>CM077167.1:100889240-101279102 GCA_039583875.1 Platanthera guangdongensis
ATATTTGCGTTTGCATGAGTGAACTGCCTTGACTACATGTTTCTGGACTAACCAGATTTTCCAGTCAACACACCATTCAACTTTGACTGTATGTAGTTCTCTCAAAGCTTTTTCTCTTCTTTGCATCGAGTGAACTGCCATCACTTGATGCTGTGGACTTAACCAAATTTCTACAATGTTGCAATCAACATGTCTTGAGTCCAGCTATAAGAACCCTGACAAAAGAGAAAAAAATGGTCTCTAGACAACCTGCATACACAGAACTTGAACATATACCAATTTAATTATGCACATAGTATTGATGGTGATTACTCTTCAAATTCATGGAATATTAAAGGGAAATATTCCTAACAATCTCCCCCATATTGAAGAAGGCATCACACACAACATGCTAAGATGCATTAATATTAAAACATATTAATTTACCAAATGTAAGCTTGCTCAATGTTTCCTAGTCTAATGCAGTGACTTGACATATCAAGTCATTGCTCTCTCATTGCTCCTCCTCCCCTCTCTCATATAAGCTTGTTCAATGCAATGATGTCAAGTCATTACCTGCCTGATACCACTTAAAAGTTCCCCTCCGCCTTTCTGTCTAAACATGTCAAGTTAATTAGTGACTTGACATGTCAAGTCATTTCTCTCATTGCTCTCCTCCCCCTTTTGGTTTCTTCAATAGTATTCATCTATTGAGTGTGGAGAAAAAATAATTGGAGAACTTTACTCTTGGTCCTTTTGGCAATCATGCTTAGGAAGAGTTTATTCCTCAGTCAATATGGTGGATAGAATGACCTTCATCAAGAGGAGGAACAGTGTATGTTGCTCAGATACTACAACTGATCTCACTGAAGTTTATCCTAGCAAGTTAAAGTGATTAACTGATGTATATCCATCTAACCTTGCTAAAGATATACTCTAATAATAAGTAATATTGACTACATTATGAATTAAAAACAAGGATATAGACATGTAGATCTATAATTGAAATACTTAATGTTCAATGGAACATTGAGCATTCCTAACTCAATTAAAAAGAATTGAACTTAGACTCAACTAATGACTTTGTGAAGGTAACAGCAACTTGAATGTCAATGGGGACAAATTCAAGGTAGATGTCTTCACTTTCTACATGATATCTAATTTCTATAAGCTTAGTCCTGCTATGTGAGATACGATTCTCAATAATAGAAATTGCACTGGAGCAGTCAAACTATAAGGGTAGATGACTTACCTTGAGATTGTAGTTCTCTAGATGATGTTGTATCCACAGAATTTGTGCACAATAGCTCCTACTGTCTCTTGAAAGTCTTTGTTTGACTCACTATATCTTGAATAAGGAGTTCAGAGTCAATCTCCCCCCTCAACCTCAGCATTGTCCTAAATATTAGACTGAACTTGCTCTCCCTCAACATGATCATCTCTCTTCTCAATCTAAAACTCCTTTGTTATCCTGTAGGGATTAATACTACCTGCAAAAAAAATGCATGAGGAGCTACTGAAGCTATACTAAGTTCATCATACCCAATTCAAATTTGAAGTTGTTGAACTGTAACATCCCAATTCGCGCTAGTCCCCTTGTGCGCACTTTTAAGTCAGGAGAGTTGACTTCGGCTCAGGGAGTGCTGACAGTTAGGCTTGCACTCGAGTAAAAGAGGTGAAGTTGGAGCAGAGTAGGACACGGGTAGTGATACAGGCGTGTCCATACCCGTGTGGTTATCTGGTGCCTTTGTGTCTTCTTTGTGAAATATCCAGAGAAGGACACGAGTACTGAGACGGGCGTGTCAGTACCCGTGTGTATGTATTCATCGAGCAGAGCTCGACTAATATTGTTGACTGTGTTCCTCCTGAGCAGGACACGTATAGAGACACGTGCGTGTCCCTACCCATGTGTGTCCAAGCAGCAGCTCGACGACTCATCGAGCAGAGCTCTAGGACTCGTCAACCACATTCTTCCCGAGTAGGATACAGGTAATGACATAGGTGTGTCCCTCCCAGTGTAGTTCAATTTCGGGTTTTGACAAATTTTCCGGCCGCATCGTTTAGAAGGGACTCATTTATTGAGTTGATTGGCAGTCCAATGATAGGCCGACACGTGTGTATGCAATTGCCAAACTTCACACATGAAAAGGGGAGAAAATCCTAGCCATTTCTAGTCGTCCTTCCAAAGCCATTGTTGTAAGAAATTGCAGGAGAGGAAGAAGGTGTTGCAGCCGATCTTCTCCCCATGAAGAACTAACACTGACCAAGGAGAAGAAGATTCCGCCAAGAAGTGTGACAAGATCCATGGCCAGAAACACCATAAACGAGGTGAGATTCCTACCCTCTCCCTTGGTGCTAGATCTTTAATTATTTCTAGGAGAGATATCGACTCAAAAGGTTCTTGATTTGTGAGAAGAAGGTTTCTAGGAACAGGCCATGCTAGGACTTGTGTCCTAGGATTTAGGATCTTCAACCTTTCCCTCACTTCAAATGCCATTTGAGGACTGGTTTCATGAAGAGAGGTGGCCTTGTGAGGGTGAATAAGGGAGGAGAAATTTTGGAGGTTATTTGAAAGTTTGGTTGAAGGAAGAAGACGAACCGATATCGTCCGACCTGCTTTAAGATGCATGCATAAATCTATTTTCTGCCTTTAGCAACCTTCGAGGCCATTTTCAGACTCGATGCGGCCAGATCTGGGCTTTCCACTAAACACGAATGTCTTAGCCCTTGGAAATACCTATACATGTTATTATTTTAGTAGCCACGGGAATCCTCATTTGAATTTGTTGTACAGTTATTATTCCTGCACATGTAATTCTCCTGTTTATTTTGTATTCGTAGAGGAATCATGGTACAGTAACGTTAAGGTTTATGGAATTTAGACTATAAAAGATTGGGGTGAAATATGTTAATAACATTTGTTGGATTGACTCCCTAATGAACAGATGATGTAGAAGAGTGTACTTGATCGAGGTGATTTGGTGGAGGTTAGAGAAAGATTTAAATATGTGAAATATTATGAATGCGTATGACAGTGGTAATGTGTTGAATAATGATGAACTTGGCTTGAATATGTTGTAAATAATTTGTAATGACTGTTACAAACAAATGTTCGTGGTCTTAGATGACGAATGTGTTAAATAGCCTTACACCGATAATGTACCCATAAGTATCTTGGGCACGGTGTTGTGAAAGGTTGTAAGTGAGGGGGTTTGACAGCACTGGGTTGGTAATGCTGAGAAGAGACAAATGTGGACGGTTGGGCTTGGTCCTCAATGTTCATTCCCGAGGCTCCTTCCGTGCCAAGTGGACGGATGGGCTTGGTCCTCGGTGTTCATTCCCGTGACTCCTTTAATGCCACGATGTTGTGAAAGTGCATACGGTGTGAGTCGACACATAGTGTCCTAATCTTGAGTTAAGGATAGGGTGGCAGGTCTATGGGCTCGCTAGCCGTCACACTGATGGCAGTTGACAGTTAGACTTTGGGCGGTTGGGCTTTGTCCTCGGTGCTCATTCCCGGTGCTCCTTCCATGCCAAGTGGATGGTTGGGCTTGGTCCTCGTGCTTTTTCCGAGGCTCCTTCTAGATCACAACATAGGCCAGTTCGGGGCATGGTTCTCGGTGCACACCTACCCGAGACTCCCGCTGTGCCATAGTATGTATATGAGCTCCGTTGTTGTGTTCTTAACGTTGAGGTGTACATATGCCTAGGCTCGGAAGTCTGGATGCCCGCCTAGTAGTGGAGATGCCTGCTTCACTGTCACTGCATGGTTACAACAGTTGATGCCAGAGAGGTTAGCTACCTGCTTGAAAAGTGGGAACTACAAGCCTGTGTCGACATAGCAGTTGCATGTGCACGATTATGGGTGAGTCATTGCATTGCATTCATATCATTACATTGCATTGCATACACAAGATCCTCATCGTATAAGTTTGTGTGGGCACTCTTATACGATGAGTTACTTTACTGTTGGGTCGATCCTAACTTATAAGTTTGTATGGCCATTCTTATAAGTTAAGTTACTTCCCTATTGTAAATCTTTATGCTTAGATGGATTGATATAACTTGAGTAGAATTACTACAATAAAATGTTGTTAATATTGTTGTACATTACTTCTATTGGTACTCATGACATGTATATTTACTTCACTTGCTTGTCATAATTATTGATCAATTGATTGATGTCTCCCTCAAATACCGAGCCATCATCATCACTTGATGCCGAGGCATAGGAATCTGGAATAAATTCATAATCTGAACATGCAGAGCTAGTGACAAAATTTACCTTGCATGGAACAGGCTCATCTTGGCTGATTTCTTCATCTGACCTAGCCATCAGCCCAAGACAATAGATGTCTTATTCAGAATCCGCCTTGGTATCACCATCTGATTGTGATAGGGGGGCCCTATCTTAAATCCTGACAATAGGATTCACATCCTCAGCTTCTTCTAAAGAAGCCAGTCTTTTGATGTAGTCTTCTTCAACAGCTCCTTCTTGAGTAGAGTACTACCCATTATAGGCTTCTTCTTCTTCTTCAGCCTCTGAAGAGGACGAGTTAGTCTAGCTTTTTTCTTTTTGTCAATGAGGTATTTCTCCTTCTTGCGTTCTGTTGGTGACCCTTTTTCTCACCTTGTTCCTTTCTTTTGACTGGGCAGTCGTCTATCACATACCCAGGTTTTCTGCAATGATAGCATGTCAGGTTAGAGGAAACATGTTTACAAGTTTTGGAACCATACATGTCCTCCTTAGAGGATTTTCTCCTTCCCTTGTAGTAGTCATCCTTAGGATGAGAGGAGGAGGAAGGCCTGCCTCTCCAGTGCTTCTTCTTTAGGAACTTCTGGAATTGACTGGTGAAGGCAGCAAAGTCTTCATCAGACCATTGGCTGTCTGATGTGCTTTCCTCTTATTTTCCAGACTCAGATTGAGCATCTATCCTTTGTGGAGAGGGAGGATTCCTTCTGCTTCTGCTAGAGCCTTCAGCTTTGAATGCCATAGACTTGTCCCTTGCTTGAGACTTGTTGTAATTTTCCTCATCTTTCCTGGCAGCCAGCTGCAACTCATATGAAAGCAGCTTTCCAAAGAGGTTTTGAGGAGCTGTTTCACCCAGCTTTACCACTTCTCTTTTGGCACATATTTTTGTGTCCCACTCTCTAGAGAGAGATCTAAGGAACTTATCATTCAGTTCATAGTGACTGAAAACTCTTTCATAAGTCTTCAGCTCATTCACAATCCCGAGGAACTTCTCATAATAGATGGTTATGTTGTCCCTTAGATTGCCTGAAAACCTCATACTCTTGGTTAAGCATGGACTTCCTATCATCTCTAACTACATTTATTACTTCTAACTAAATCACAAGTGTTTCCCTCATTTCCTTTACAGTTGAGCAATGGATCAAATTCTGGAGTGTAGAAACATTAACAACACTCATAATGATATTCTTTGCCCTCTTATCTATTGAGGCCAGGGCAAACTCATCCTTGGTCATCTCATCATATATTTTGGGGCTCTGGACATTGACAGCCAGTACTAATACCTTCATAGGGATGAAACGTCCTTCTTTAACTGTAATGTACATTCTAGGGTCAATAGCTTCCAGGAACTGCCTCACCCTTGCTTTCTAGATGCCAAAGTCTTCCTTCCAACAGATTGGAAGTCTTACAACACTCATCTCCCTATTGGTCATTCCTGAACCCATGGAGACAGACTTTTAACTAAATGTTGAGATCTACTCAGACTGTTAAGCCTTTAAAGAGCAACCTCCCTCTGATACCACTTGCAAGTATTGTTTTCAAGGCTAGCTTTCCACCTAAAGGGTGGGGGGGTGAATAGGTTTTTTCTTTGTTTTAGTTTTCTAATCTGTTGATTAGATTACCATGTCTGTTGATTAGATTAGATCAGCTTTCAAGAACATTCACAGACGATACAGTAAATTTATAGCGGTTCCCCAATCTTAGGTACATCCACTGTCCCCCTGTGCCTATCTGATAGTGTGTTAGATTCAGCTCTCCCTCCAGAACTCAGCTTCTTAACAGCTTACAACACCAATCCCGAAGTTCCACATAGGTCAAACAAGACAACAATTTAGGCACTAAGCCAACCCAGGTCACAAAGACCTATCACCTGGCACAAAGCCAAACACACAGGTCACTAAGACCCAGCCTTTATAGTACAGGATTACAAACCATAGATTCATAAAGAATCTTTATAGAAAATAAATAAGAAGAATGTGATGTTTAGACAGCTAAGCAAGATTTGTGTCTCCTTCTTCTTGGACTAAGTAGATATCAGATCCAAGATAGTGCTGTTGAAGACAATATATAGGCAGTTGAATCTCTCTTCAAACACCTTCCTTTTCCCGACAGAACTTGTATGTCTGCTAGCTTCAGAACAGCTTCTGATCCTACTGATGCAGATTTGGATTACTTTAGCTTTCTCTTTCCCAACGAGGTTCTATGTACTGAACAACTTCTTCAGGTTCGACAAAAATTGCGAGGAAGAAGATGAAGTTTGGCTGCACTTTTTTGTTTTCAGAAAACCTAGTTAGGGAAGCTCGGCCATCAATCCTGGTGATGGGACCCACTGCCAAATTGGCCGAGATTTAGCCAATTCAGCGTATGATTTCCATTAATTCCTACTTCAACGGCTCTTTGCTATGAGTGGTCCTGATGTGTACAATTATACATGTCCTTTTTATTATCATATTTGTAATCATGTCCACTATTATTTACCTCCTGTTGTTATAATTGTGCAAAAATATCTTAGAATATGAGTTATCATGAATAGAAAGCACAGTATGGAGTTTCCTATACTTCTTGTCTTAAGAAACTTATTTATCCATTCATCTTCGTAATGCAGGTATTGCAAGTCCTTGGAACTAAAAGTCTTGGAGCAAACAGAGGAGTTCACGAATCCAAGATGACTGAGGATAGGACTGGAATTGGGCACAAACGGGTAGGAACTCGCCCATGTCACAACCTGTATCCTTATCAGGAAAGATAACGACGATTGGAAGATAAGTCAGAGCACTACATGGGTAGGCACATGGCCGTGTCCCTACCGAGTCCTTATCGGGCCTGCTGCTGAACCAAGCCTTGTATGGAGCCAAGAAGAACAACATGGCCGTGTTTGAGGACGTGTCAAATGACATGGACCACGACCATACACAACCTTTCGTGCAAAACTGCCTTAGAAACCTCCACATGGCCTGTGACACGGCCGTGTTGGAACCCGTGTTCGACCCTGTTTGAAAGGAGACTATAAAAACCTGTAGGAAAATTAGAAGAGGGACTTTTGGATTTAAGAACTTGGAGAACTTCTGGAGAACGAAAGTGGATCATTCGGCAGAGGGGAGATCGAAGGACATAATTTGTATGGCTTTAATCTTCATGTATCTCTTTTAATCTTCCCCATCTCTTAGTGGTTCTAACTTTATTTTTACATTTCGCATGAGATTTATTTTATTGAACAATTCGGTAATCATGTATGTTAGTTTTTATGTTAGATTTTTGTATTTTCTTCGTATGTATGCGTTCTAACAATGAGAGTGATAGTAGGCTTGAAAGTAGAACTTGTTTTTTTGAATCCCAAACTTCTAGATTGAGAAATTGGATTTTTGTGATGATGTTTATAAGTTCATGTTCTAATGTTCTTTCTCTTTGTATTACAAATTGCATGATCGAGAGATATGTTGTTTGGATAACGGTAATACGGATAATTGGACACATAGTATCTTAGAGATATGATTTCATGAATTTATGTATTAGATAGGGTTTCTTATTATTAATGCAAATTTGAGTATTGTGAATTGTTCGAGAGAAAATTTACTCAACTTATGTTTAGGTATTGAATTGCTCGAGAGAGATTTCGATAAATGTTTAACCCTTACAATACAACGAATTTGATAATCTTGTTATTACGTGATTACATAGAATTGAATTAATGATTAATTATTATCGTGTGATTATTCTTTGATTTTTCTGCTTTTTACTATCCTTAATTCTCAAATGTAACTTTATCCAAGTAGTCCTAGTTACGATAAGTTAGGGTAGCACTCAATTTTAATTATAGGTACGATAATAGAGTGAGAGTGAGTCCGACTACTTGAAAAGACCCCGTGGAATATGACACGAGATTTAGATTTCTCTTATACTATGATCGATAGGTGCACCTGCCTCAGATTAAAATAAATCTAGTTTATGACTATCCACATAGTTTTTACATAGAGCAGCACAATCGCATCAAGTTTTTGGCATCGTTGCCGGGGAATCCTCTTTTTCAATATTTTGAAAGCTTAAACTCTATTAATCTACCAATTTTTGATTAATAACATAAAATTGTAAATTAGTTTATTTCATATAATTGCAAATTTCTAATGAATAATTGTAAATTAATTTACTATATAATTATATGACTTAATCTCTATTTTGTAGTCTGTTAGTGTATGACCAGGGGAAGAAATTCTGAGTTAACACCATTTCATCTTGACCCGAAACGTATTATTCACAACACTAGCAAAAGGGACTTGAGAACTGAAAACACAGACAACCTAAACGGACTTTCAGAAGAGGATATAGTAAACTTAGGAGATCACCATCAAGATAATTTAGAAAACATGGCAAACCAAAACGAGCAAACCATGTATTACTTTGCTAGACCTAATCTCCAGGGTACTGGGTCAAGCATTGTTAGACCACCAATTGTCACCAATAATTTCGAGTTGAAACCGAGTATTATTCAGATTGTTCAATAGTATGTCCAATATGATTGCCTGCAAGATGAAGATCCAAACACACACTTAGTCGGATTCTTGGAGATATGTGATACATTCAAGATCAATGGCATTAGCAATGATGCCATTCGATTGAGGTTGATCTCGTTCTCACTAAGGCACAAGGCAAAGCAGTGGTTAAACTCACTACATGGAGGGTCGATTACTACGTGGGATATTATGGTGAAGAAGTTCTTGATGAAGTATATTCCACCGGTGAAGTATGCAAAGCTAAGGAACGACATTTCTACGTATGTTCAAATAGAATCTGAATCATTGTGAAAGTGCAGGTTAGATCTGATATACTCTACCGGGGGGGGGGTGAATAGAGTATGGTGCTCAATAAAAACTTTTCACAACTTTTGTTGTATTCCTAAGTGAACAGGGAAGCAAATAAAATAAAGTAAGCACAATAACTATATAAATATAGATCAACACAGAACAATCGCAGAGCACAGCCAGAAAACAAAACAAAAGAAAAGAGCAACCAGATGACACAAGGAGCTATAGTGGTTCCCCAACTAATCTAGGTACATCCACTTTTCTACCACCCTAGGTAGGAATCCACTGCAGGATGAGTTGATCAGGTGTCCTGGGCACCAATGAGCTTTTGATGAGGTGCTCAAAAACCAAATCTCACGTCTTTTGGAAGGAGACTTGCAACCAGAATAATTTTGAAGGGATTTAAAACCCTATACAGGAATTGGAAAGAAGGTGATAGTGTCTTCTCTATCAACAGTCAGAGAGAAGACTTGTGGATTGATTATAGCAGATCTTGCTCCCCCTGAGATCTTGAATTGGTCAGGAATGCTGGAGCACTGCTTCAGGGTGATAGGTCTTCAATGACATAGAATACCTGAACCAGAAATGCTTCAGGAACTTCTTCTGACAGATAGAACTTTGTTGTCCTTTGAAGGTATCATGAGAATATAAAGAATAAGAGTCTTGATTGAATTTGATTGTTCTTCTTCTTCTTCTTGAAAATGTTCCCTGGTTAAGGCTGATTGCAGACAAGAACTTTTGATTTTAGAATGATTGTTCTTCTCTGCAACCTCAGAGTGTCTGTCTGATAGTGTGTATTGCTTGATGTACTGTGTGTCTGTTACTTTTTTTTACTACTTGATCCTTTTCTTTTTTTTATGTCGCTCTTCTGACTGAGGAACATTCAAAATTTGAATGTTGAGCAGTAATTGCAGTCGACTTTGGAAAGAATCAGCAATCAATGACTTTCCTAACTGTCCCATGGAAAAACGGCATATAATCATCCATAGTCAATGCGCGTTCTAACGGTAACATTCCGAGAATATCTGTCAATAAATGTTCAGGAATCAGCACCAAGAAACGGGACATGAAACTTGAAGAAGACCTAGTCTGGATTCGTCGAGCGGAGAACATAATTCGTCGAGCTGCACTTGTGTTCGTCGAGCTGAGCTTGAGAGAGTTCGCCGACCAGACAATATTCATTCGTCAAACAGACAGACTTCATTCGTCGAGCTGAGAACCAAATCCGTCGAGCTGAGAAAAATTCTGGACTTAGGCAAAATACTCTGCATCTGCTGAAATGTTGTGTCGACAGAAGTTAGTGTCGACAAATTGATCTTGGAGTCGACACAAGTCCTCTGGTGTCGACATAAGCGGGTGTCGACTGATATCCTGGTGTCGACACAAAACCTCTAGTGTCGACATAAGCCGGTGTCGACATTAATTGTCTGGTGTCGACACAAACCCTAAGTGTCGACATAAATTCTCTGAGTCCAGAAATCGTCGAGTAGAGTACAGTGTTCGTCGACCTGAGAAGCTGACTTCGTCGACCTGAGAAATTGACAACTTGAGGTCCAAGTTCGTCGAGCTCAGAATATAATTCGTCGACCGAAGCTTGAAGTTGGACTTAGAAAAAATCTTGAAGATGTCCTGACTTTGGCTTGATGTAGAAAATGAGTCTTCGTCGAGCAGAGAACGTAGATCGTCGAGCTCAGCACTAAGAATTGTCTCACGATCGACGAGCGCAGAACTCCTTTTGTCGAGCTGAGTTTGACGAACGTCGAACTAACTTTACTTGGTCTTGAAAACTTGTTAGACTGGAGTCTCTGATGGTCTTGATGAAAGCTGGTCCATCTAGAGTTGAGCCTAAGGACTTGACCTAGACTCTAGGACACAACTTGACCATGGCTATACATGATGGGTCACATCCTAAGTCAGTGAAACTAGCCCAAATCAACTAGGGATCCAACAATCTCCCCCGATTTGGGTGAGGTCACTAACAGAGACTCAAAACAGAAAAAACAAAGCCAGAAAAGAGATATATCTTGCAGAGAATTATAACACATGCAATAGATGTATATATACACAGCTATGTTTAACAGATAGCATAGTTTGAAAAACAAAAACAGACAGAAATTGAAACAACAAGAAAATTACTTCTTTGGATTCTTCTACTGAGGTTTGTCTTCTGTTTTCTTTTCTCCTGCCTTCTGGAAAATAATTTCTCTCTTTGGATCTCACGCTTGAGCTATTGTCATAGTCATGTCAGCTGCCCCAATAATATTCAATGAAGTTGCTATGGGGACAACTGCTTCTGCATGAAGTTTCATATAATCATCAACATTATACAATTTATTTCCTTTGTCAAACATTTTCAGCTCCTCTTTTCTATACTTTAACATTGTTGAAAGACCAGAGATATCTTTTCCTTCTGCTTTGGATTTATTTATTAATGATAGACCAATCTGCTCTTCGTACCTAGCCATTCTTGTTGTATTAGCAGTTTCTGGATCTTCAAAAGGATTTGGAGGAGAGAGAGGTCTTTTTGGACTTTCAGCTTTCTGTACTTCAGGAATCTTTTGATGTTGCTGCTGATGCTGATGTTGTTGACTACCTGAGGAGGGATGCCTCTGCTGGCTACTTCTAGAAGATCTCCCTGATTGTCTCTGATATGTTTGCATTGGGGCAGATCTCTGGGAGCTAGAGGGGCCAGAGGCACCATCTGCTGGAGGAGGAGGAGGATCCTTCCTGTATCTGTGCACTGGAGGAGGGGAATATCTCCTGCTTCTCTTTCTATCCTTCTGTTGGTTCTTGGATAGCCACATCCATCCAAGCATCCCCTTGTATGGAGTTACATTATGCAGAATATAGTAAGGAGTGTATGTAGTGGGATTTGGCTTGGGAGCTGGAGGAGGAGCAGCCTTTCTCTTCTTTGCCAACAATCTCTTTTTCTTAGTAGCAGCATCTTCATCTGAGTCATCATCATCATCTTCTTCAGACTCAGAACCTTGAGGGATGTCATATAGAGCATCCAAAGCATTCAAAGCTTTATCAGAAATAAATGTTTTTCTAGAGAAGGGGCAGAAGATTCAGGAACTGGAACATCAACAACAGAGGAGGAGGGGACTGCACAAGAGTCAGAAACAATAGGGACAGAGCTTTCAGCTGCTGTCATGTTTTCTTCTTCTATGTCAGCCTGAATAAGCTCATCTAAAGTAGGCATTGGAGAGTCATCCATAACAAAATCTGGTGCTGAAACTAGCACTGAAGTATCTTCTGGAATGACCGCTGGGCTAGAAGCTGAGAGAGCAAAATTGTCACAGAGTTTCTTAGCAACTGCTGGACTAGCTGGAGAGGTATAAGGTACAATAGACAAACATGGCTTAGTAAAATCAGCTGGAAGAGATTGCATATATACAGTATCAAAATTACTCAACAAAACAGATAAATTCACTGTGGGATTTAAATAGAAATCACCAACAGGTGTTATTTGTGCAACTGACTCATCCAAATCAATGTTAGTATCCATAAATTGAATTAACTCAAGCATCTCAGAATCAATGTCAGTATCCAAAATTGTTGTATCCTCATCTGAATCTGCATCTGCTGGAGAGAGAACTGCTGCTGTGACTGCTGCTGCTGCTGTATCTACATCTACTGTAACTTCATCACTGAGCATCTCCCCCTGCCTGGGTTCAGGAGAACCTGGAGCCAGGCCCCTAGATGAAGAGGGGATAACATATAGAAGGGAGATTTGGGCAGATAAAGAATTGATGGAGGTCACAAGAGGTGTAATGGCCTCTTGGATGAGGGATTGGATGAGAGGAGTGAGCAATGAGATGATGGTTAAGGGATCAAATGGGGAGGGGGAAGAGGATGGAATAGAGGGTGGAATAATAGATGGAGTAGGTGCATCTGGCATGATTGTGTCTGAGGGTACGATGTAAGATGGAATGGTGGATAAGTGTGGAGGAAGAGGAGACTAAGGAGGTGTAGGAATGTGAGTGTCCTGAGGTGAAGCTGGAGGAGTGGGTTGTTGATTAACTTGCAGAGGGGAAGATGGAGGTGGAGATGGAATGTTTGTGATATCTAGAGGTGGAGATGAAGGAGGGGTAGGCACATGATGAGGCTTCTATGGAGGAAGGGGTGCTGGAAGAGATGATTGAGATGGAGGGACCTCTTCAGCAGGGAGGAGAGTGGCCTTTACAACCCTTGTGCTCTCAAAAGTTTGGATGGAAGGGGAAGAACCCTTGGAGGGTTTAGAGATAGTCCTCTCCCCCCTGCCAAACAGAGCGCATGTGAGGCGCTTGCTGGTGTTTATGAAGATGGTCGGGGAGACCATACATTCAGCAGCCTTCTATTGAAGAAAAACTCCCAAAATTCTGCCAAAGCAGACTTCCTTCTTACTGTTCTTCTTCTTGATCAACTCAAAGAAAACCTTACTCCAGTTTACAGAATGCTTGTTCACCACTACACACATGATCAGAAATTGATGCCGGGTTATTTAGTCATGCACTGAGTGCTTTCCCATTAGCACTTTGCCTATAATGTCTGCCAGAAATTGGTAGGCGTCGGATAGTTGCTTCTTCAGCAGCTTGTTAGGGTTGCTACCTAAAAACCCATTAGCTTCAACATATCATTGTATTCCTCAGAATCCATTTCCATATTATCTTCTCCATTTAATAATCCAAAGATCTCAGAAAGAACCGCGGGAGACAACGAAACAGCAGTACTCCCTATGTTGCCGATCAAAACATCTTCTTCAGAAATTGTAGATGTATAAACCCATTATCTTATTTCAGTAGCATGCAGTTTAATGCGCCTGGTCATGAAGTCCTTTAGATTAAGTTCTTATAGTAATTCCAAGATATACAAAAAGATGGGGTCAGAATGTTGAAAAGAATCGAAGTCCATATCGAATCCAGTATCAAACTTCATCACTGCTAACGTGCTTGCTGGAATCGCCATTTATGACCTGTAGGAAAAACACAGAGAAAGATGACGATCAAGAGCAAAAGAACTGAAAGTGCGGGACGGAAGTCAAAGAAAACCTAGATATAAGATTTTCAGAATATGAATCGACAAACTCCGTTCCACGAAAAAGAAACATTCTTCGAACTGAGCTCGACGAAACAAATTATAGACAGATAATTCGTCGATCTCATCTAAAAGAATCGAAAACAGTTCGTCGAACTCCTTTCGATGAAATATCTTCTGAAGCAAAGTTCATCGATCTCCGGTCGACGAAAATTGTTTCCACACACAGAGAATTCGTCGATCTCCGTTCGACGAGAATCTCTCAAACTTTCCCTAAGTCATCAAACTCCGTTCGATGAACTCTGGAAAATTCGTCAAATGCAGACAGAAACTAGGTTAACTCTTCTCCATTAATCATTCCCAGTTGATTTATAAAGAACAGATGGGTTTTCTCATCCAATGGTTTGGTGAAAATGTCTGCTCTCTGTAGATCAGTAGAAATATGGATCAGTTAATTTTCTTTTTGTCCACATTATCTCTAATGAAATGATGTCTTATTTCAATATGTTTAGTCCTAGAATGGTGAACTGGATTCTGTGCTATAACAATAACACTAGTATTATCACAAAATAGAGTTGAATTATTTAAGTTAACACCATAGTCTAAGAGTTGATTTTGTATCCATAGCATTTGTGAACAGCAGCTGCCAGCAGCCATGTATTCTGCTTCTGCAGTTGATGTAGACACAGATGTCTTCTTTTTACAAAACCAGGAGACAAGTCTCATACCAAGGAACTGGCAAGTTCTAGAGGTACTTTTCCTATCCACTCTACATCCAGCATAGTCAGCATCTGAGTATCCAGTTACCTCAAACTCTGACTCTGCAGGATACCAGAGTGCTAGACTAGGGCAACTCTTTATATATCTCAAAATTCTTTTTAGGAAAATAAGGTGAGATTGTTTAGGGTTC
The DNA here is from genome assembly GCA_039583875.1 of Platanthera guangdongensis. Taxonomy (NCBI): domain Eukaryota; kingdom Viridiplantae; phylum Streptophyta; class Magnoliopsida; order Asparagales; family Orchidaceae; genus Platanthera; species Platanthera guangdongensis. The sequence goes on from CM077167.1 coordinate 100,904,197, forward strand.
ACTTGGAACCTAGCACAAAGGCATGTGAAAACATTATATCAGGTCTGCTAGTTGTTAGGTATAATAGGGATCCAACAATTGCCCTATAATTTATCCGATTCACAGGTTTCCCTGCTACATCAGAATCCACAACAGCATTTGTAGCCATAGGGGTTTTCATCCCTGAAGCATCACCCATCCCAAACTTTTTGATAAGCTCTTTAACATACTTAGCTTGGGAGAGGAAGAAACCATCTGGGAGCTGCTTCACTTGGAGACCAAGGAAGTCGGAAAGCTCACCCATGCTACTCATCTCAAATTTAGAATGCATGAGGTCAGCAAACCTCTTGCACAATTTGGGATCAGTAGACCCAAAAATATTGTCATCCACATATATTTGTACTAACAGTATTTGGTCCTTATGATGTCTAGTGAAAAGTGTTTTATCTTTGGTTCTTCTTGTAAATTTATGCTGTAAAAGAAAGCTTGCTAGGGTCTCATACCAAGCTCTTGGAGCTTGCTTTAAACCATAGAGAGCTTTATGCAATTTAAAAACAAAAGAGGATTGAGTTGGAGAGATAAGTCCTGGAGGTTGTTCTACATAAACCTCTTCTTGAAGTACTCCATTCAGAAATGCACTTTTGACATCCATTTGGTAGACCTTAAATCTCTTGTGAGCTGCATAGGAAAGGAATATCCTAATGGCCTCTAACCTTGCAACAGGGGCAAATGTTTGGTCATAGTCTATTCCTTCCTCTTGTTTGTAGCCTTGAGCAACAAGCCTAGCCTTGTTCCTCACTATGTTGCCTTGAGCATCCAACTTGTTCCTGTAGACCCATTTGGTTCCAATAACTGGGTAGTTATGGGGTCTTTGAACCAAATCCCAAACTCTACATCTCTCAAACTGATTTAGTTCCTCTTGCATTGCAATGATCCAGTGGGGATCTTGCTCTGCCTCATAAATGGTGTGAGGTTAAATTTGAGTGAGAAAATAGGCATCCATCAAGTCTTGGTTGAGTTGATGCCTTGTCTGTACACCTGTTGAAATGTCTCCAATCACTTGAGATCTGGGGTGATCTCTAAGTGTGACAAGATCAGTTGGTGGAGTTGGTTGGGCAACAACTTTTGTGTTTAATTCCTCTTGGGGAATGATACTAGCTGTTGAGGGAAGTTCAGCCACTTCCTCTTGACTTTCCTCTTCATTATCTTCAGTAATCTATGGAGTAGGATGGCTTGATACCTCTTGGGTAAGGTTCAGTCCATCCATAGACTCACACAGTGGTGGAACCTACAAAGTGCTTATGGTAGAAATCTCTTTCTCCTGTCAACACAGTTGTGTTGTCCTCTGATTTGATTTTGCATGAGGATTTGTTGAAAGTCACTTGGTAGCCTTCATCACACAGTTGACTAATGCTGATTAAGTTGTGCTTCAGTCCTTCCACATAAGCTACTTTCTTGAATGTGACTGAGCCAATTTGGACTGCACCATATCCTTTTGTTTGTCCAATGTTTGAATCACCCAATATTACTTTGGGTCCAAGTTTGGCTTTGAAGGTTGTGAAATTCTCCTTATTTCCTGTCATGTGCTTTGAGCACCCACTATCCAGATACCATTGCTGGTTTGATGTTGGATAGGTCTTCACCTGCACATAAAACAATTTATTTGTTTTTGACCCAGTTTACCTTGGGCCTAGGTTGATAACCTTTAAATTCTGAAATAAAAGACATCCCAGGTTGACTTTTATAGCCTTCAGGATGATATCTCCTTGGAGGTATTATGCATTCAGTATAAGGGTTAAACCTCTGAGATGTAGGACCTCTAGGATTGAAGTTTGATTTACCTTTGAAAGATTTTTTAAAATTCTGAGCTTTGTTCAATGATCTCTGAGCTGAGTTCGACGATCTTGGGTCAAATCATCGAGCTACGTTCGACGATCAATTATGCCAGAGTTCAGGGTTCAGAAATCGTCGACCTGAGTTCGACGATTTAGCCTGAGATCGTTGAGCTCCATTCGGCGATCGTCGAGCTTTTGTTTTCTTAGGTAAATCAGAATTCTTCCTAACCACCTCTACAACTCCCTTACTTTTATCTGAGATAAACTTGATTGGGGTTGTTAACACCATAGGTTGGCTGGATGAAGCACCCAAGCCCAGTATACTATTGAATCTTGATTTCACTGTGTTTGTGATGTCCATTAGTTTGATACTTCTCCCATTGAGGGATTCTTCAAACTTCTTGGCCTCTAATAGTTCACTTTTCAGTGAGGATATCTGCTCCCTACAGCATTCTAACTCCTCAGAGAGTTTGAGGTTATCTGATTTTAAGGTGCTTTGTTCAGACAGTTAATTTCTGAGAGAAATAATTTCTTTCTCAGATTTTAATAGATCTAAGCAAAGTGCCTTAAATTCATATTTGAAGTCCTCTGAATTAAAATCAAATGAGTCTATTACCTGATCCTCTTTAGATTGAGTTTCTGATTCCGACTCTGACTCTTGTTCAACATCAGTGTTGTGTTGAGAGGCATTGATAGCCATCATGCAGAACTCCTTTTCTTCAGCATCATCTTCATCATCAATTGAGTTTGATGAAGCTTCAGATTCTTCATCTGTTTCACTCCAGGTTTCAGCTACAAACCCCTTCCTGGTATGTTTGTTCTTGTTGGAGGAGGGTTTGTCATTGCTGTTTTTCATGAAGTCTTTGTCTCTTCTCCTTTCTTTCATGTCCTTCTTGTCCTTATTCTGACTTTCTGGACAGTCAAACACAATGTGGCCTGGTTTCCTGCATCCAAAACAAATAATTTCTTTGTTATTGGGCTTATCATACCTTGGCTTTTCATGCCCTCTGAATGACTTTTTCCTGAAGTCCTTCCTGGCCATTTTATAAAACCTTTTGGCCATTAGGCTTAGCAACTCTTCATTGCCTATGACCTTGCCTTCAGGCTGATCTTCAATAGCTTTGAATGCTATTGATTTCTCTTTTCTGATTGCTGGTGAAGCAGCCTTCTTCTCTTCTTCTCTGTTCTTGATGAGCAGCTCATAAGACTTGAGCTTGCCCAAAAGAGCCTCAGTGGTGATCTCATTTAGGCTTATGGCATCCTTGATTGGCCAGATCCTTGATTCCCAAGTGCTGGGGAAGCACATTAGGATTTTTTCAGTGAGATCAGTCAATGAGATCTCCTTGTCCAAGGTTTTCAGTTCATTGACTATAAGACTGACTCTGTTATACATATCAGCAACTAACTCAGTTTATCCTTTCTTGAAGTTCTCATACTGAGTTATGAGATGAGATCTTCTATCTTTCCTTTCATCTGCAGATCCTGATACTATTTCAGATAGTTTGTCCCATATCTCCTTTGCTGAGTTGCATTCAGCTACTTTTTGAAATATTTCATCAGACATGGTTTGTGCCAAAATGTTCATTACTTTGGCATCTATAACTTTCCATTTTTTGATTTATGCATCTGTTCCTGAAGGAGGTGGAACATCACTTGTACTTGTATTTTTTGGGGGACTTGGGCACACTGTCAAAACAGAATTAAAGATATCTTCATCAATAGAATTCATGTACAATCTTATCCCTGCCTTCCAAAGTGAAAACTTAGATAGATTTCACACTAGAGGTCTAGTGCTAGCATAATCTTTATTTTGGGCCATGTTCTGTGAAGAAATAAATCTAATAACAAACTTAAAACAGATCTAACTAGAGGGATCTTTGGGTTCAGATGTTAGCCTGTGCAACCACTAAGGTGTGGTATTTTAACCAACCTCGCTCTGATACCAATTGAAAGTGTAGGTTAGATCTGATATACTCTAGAGGGGGGGGGGGTGAATAGAGTATGGTGCTCACTAAAAACTTTTCACAACTTTTGTTGTATTCCTAAGAGAACAGGGAAGCAGATAAAATAAAGTAAGCACAATAACTGTCTAAACACAGATCAACAAAGAACAATCACAGAGCACAGCCAGAAAACAAAACAAAAGAAAAGAGCAACCAGATGACACAAGGAGCTATAGTGGTTCCACAACCAATCTGGGTACATCCACTCTTCTACCACCATAGGTAGGAATCCACTGCAGGATTAGTTGATCAGGTGTCCTGGGCACCAATGAGCTTTGTATAAGGTGCTCAAAAACCAAATCTCAAGTCTTTTGGAAGGCAACTTGCAACCAGAATAATTTTGAAGGGATTTAAAACCCTGTACAGGAATTGGAAAGAAGGTGATAGTTTATTCTCTGTCAACAGTCAGAGAGAAGACTTGTGGATTGATTGTAGCAGATCTTGCTCCCCCTGAGATCTTGAATTGGTCAGGAATACTAGAGCACTGCTTCAGAGTGATAGGTCTTCAATGACCTAGAATGCCTGAACCAGAAATGCTTCAGGAACTTCTTCTGACAGATAGAACTTTGTTGTCCTTTGAAGGTGTCCTGAGATTAGAGAGAAGAAGACTGTTGATTGAATTTGATTGTTCTTCTTCTTCTTCTTGAAAATGTTCCCTGGTCAAGGCTGATTGCAATCAAGAACTTTTGATTTTAGAATGATTGTTCTTCTCTGCAACCTTAGAGTGTATGTCTGATAGTGTGTATTGCTTGTTGTACTGTGTGTCTGTTACTTTTTTTTACTACTTGATCATTTTCTTTTTTTCTATGTCGCTCTTCTGACTGAGGAACATTCAAAATTTGAATGTTGAGCAGTAATTGCTGTCGGCTTTGGAAAGAATCAGCAATCAATGACTTTCCTAACTGTCCCATGGAAAAACGGCATGTAATCGTCCATAGTCAATGCACGTTCTAACAGTAACATTCCGAGAAGATCTGGCAATAAATGTTCAGGAATCAGCACCAAGAACGGGACGGGAAACTTGAAGAAAACCTAGTCTGGATTCATCGAGCGGAGAACACAATTCATCGAGCTTCACTTGTGTTCGTCGAGTTGAGCTTGAGAGAGTTCGTCGACCAGACAATCTTCATTCGTCAAACAGACAGAGTTCAATCGTCGAGCTGAGAACCAAATTCATCGAGCTGAGAAAAATTCTGGACTTAGGCAAAATACTCTGCATCTGCTGAAATGCTGTGTCGACAGAAGTTAGTGTCGATAGATTGATCTTGGTGTCGACACAAGTCCTCTGGTGTCGACATAAGTGGGTGTCGACTGATATCCTGGTGTCAACACAAAACCTCTGGTGTCGACATAAGCGGTGTCGACACAAATTGTCTGGTGTGGACACAAACCGTAAGTGTCGACACAAATTCTCTGAGTCCAGAAATCGTCGAGTAGAGTACAACATTCGTCGACCTGAGAAGCTGACTTTGTCGACATGAGAAATTGACAACTTGAGGTCCAAGTTCGTCGAGCTTAGAATATAATTCGTCGACCGTATCTTGAAGCTGGACTTAGAAAAAATCTTGAAGTTGTCCTGACTTTGGCTTGATGTAGAAACTGATTCTTCGTCAAACAGAGAACACAGATCGTCGAGCTCAGCACTAAGAATTGTCTCACGATCGACGACCGCAGAACTCCTTTCGTCGAGCTGATTTCGACGAACGTCGAACCCACTTTACTTGGTCTTGAAAACTTGTTAGACTGGAGTCTCTGATGGTCTTGATGAAAGCTGGTCCATATGGAGTTGAGCCTAAGGACTTGACCTAGACTCTAGGACATAACTTGACCCTGGCTATACATGATGGGTCACATCCTAAGTCAGTGAACCTAGCCCAAATCAACTAGGGATCCAACACGTTATGTGACACATGGGAACGATTCAAGGAACTCTTAAGGAGGTGTCCCCATCATGCACTACATTCCTGTCTTTAGATTCAGACTTTCTAAAATGGTCTCAATCCAACAACTAAACAGATGATCGATGCGGCTAGTGGAGGCACCTTGAACAATAAGACACCTGAAGCGGCTCAACAGTTGATAGAATACATGGCAATGAATAAATATCATTGGACTACTGTGAGACAAAAGCGTAACAAGCCTGCAGGAATTTATGAAGTGGATGTCATCACTGCTTTAGATATTCAAGTGGAGAAGCTTCACTAGAAGATGGATAACATATATTTTGCATCACCCTCCATGGTACGTCAACAATGGGACCCCACATTTACTGGAATGTTGGCTGTTAACCTCAAGTGCAAGAACATGTTCACTATTTGGGCAAGAATACTAGACCTCCCTTCAACCAAGCAAACAACCCATATAGTTCTACATACAATCCTGGATGGAGGAACCACCCCAATTTCTCTTGGGGAGGGAAAGGAAATCAAGACAAGCAACCTGCATTTGGACAACTACAACAAGCAGAGCAAATGAAGTCATCATTAGAAGATGTTCTCACCAAGTTCATGCAAACAACTAATGTAGCTTTTCGGAATCAAGAGGGCTCTATTCGAAATTTGGAAAACTAGATTGTTCAGCTCGCAAGGATGGTGTCTGAAAGGCAATATGGAACACTTCCGGGTAATACTGAAACAAACTCAAAGGAGCATGCAAAAGCAATTCAATTGAGGTGTGGAAAAGAATTAGAAGACCAAAGGCTTAGAAAGGAAGCACCCCAAGAGGTGTCTAGTGGCAAAGGACAGAATGAGATGCATTTAAAGCCAGTAGAGTATCAACCAGCAATACCGTATCCAGCGAAGCTAAACAAGGAGTGCATGGATGCACAATATGGTAAGTTCTTAACTATGTTTAGACAATTATATGTTAATATACCTTTTTCTGAAATTATTCAAATGCTGAAGTATGCTAAATTTCTAAAGGATTTAATCTAAAATAAAAAGAAAATAGAAGAATTATCTATAGTAACATTTAGTGAATAATGTTCAGCTATTTTACAAAATAAATTACCACACAAACTTAAGGATCCCGGTTTGTTTTCAATTCCATGTTTAATCGGTGATTTACAAATGAATAAAGCTTTAGCGGACTTAGGAGCTAGTATAAACTTAATGCCTTATAAACTATATTTGAAACTAGGTTTAGGAGAACTTAGCCCTATAAGAATGAGTATTTAATTAGCAGATTGTTCGGTTAAGTATCCTAGAGGAATAGTAGAGGATGTATTAGTTAATGTAGACAAGTTTATATTTCCCGCCGATTTTGTTATTCTAGATATCGATGAAAACATAGAAGTTCCACTCATACTAGCTCGTCCATTCTTAGCCACGTCTAGAGCTCTTATTGATGTTTTTTGATGGTAAATTTATTTTTTGAGTAGGGGAAGATGAAGTCACTTTTCAAATTGGCAATACAATAAAGCAAATGTTGGATAATGATGATCATTTCTACTTTTGCTATGGTGTGGATAATGTTATGACTTCTATGAATTCTGAATATTATTATAGAGATCCTTTAGAGATTTGCATCACTAATAGTTATCTAGAAGAAGATAAAAATCAAGACATTGTTGGACATCTATATTATCTAGAGAACTTTGTTTCAATTAATAAGAAGATTGAATATATTTTGATTACGCAAGGAGATCTTGAAGTTCCTAAGAGTAATACTAAGGATCCACCGATAGTAGAACTTAAAAAATTACCGGATCAACTTGAGTATGCATTCTTAGGATGTAATTATACTTACCCAGTTATTATTTCTTCTAATCTTTCTGAAATTGAAAAACAAAAGTTAATAACTGTGTTAGGGAAGTATAAGGGTGCTATAGCATCACAAATAACTAATATAAAAGGTATCAACCCTAGTTTTTGCACCCACAAGATCCTTTTGGAAGAAAACTATAAGCCTTCTATTCAACCGTAACGTAAGCTAAATCCAAATATGAAAGAGGTAGTGAAAGCTGAGATTGTTAAGTTATTAAATGCTGGAATGATATATCCTATTTCGGATAGTAAATGGGTTAGTCCTGTACAAGTCGTTCCTAAGAAGGGTGGTTTAACAGTAGTAGAAAATGATAAGAATGAATTAATTCCAACGCGAACAGTAACAGGTTGGCGTGTCTATATTGATTATAGGAAGTTAAACGATGCTACTAGGAAAGACCATTTCCCTCTACCTTTCATTGATCAAATATTAGAACGTTTATCAGGACATTCTTATTATTATTTTCTAGATGGATTCTCTGGATACTTACAAATCTCTATAGCACCAGAAGACCAGGAGAAAACAACATTCACTTGGCCATTTGGTACCTTTGCTTATAGGTGTATGTCATTTGGTTTATGTAATGCACCCGCCACTTTACAAAGGTGCATGTTAGCTATATTTGATCAGTATGTTGAAGATATTATGGAAGTGTTTATTAATGATTTCTTTGTGTTTGGCGATTCTTTTGATTTGTGTTTGAACAATTTTGAAAAAGTTCTAAGGAGGTATGAGGAAACAAATTTAGTGCTTAGTTGGGAGAAGTGCCATTTAATGGTACAAGAAGGGTTAGTACTTGGCCATAAGATCTCAAGCCAAGTAATTCAAGTAGATAGAGAGAAAATTGAAACCATAGAAAAGTTGCCATCCCCAACCTCCATTAAGGCAGTGAAACGTTTTTTAGGTCATGCCGGATTTTATCGTCAGTTCATTAAAGACTTATCTAAAATATCTAAACCACTTACTAGGCATTTAGAGAAAGACACACCTTTTATTTTTGATCAAGAGTGTCTACAAGCTTTTGAGTTCTTAAAAGAAAGATTAATTAATTCTCTTATTATGATCGCGCCTGATTTTACTCAACCTTTCGGGATCATGTGTGACGCTAGCAGTTTTGCGATAGGGGCTATGTTAGGTCAACGCCAAAACAAACACTTTCACCCTAAATACTATGCTAGTAAAACACTTAATAAAGCTCAGGAGAATTATACAACTATAGAAAAAGAACTCCTGGCAGTGGTATTCGCCTTCGATAAATTTAGATCCTATTTAATATTGTCTAAGGTGGTAGTATACACATATCACTCGGCACTAAGATATTTATTACCCAAGGCAGAAGCCAAACCTCATTTAATCGGTTGGGTTCTATTATTGCAAGAATTTTATTTGGAAATTAGGGATAAACGAGCAGCAGAAAACTTAGCGGCGGATCATCTCTCACGTTTAGAAAATCCACTACGAACAATGTTAGATGAGACTGAGATTAGTGATACATTTCCGGAGGATTCGCTGTTTGCATTATCTACTGATATAATTACTGATTATCCATGGTTTGCCGATTATGCAAACTATCTTGTGGCTAAGGTCCTTCCAAAAGACTTCATATCAGTAGAAAAAGAAATTTTTCTCTTACTTAATATTACTTTTTGGAGGACCCCTATCTCTTTCAGATATGTGCAGATTGCATTATATATAGGTGTGTATCAGCGGAGGAGTGCTGGAAAATCTTGGAGCAGTGTCATTCAGGCCCTACAGTTGGTCACTTTGGAGAAAATCGCTCAGCAAAAAAGGTTCTTGATTAAGGTTTTTATTGGCCCCTTCTATTCAGGGATGCCCAAAGGTATGTGTTTTTATGTGATTCTTGTCAAAAATCAGGTAATATCTCTAAATTGCATGAAATGCCACAAAGGTCTAGTCTTGAATGTAAAGTGTTTGATGTGTGGGGAATTGATTTTATGGGACAATTTCCAAGTTCTTATGGGAATAATTATATTTTGATAGCTGTAGATTATGTATCTAAGTGGGTAAAGGCACAAGCTTTTCCTACTAATGATAGTAGAGTAGTAATTCAATTTTTGAAATCCTTATTCGCATGATTTGGCACACCACGTGCACTTATTAGCGATAGGGGTACACACTTTTGTAATCTACAACTAGATATAGTATTACAAAAATATGGGGTCATACATAGGATAAACACTCCTTATCATCCACAAACTAGTGGTCAAGTTGATGTTTCAAATAGAGATCTTAATAGAATCATAGAAAAATCTATAGAAGGGAATATGAAATAATGGTCTAAGAAACTACATGATTGTTTATGGGCATATAGAACTGCCTTCAAAACACCTATAGGAACCACTCCTTTTAGATTAGTCTATTGTAAGTCATGTCACCTGCCTATAGAATTCGAACACAAGTCATATTGGCCAATACACTCTTTGAATTTTGACACTAATTCTATAGGGGAGAAATAAAAACTTCAACTTATCGAGTTAGATGAGTGGAGAACCATGGCCTATAAAAACTTCAGGATTTTTAAGGAGAAGACTAAATTATTCCATGATCGTCACCTTTGCAAACCCAAGACATTCCAGAAAGGTGACCAAGTCCTCCTTTACAATTCCCGCCTTCATTTATTCCCATGGTAGTTATGGTCTAAGTGGTCCAGACCCTTCCAAGTCAAAGAAGTTTTTTCCTTATGGTACCGTCGACCTTACCCCCTTGAGAAGGGAGATTTTAAAGTTAACGGGCACGACTAATGCTTTATTATTAAGAGCTTCCTAAAGACTTCGCTCGCCAAGAATCTTGCCTCCGGCAAGACTAGGATTAAGTGTTATGTAGTAATTTTTCTTTGTTTATAAATTTTTTGACAAAATTCTAGTTAAATATTAGTAAAAAAATAAATCAAAAAATCACTTAGGAGGAAATTCTGTATTAGAGTAGGACTAGGTTTGGCACACAGCCGTGTGCCAGGCCATGTGCGTAACACATTTGCTCTCACCCAGCCATATTCAATTTGATACCTGAAGTAGGAAAGAGTCATCCCGAGAAGCACACGGGTTGACACACACCCGTGTGCATTGCCGTGTCATTATAACACCACTTTTCTCATAATCAACCCTAGTCGGACACAGGTGACAACCCACCCATGTTGTGGATCGTGTGACATATGCTGGGATCGGTGTTTTCCTCGTCCCGAGAAGGAAACACCTACCTACCCAGCTGTGTGTTAAGCCATGTGAAGATTCGGCACTAGACAAATCGCAGTGCTCGAGAAGGACACGGGTTCACACACGCCCGTGTGGTGGGCCGTGTCCGCCTGGTGCGCTGTTTTCCTGCCAGTTTGACCGCATATCTTTTCAGAACCCGTGTTCCACGCGGTAAAAATTGTCAAACACGGGTGCACACACGCCCGTGTGGCAACCCGTGTTCGACTATTATAAAAGGCCATGTCATCTTCTTCCTCCACACTTGTAGGTTTCAGCCCTACCTTCCAGCTCCTATTTCCTCCACGGCTAGAGCTCCTGTTTGAAGCTTCTGCCTCCAAACTTCGCGTATTCGCCTCCTCTCTTGGCAATCTCCCCTCCTAGGTAAAAAGTTGTTGGATTATGTCCTTATGTTTTTCAATTTTCTCACCCTTCTCCACTCTTTTCTCCTTCCTCTTGTTCTCACATTCTCATTTTTTTTTCTTTTCTCATTTTCATTATCTTTTTTTCCTTTTCATTTCTAAAAAAACAAAATCTTTCTGCTTCGCTGCAGATCATGTCAACGGGACATGCACAAGGGGGACGCCGTCGTCGCCCAAATATCACAGCATTATCAACGGAAAGGCGCGACACTATTGCGCCACAGGAGTTTACAGATCCGGCGTTTATCAACCATTATAATTTCCTCCAATCAAAAATATTTCAAGACATTCGAACTATTGACTGGAGCGTTTTAGTGGAGATTCGTTTAGCCACGGACATTCGCGAGTTAATTTATGTAGCGGGGTGGGACCAATTTTTTAATATTGAGGAGTTGGAATTTTAGGAGCTCACGTTAGAGTTAATGTTCTCCTTCTACTTGAATCTTAGGCCGACTTTCATTGAGTAGACTAACACAAAGGAGGGGGTCATTTCATTTCGAGTAGCGGGTAATACTTATACTGTCTCTCTTCTACAGTTCACCCAATATTTAGGGGTGTTTGGGGACTCATTGCTTTATAGTACCGCCTACTCCATTCTTCACTTTGACCTCCCATCTCGTGATCATGCCGCGAATATTTGGGCTCAACTCTTTTTCGACATCTCCCCATTTGAGGCCAAGAGGTCTAAGGCTTCTAAGTTGATTTCTCCCGCTCTCCACTACATACATCATCTGCTGAGTCACTATAAAAACCTGTAGGAAAATTAGATAAGGGACTTTTGTATTGAAGAACTTGGAGAACTTCTGGAGAATGAAAGTGGAGCATTCGGCGGAGGGGAGGTCGAAGGAGATAATTCGTATGGTTTTAATCTTCATGTATCTCTTTTAATCTTCCCCATCTCTTAGTAGATCTGACTTTATTTATACATTTCACATGAGATTTATTTTATTGAACAATTTGGTAATCTTGTATGTTAGTTTTTTATGTCATATTTGTGGTATTTTATTCATATGTATGCATTCTAACAATGAGATTGATATTATGCTTGAAAGTAAAACTTGTTTTATTTGAATCCCCAACTTCTAGATTGAGAAATTGGATGTTTGTGATGATGTTTATTTGTTCATGTTCTAATGTTCTTTCTCATTGTATTTCAAATTGCATGATCGACAAATATGTTGTTTGGATAATGGTAATACAGATAATTGGACTCACGGTATCTTAGAGATATGATTTCATGAATTTATGTATTAGATACGGTTTCCTATTATTTATGCAAATTTGAGTATTGTGAATTGTTCGAGAGAAAATTTACTAAATTTAAGTTTAGGTATTGAATTGCGCGAGAGAGATTTCGATAAATGTTTAATCCTGACAATGCAATGAATTTGATAATCTTGTTATTATGTGATTACATAGAATTGAAATGATGATTAATTATTCTCATGTGATTTTTTTTTGATTTTTTTTTGCTTTTTAGTATCCTTAATTCTCCAATGTAACTTTATCCAAGTAGTCGTAATTAGGATAAGTTAGGGTACCTCTCAATTTTAATTATATGTATGATAATAGAGTGAGAGTGAGTACGAGTAATTGAAAAGTCCCTGTGGAATATGACATGAGATGTAGATTTCTCCTATACTATGATCTATAAGTGCACTTGTCTGAGATTAAAATAAATCTAGTTTATGCCTGTCCACATAGTTTTTACATAGAGCAAAACAATCGCATCAAGGACCCAACACTTAATGATGAAATAATCCTTGGTAATTATGGAAGATATCAACAGCTAGCCCCACCAACATCTCTGACACCATTTTTGCAACATTTGAATTTTGGTTGACTTTTGACTTTGCAGACGTCAGCATGACTTAGAATCTGTGGACTTAGCCAAAATTCAATCATTAGAACCAAAAGCGTTGAGTGAGTTGGTGTCACACAACACCACAACACTTAGACAACATTCTATCTGTCTAGGTATTGAGCTCGACGAACTCTGAGTTCCGTTCGACAAACGGCAAGCTCAGCTCGAAAAGAGCATAAAAATCAGTTCGACGAACTGTAGACTCAGTTCGACAAATGTTGCATTTAGTTTGACGAAACTGAGCTCGACAAAATCATTATGTTAGTTCGATGAACTGTAGACTTAGCTCGACATTCTTTTAAACTCAGTTCGACAAACACCAGGCTCAGTTCGACGAACATTGAGCTCAGTTTGAAGAATCCGTGCTATACGAAATCATAAAGTCTGTTCGATGAACTGTAGGATTAGCTCGATGTTTTGTAAAACTCAGTTCGATAAACACCAGGCTCAGTTCGATGAACGTTGAGCTGAGGTTGACATATCTGAGCTCGACCAAAGCCAAGCTAACCACGCGTTTGGACTTAGCCAAATTTCTGCTTCAATGAGTTGATAGTGTTGAGATCATTGAGAGAGCTTTCCTCACTTAATGCTTTTTGCCTTAGCAAAAATTTCTGTGCCTTGGGGTTGAGAGAGTAAGCTCCACTCAACACCAAACTACTTAACAGAATTTCTGTTATCTGGCATTGAGAGAGTATGCTACACTCAATGCCTTTTGCTTTGTCGTTGAGAGAGTAAGATCCACTCAATGACAAACAACTTAATAGAATTTCTGTTATCTGGCGTTGAGAGACTAAGCTACACTCAACACCTTTTGTCTTGGCATTGAGAGAGTAAGCTACACTTAATGCCAAACTACTTAACATAATGTTTTTGTTATCTGGCATTGAGTGAGTAAGCTACACTCAATGCCTGTGGATATAGTCCAATATTTGCTCAACATTTCTGTTGAGTTGACTAGCATAGCAATACTCAACGCTTTGAGCTATATGCCATTGAGTGAGTAGACCACACTCAATGCTTGCGGATTTAGCCACATTTTTAGCAAATTTTTCGAGGCTTACACTGACTCAGCCTGACACACAACCTTTTGTTATATGGCATTGATTGTGTTGACTACACTCAATGCTTTTGTACTTAGCCATCTTTTTCGGCTATCTTTCAGTTAAGCTGAGATATTCTCAACGCTATATGTTATATGGTATTGGGTGAGTATACTACACTCAATGCTTTTGTACTTAGGCAATTTTCTCCTAGACAGTATTGAATAAATACCTCTGGCATTTAGTGAGCTTTCTCCACTCAACGCCTGTGCACTTAGGCGATTTTTGTGTTGTGTCCATCTACCACTTCTTGTCTCCACATGTCCAGTCAATATGAAATGGACTAACCTGCACTCAAGAACTCAAATGTACATCAAATACACTTGATGTATGTGACATTGACCAGTTTGACTTCTCAAAAATCAGGGACATTGGGAACAATAGACCCAATAGATGCGAACCATGGCTTCAAATAGGGATTTTGGGGAGAGAGCTGTCTGCACCCGAATCTTCTATAAATTTCATGACGACTTCATTATATGCCCCCAAAATTCTCGATGCTTCGAACTAAAGTGTGAGAGGAGAGAGGATTTATCCAGTGCCTTGTCCTATGACAATCATGGTGGCTAGTAGTGGAGAGGTGCTTGTGGGAGTTACTGGCGGCGGCGCACACGACAAGGTACATTGTTAAGTATTTGGTCAGGAAAAAGGTCGGCGGAGGTGATGGCATGTAATGGAGCATGACCGGAGGCATAGAGCGGCGGCAACATACCAGGTGAGTCGTTCTATACCTGCACACTGTACTGGGTAGGTGATCATGCTTGCAGACAAGCCCATGGAAAACTGGCCTCACGCGCCCACATGAAATCGGGAGCACACACCCATGCACGCTTTGTTGTGCATGTGAGTGGTGTCCGTGAGCTTGCCTGGAACCGGGTGCATGTGCACTTGCATGCAGCATGGTGCCTGCATGTAATCTGGAGCACGTGCGCATGCTGACATATATTATAGTGTGAAATAGGGCGTGCGTGCACCCTTCGCGTGTCTGGTTGTATGTACGCATGCACGTTGATATGCATGCCTGTGCACGCTTGGTATGTGTTCTTCCATGAGCATATTTTTGCGCTTGCACCTCTATGTGCAGGCACTCTTGGGCGTGTACATGTTCGAGGTTGTGCATATTTGCATGCGTGCTCCACTGATCGCATACCTTTACTTTTTCGGGAGCATGTATTTGCGCATTTAGTGCTTGATTGTTGGTGACTATTTTTTTTATTTTTGTGGTGCCTTGATTTTTTGGAATAAAAATGCAATGCGCAAGGTCACCCATTGCCATTGCGCTCTACTCTTTTTATTGAGCAAATTTCTGTTTGGAGAAAGTGATACAAAATATCTGGCAATCTTGAAGTGAGGTTCCACATATTGAAGAGAGAGTTCGTAATCCACCAAAGGGTTGGTTGATGCTGTGTGAGACGATATTTCACTCTGGAATCTGATTTTTGCCGTGCGAGGAGGTGGTTGACATTTTGAAGTTTTGTGGCATTCCTCTGTCATAATGTAATCCTCTTAGGATGACACACGTCATGGTGTTGGTTGCATTCTTCATAAAGCATGGATTGAAATTCTCCTTAGAGTTCTTTATAGATTAGTTCGAGGTCCATGTTGACATCGACGGACATGTTGAGATATACAACAATAATAGTTGGCTTGATTTTAAGAGTTGGATGGATCGTCGTCAGGGGAATACCTTGTTTGGCTATGTTCAAAATTTTTGTGGTTTTCCAGAACTTTGAAATTCTCTACCTGGTTATTGTCACCATCTGAAGGGAGAAGAGCTAGACATCTCTAGCGTACTAGGATTTATAGAGCATTGGAAGCTGGCAATTCGCATGTTTAGCATTTTGTTATTTGTGGAAGAGAAACAACGGCGGTTATGTGGATTATCGGTGATCCAGAGCATGTTACAGAGGTGCCCCTGGTCCGTGGTTGAAAAAGAAAGCTGATTATAAAGGGCACTAATGCAGTGGATGTGGTGCCTTGAGTTTTGTTGCGGCAGAGAGATTGTAAGGGTTAGGTGGTTCCTCGATGCAAGGATACACCATCTGACTTAGAGGTCGAGGTGTTGGAATCTTTTTCACCCCGATTTCCTTCTTCAGGAACTTCCGCTCCCCGAGAGTCCTACCCAGAGGTTTCTGCCCCCAAGTGTCTTCCTCTTTGAAGGTTTTGAGTGATGCGGTAAGCGAGCTCTCTTGTTTTTGGCTATTGGTTTGACTACTTTAATTGACTCTAATCTTCTCCTTTTTGGTTGCATATAGAAGCTCAGAACTACATAGTGTTCACGTGGAACGATCATTATATGAGTTTGAAGGACAAATACTTGGCTCTTTAAGAGAAGCTCTGGGTGGCTGCGAGCTCATTGGCTGACTTAAAGGAGCATCTTGATCGAGATATTTATCGATTTCAATGTATTGGATCTGATTTTAAGATAGAGCTCAAGGAGGCTTGAGCGGTGTTGTTGATGGATAAATCCTTTGTGGAGGGCATTGTGCAGTCGATGAATACAGCTCAGGAGGAGGTTTTTGTTTGAAAATAGAGTTGGGAGCTTGAAGGGTTGAGGTGGATCGTCTTTCTTCGAAGGATCGAGTGGTCGAGCTGAAAGCTGTCCGACTTGTCGAGTACATGAACTCCTTGCAATATATGCATGATTGTTGCTTGATTGGCGAGAAGTTCCGCAATGAGGTCTAGACCAGAGAGGTAGAGCCTCAGATGGAGGATATCTGAGAGGTTGCCCTTAGGAGTGGAGTATCGAAGGAATTTTAGATGGTATCTAGGTGCCTTTCGTAGGATGTTTCAGGCGTTGGCTTTGATAACCTTTCTGATGATGATGACACAGATTTTGAGTTTGATGTTGATATTGTTTGTACGTAGTACCCTTGCCTTTATATGTTGTTTTATCTATTGGATATGTACGATGTTGCTTCTTGTGATGAATTTATGTTTGTCTTTGTACTTGTGTTTTTGTACGTTACATCATCTTTTGACGATATATATGTTGTTTGGCTGCATCCTTTTAGATTGTGTTTACAATTCTGCTTCAGCATTGAGCTTAGCTTCCACCCATTTGGTAAAATAGTCTATAGCCGTAATTAAGAACTTCCTTTGACTGGTCTCTATTGGAAGAGCTCGTACGAGTTCAATTACCCCATAGGCAAATGATAATGGGCTTTGAATATTAGTAAGGACAATAGGTGGCAAGTGACTCATGGTTGCGTGGAGTTGACAGCTCTTATAGTTTTGAACAAAATCCACTACATCCTTTCATATGGTTAGCCAGTAAAATCCTTATTAGAGGATTTTTTGCATAGAGGCTCCACCACCTAGATGTTCGCCATAAATCCCTTCGTAAACTTCATACAACACATACCCTGCCTCATGCCTTGGTACGCACTTTACAAAGGTTTAAAGAAAGATTGTTTGAAGAGTTGTCCATTTATGATTGTGAATCTTGTTGTCTGAATCCCGAGTCTTCATGTTTCTATCACGTCTTATGGGAGTATCTTGTGTTCGAGATAAGCATATATGGGTGTTGATGCAGGACTATATGTCGACGTGTGCGCGACGGTTTTAGCAACGATTCAATCAAACACTTTCTGATCACTCACACGCGTGCAAGAATTATTAGTCACTCCAATATAGCGATATAAATCGCAACACATGCACAATATACACCAAGAGAGAATTCCAACCACAATATTGATTTGGAAAGAGGTTGGTTTTCTCCCATCGAGAAAACTAGCATAGGATTTGCCCAATCCTTAGAGAATTAAAACAAGGGTTTACCCAACCTAATCAATGTCACAATAAGGATTGACGTAATCCGTTAATTCTCAAGAATGATCGGCAAACACGGAAAAGCTTCAATTTAAACCCACAAAAATCCAATAGTTTCGAATGCAATGCCGGCCTCTTTCACCACACAAAACAACATATGAGAAATCATACATAAAAGAGTAGAGGAATACGTTACCCAAGCTCATTAGGAGTTTTTGTTGGAGGGCCTCTCTACCACGAGTCTACCAGAATCACACGAGTTGTTGGTAATACACGCCAATACCTCAATAGAGACACTCTGAGGGGAACCCGGTGGTGGAGTAGTAATCCGAGGCTAAGTGTTTCCGAGTGCGGGTCAGATTGACAGAAGAGATACACCAACAACTAGCCGAACAACCATGGAGTCGCACCATGGAGAGGAAGAATCGGCAGCAGCACAAAGTACACCCAGGAAAGGAGCGGCGACCAATGTTTCGCACCGTGCACAAGAGTGGACAGTGGCTGAGTCACACAGTTGTGCAGAAGGGGGTGGGGGGTAGACGTCGGAGTCGCACCGGGAGGGGGTTCTGGCGAGTCACATGCCAAAGGAAAGGGGAAGCGGTAGTGTATCACTATCACACGCAAGGTTCGATAGAACCCTAGGGGAAGAAGTCCATTTACGGGAATTTTCTTTTCTGATTAATAATGATCTATTCTCATTCATCATTCACCAAATATATATAACGTTTTACATCAATACTAACTAAAAATTAAGCATTAGACTATCATTAAACATAAAGTTAAACCTAACAGTAAGAAACAAAACATTAAACAACAAAAAAATCTTAAACTAAAACTTAAGCACCATTGAACCCAAGAGCTATGCGGCCGCACGTGGCATTGCATGGAGGTCATAGTGGAAAACTTCTTTGTTCTCTTGATCGTTAGGGCGATGTGGCCACAAGCGGAGGTTGTAGCGGTGGAGATCTTCACTCACATGATTGTCGCGGCGAATGTCCTCAACAATTGGCCGGTCGGCTCCATCAATCCTCCCCCAGTCAAAAGAACTCATCACCGGTGAGTGGTCACGATGATAGTGTGTAGGAGGGTAGCATCCAAACGTTTAAAATCAGCCTTCGGAAGCCAAGAATCATCTGAAGTGGGGCGTTCATGCAATTAAACAAGATAGAGGTAGATACCACTGTTGGGAGAGGTAACAACTTCATCATCTAGAATCCCGTCGGGCACAAAGAAGGTCTTGGGAAACCCTGAAAAACATTAGTATGATGTGAATTATTTGCAGTAGACCCACCATCCAAAGTAACCATGGTAGTATCCGTAGGCAAGAGAGACACAGGAACACGCACAACCCCCAACCCCAAAGAAGAAGCCAACACATTAGAAGAACAGAATGGAGAGTGAAGTAATTCTGGTGGTGGGGAGGCATACAACGTTAACTCTGAAACAATGAAAATAGGGTAAAAACCCCAATCAATGGATAAATCTAAAACACATGCATTGTTTCCTAATTTCTTGAAATTTTGAAAGGGTTCGGCTCTCCTATTGTCCATCTTCTTGATGGTGTCTGGGGGAAACCACTCCGGGAGCAAATGTAGCAAAACCAAATCATAAAGATTGAAAGTATAATTTATCTGATGTATATTATCATGTGATACATAAGAAGCATATTGAGTGGCTAACCTTTCTTGAATACACTTGTGGAGATCGAGAACATGTTGATAGAACTTTTAGGCAAAGTGACATGACTTGTACGTAGGAGGTAGTGGAAGCAAACAAAGTGGCACATGGGCTTTGTAACCATGCATCATCTCATTCGGCGATACACTGGAAGATCGATTTTTAGAATCATTTTAAGCGAGTTGGCAAGGGTGACAACTACTAACAATGTTGTGTACATGTGACCTTCAATGTGGCCAATAAAATTTATTTTCCACTAAAATAATAGTCTTGTCACTATCGAATTGACTGCCATGGCCACCGCTAAATATCTCCCAAACTATAAAGTGACGTAGAGATGAGTGTGGGATACACAACTTAGAATTTCTAAATAGATAGCGATCCCCTTCCCGAATCCAAATTTGGTGGTGGCCACCCCTAAGATTCAACTTGGTGAAAATCATTGCACCAAATAATAAATCCAAAAAGTCATCCAAACGGGGAATTAGAAATATATATTTTATGGTAGTTTTATTTATTGTGCAACTATCCACACACATGCGCCAAGGTCTAAGTTTCTTAGGTGCACACTAAGACTCGTGTTATGTCTACTAAAACACCTTTGGAGAAGATCTGAAATTTAACTTTCCAACTCTTGATGTGCCGCAGAGTTTAACCTATAGTGGGGATTATTTAGTAATCAAGATCTCAGCATGGAATATAATTCAAGTTGAATCTCTCTACAAAGGGGTAATGTAGATGGAAAATCATCTAGATACACATCTGTATATTCCTCTAATAACGTCCTCAATTAAAGCGTTAAATTTCCAAAAATAATGGCTTCAATTTTAGTTTGCATGAGTACCAACACATAAACAATCCCACCTAAAAAGGAATCATGACTAAGCTTTTTACTACGGGGTGAGCGGTATCCTTAGCGGGGCTAGCGGGATCCTTAGGCGGAGTCGGTTTCAAAGTGATCTGAAATTCTTTAGTTTCAAGAGTTGCTAATCACCTCGGGGGGGGGGGGGGGGGGGAATATGTTTTTAGGTCTTTTTAAACTTTCTATATTCTTTGGCATGTTGTGATTTATTTTAAGTTAGATTTCAAGATTACACAACCAGCACAAAAGTAATTTATAGTGGTTCTCCAGATTATGAGTACGTATATTGTCCCTCCCTCTATTCCAATAGACTGTTAGACAAGACATCTTCACCAAACTAGTCTCAATGAGCTTACAACTTAGATCCCTCAGGATCTCTTAAACACCTCCAAGTGCTACCTCAGGCCCAAGGCCCTAGCACTCAGAGAAAGCAATGTTCCTACAGCTCAGTGATCCACAGATCACCTACCTCAAACTTTTCTCAAAGCCCTACCACTCAGGCTTGGAGGATAGCTGTCACAACCTGCATTTTCTCAACATTTTAATTATATCATAGTAAGAGAAAATACATGTCGTGATGTCACACCGTGCAGGGGATAACTGCAGGCGCTCAGGCAAAAAACCAAGCTCTATGATTTACATGAAATCCATAAGTTATTAAGTAAAAACCAGTTTAAATTGGATGGCCCTATCCCTCAGCACAATGGATCAACTAGTCCACGAGTAAAGTATAGTTATACGCTGCAGAAAATACTTTGGTTATGTTGATTAACACCCTACATGACTATAAACTTTCCCAAAGTACAACTCATGCCATGCAATTCTAGATTTATTATAAGTATAAAAATATCCTTTACGTTAGCTAGAAAATAGTATTTGAATTTTAGAAATATGAGATGTATGAAGTACAAGTAGTAATGTTTTTTATAAGTGAAAATACCTAACATTCAACCTAGCATAAAACATTCCCAAAGAGTAAGTAAAAACAACCACAAAAGGCAAAAATAGCAGCTTAGCAAAGTATTTAGCAATTCTAAAGAAAAACACCAGTGGGCGTCAACAAACTGACATGAACCCACTAGTCATTATGAGTGTCTATACTAACAAGAAAACAACTAAGAACTAACTCTCAAGGTAGATGAAACCCCACCATTACTGTCGTCCACTTGCAAACTCCAAACCTAGCCACTCACCGGGCTACTGCTCTGGACCTGAGGCATTCAAAGAAAGAACATCTCAGCAAGAAAAATACAAGTGGGAAACAAAACGTTCAATAAACAAGGGAGGAGCAAGATTACTAATCTCAAACCTGAATAGCTGTCAAAAGAAAACACAACAAACTAACTAGATATTTAGAACGAAGAGTTAACTTATAAAGTTAAAAGTTAAAGAAATTTGCACCAAGTGCGAATGAAGTTATACTCCGAAAATAATTTGCGAGGAAAGGCAGAAATTGCATATGTTTAGTACATAAGAAAAAAAACGGGGCAATGGCTCAATAAACTCGTGAATCATTAACACTGTAATGCCGTCGGATCTTAGTCGGGACCAAACCGGTCAAACCCGAACTAACAGACCCAAACATCTCAAAAACGGGACTACGGTGGTGTCCATCTGATCCAACACAACCCAACAGCCCAAAAACGAGACCCAAACATGCCCGAGTGTAATGATTCATGAAATTAAGCCAAACAAACAAACCCCATATTCAAATACCAATAAACCCAAACCCAGCAGATTCAGCAGAAAACCGACGATTCTAGCTTGGCAAGACAAAGCCTTAGTGATACACGTCAAATCGGTGAAATGACACAAAGCTAAGGAAAAAGCGTCGAGTACACTTGACGCCGCGTCGAGAGCAGTCAACGCACTCGACCACAACTCAAATCTAAGGAAAAAAGCGTCGAGTACACTCGACACCGCGTCGTGTGCAGTCGACACACTCGACGACATAACACAAGGCACTTAATGCTTAAACACAACAACAAGAAGAACATACGATGGCATTGAGTCAGTTTGGCTCACTCAATGCTTAAACACAGCACGACGACATTAAGTTTGTTCAGTTCACTCAATGTTGTCAACACTTTTGCTTATCTTGCCAAATAAAGAGATGGTGTTGAGTGATCTAAGCTCACACAACGCTGCCAATGCTTTTACACTTAAACTCCAAGATTTCATGATGGCGTCGAGTGTATACAGCACACTCAAAGATGTGTTGAGAACACTCAATGCACTCAACACTTTTTAACTTAGCGTCAAATTCTGATGGCGTTGAGATTATGCAGCATACTCAACGACGCATTGAGTGCACTTAACACACTCAATGCTTTTACACTTAGCGTCGCAGACCTCACAACAAGGCGTTGAGTGTATTCATCACACTAAACGCCGCATTGAGTGCGCTAAATGCACACAACACGTTTGTACTTAGGCGAGAAATCAGATTCAGTGCTATGGCTACAATAAACGCCTAAGGGCTATACTCAACGCCTAAGGGTTATACTCAATGAATCTTGCTCTGTTTGATGAAATGGCTCAGCTCGACGAACTCCATTCGACGAAATGTATCAAATCGACAAACTCCATTCGACGAAATTGCTCGACTCAACGAATTCTGTTTCACTAAATTCCTCTGTTCGTCGAACTCTGTTCGACGAATTCCTCTATTCGTCGAACTCCATTCGACGAAATAGCCTCAGTTCGATGAATGCTCACCACTACAAACTGACAACTACTCCAAGAAACTAACACATTGAATGGTATACAGGAATAACATTATGGAATATTTACAGGAAGAACAGTATGGAAAATATACAGGAAAAGACATGCTTGACAAGGGGAAGAAGTCACCACTTCCCTCAAATCGCCAATCCAGCCACGTAAACGCTCCTAAAACATCCTGAGCAACACTTCCTGAAACCTTTCAGGTTGAAAAGGGGTCAAAACCTCATACCTAGACCTCTAAAAATCCATGAATCTGGAACAGCTTAACGTAGAACTGTAGATGTAGGCGAGATCTACCTGAATCCAGTCTCCAAAGAATAAATCGAGCACCAAAAATCCAGAAATCGACGACCGAAGGCTTTGTAAAGTCTGCCGCACTCGTTCTTCCGCAACAAGCCGACGGTTTCACGAGGGAGACAAATGATTACGGTTTTGAAGCAATGTGTCCTATTTATACTGCTTTCATCCCATTATTTTATTATATTATATCATAATTAATTAAATAAAACGTCAAAACGACCTGAAAACAAAACTTACCCAAAATTTTACGAAAATCGCACCGTTGCTAAATACCGATGCTACGAACCCAGCGACACAGTCGAAATTAAGATTCGATGAACAATACTCAGGTAAACACTTTCCGAATCCAAAACACAAGTATTCCCAAAGACGCTCCACTGAGTCACTGAAAGAAAAGGGTTGTCACCCTAAATCACCTAGAGGGGGGTGAATAGGTGAGTTGTGCGTCTTTTGCGGAATAAAAAATAATTAGAGCACGACACAGAAATATCTACCAATATCATAGACGACACAAGATTTATAGTGGTTCCCCAACCTTTGCTACATCCACTTTCCCTCACCGATCTAGCAATCTACTAGACTCGGCTACTCCACTATCTCGGATCAAAAATCAATCCTACCCTCGGAACAAAGTTCCTACAAACTCGATCCAAACAAAGGGATATACACCTCGGAAGATAACACTTCCTACAAACCCGGAGTGAAAAACTCCTACACTCGGAGAAGATTTCTCCTACAAGAATAAAATGAGGTTTACAAGAATACAACAAGTAAATCACTCAAATCTGAATGAAACGGCCAGGATCTTCTTCTTTTCAACTTTGTAGCACTTTCAGAAATCGGTGAATAAGTTCTCGGCTTCGATCTGGATTTACTTGCTTTTACAGAAATTGAGAGAGAATATGATCAGCGAAGTCGATCTCGATCTGTAACTTTCTTCAGAATAGTCCTCTGAAAGTAGAAGCTTTGGCTGGAGAAGAAGGCGGCGGCGGCGGCTTCCGTTTTGCGAAAATCAGAGAGCTGTCGGCTGAAGAATATTTCTCGAAATAGAATGACAAGAAAGCTTTGAGAATACTTAGGGTTTGTCATTTTCTGATAAGACCTTATATAGTAGAGACTAACAGTCATAATCGGTCATAATGATGTACACGTGGACCAATCATGTCGCGTGATTTGAGAAATCCCGTCAGAAAAAAGACTTCGTAAAGTTTCGGAAAGATTCAGCCAACTACACGAGTAAGTCAATAACTACTCGAGTAGTTGAATAACTACTCGAGTATATGAAGGAGAACATACTCGGGTATATATAGATAGACTACTCGAGTATATAGAAATCAACTACTCGAGTAAGCAGACAGAACTACTCGAGTATGTGTAGAGACCTACTCGAGTACATAGAGGATCTACTCGAGTACTGGAAAAGCTACTCAAGTATATTACATAAACTACTCGAGTACATGAGGTACTACTCGAGTGGGATACTTAGAAAAATTTTGAAGATGTCAGCAGGCAACTACTCGAGTAGTTGAACTAAACTACTCGAGAGGAAGTAAT
Organism: Platanthera guangdongensis; assembly: GCA_039583875.1. NCBI lineage: Eukaryota > Viridiplantae > Streptophyta > Magnoliopsida > Asparagales > Orchidaceae > Platanthera > Platanthera guangdongensis. The sequence continues at coordinate 100,929,265 of CM077167.1, forward strand.
CTACTCGAGTAGGTGAAAGTTCTACTCGAGTAAAAGACTAAGAAAATTTCTGGAGTAGGGAAATATCAAGGTACACGAGTGACACATGATCTACTCAAGTAGGTATAATGAACTACTCAAGTATGTTTCTATCTACTCGAGTATGTGAGTATACTTACTCGAGTATATGAGTGTATTTACTCGAGTCCATGACTTAGAGAAGTTTTGATGAGGAACCCCTTTAATACTCGGGTATAGAGTAATCTACTCGAGTATATAAGCATGCTACTCGAGTATATGACTATATCTACTCGAGTAGGTGACTTAACTACTCGAGTATATGACAATATCTACTCGAGTAGGTGACTTTACTCGAGTAAATTATACTTAGACTACTCGAGTAGGTGAAAGCTCTACTCGAGTAAAACACTTAGAAAATTTCTGATGTTGGAAAAACTGATTCTTCTAGAGTAGCCAACTCCCAATTCCTTTCCTATAGTCCAATAGCTTGAATATGAAGTGTATCCCAATAGAGAGACCACACATGAGTCAACACCTTGGAACATGCAATGAGGGATTACATTGCACAGTTCCTGTGTTTGAAGACCCACTGTGGACTGACAATGGTCTACACTTCCAGTGAAATTCCTGCAAACATATAACTCAAACCAAGCATCAGATACAACTTAATTCATCTTAGTTCCAGGGTGACTTCATCAAATTTGGGTTAATGTGGATGAAATACCCAACAATCTACCTCTATTTGTTGAAGTCAGAACCCTTTACACTAAGGTGAATTATGGACATAAAAGAAACTAAGTAGAAGAATATGAGCAGGTAAGCAAAGGATAATGAAACAGATACTTAGACAGTAATGAAGAATTGTATATATGCAAGTTTCCAAAAACATAAAGTCTACAATTTGTCATTTCAATCTCTCATCATCTTTTAGGTTTATACTTGGGATTGCTGCTTATCCATCTTTTCATGCTGTCTTCTTAGATATCTGAATGTCTTAGGGAAATACTTAGGAGGCCTTGGAGGAGCAGCATGGTTATTTCTCCCAAACTCTCTGTCATGGATTTTCTTTTTCAACATTGACTTCTCATATAACTCCAACTGTAGTGAGTGCTCCTGATCTCATTGTGATCCATAACCAGCCTGAGTGTGTCCAAAATGAGAGACTTTGAGGTTGGAGATCAAGCTTCAGCATGTTCAGTGGCCTTGGAAGGAGCAGTCCTGTTAGCAGAGGGGCCTTCACCATACTTCCTTTTCTTCTTGATTCTGATCTCTGGAGGAGCTTGAAGGAATATATCAGCAGGATCTTCTTCCCAGCCTAGAACATAAGTATCTGGAGGGGAAACTGAGTCTCCAGGCTTGGGAGAGAAGGAGGGTTGCAGAGGAACTGCTGGGGCAGAGACATGTGTGGCTAGAGGATTGAGATGATGGGGAATGATGTTTGGGTCAACTGCAAGGTCTGGCAAGATTTGATTGTGCATCCACACAGCAGTGTCATATGTGTGAAATTTGACACTCTGGATCTAGGCTAGCACATCAGCATGAATGGTGTTCACATGAGCTTGTCATTCATCTGTCTTTTGAGCAGTAGATTTTTATACCTGCTCTTTGAGTTCTTTTATCAAACCCTCCCCCTTTCTGATTTCAACAGAGAGCTGGGATATGGTATCATCTTTGAAAAGGCCCACTTCTTCACAGATCTTCAGCTTGTTGGCTTCATTTCTCTTGTCTAACTCTATCTGATTGTTTGCCAGTGTGACACCTTGTTCAATCACATTGCCAACACTAGTGATAGTGTGGTCTATGGCTTTGCCACCAAGTTGGAACAAGTACTGGAGATTGTCAGTATTGTGCTGAATTTCAGCAAAGCCTCTGCTCATCTCAGTCTCAAGAGCAGTTACCTTGTCAGTGATTTTCTTTAGAGAGGTGTCAAAATAGGTTCTCTGTTCTTGAAGAAGAAGTGCAATACTTTGCAACAGATCTGAGGAGGAGTAAACTGTAGCAGCAGCAAAGGGAGCAGTAGTAGGGATAGGAGGAGTTACCCAAGGAGCTATTTCTTCAATCATCACTGAGCTGAGAGCTCTGGTGGTATGAATGATAGCATCCAATTCTTCTGTATCATGGGGGATGGAGAAATCGAGGTTTCTGAGAGGAGCCTCAGCTGGCTCAGGAGAAGGCTCATCAGAAATAAAAATGGTGTCTGGCTTATCTGCTGGAGGATTTGGAGAAGGTGTTGGAGTTCTGGCTGGAGACAAGTACTTGTGATGTTCAGTGGTTGGAGCTGGAGGAGATAGAGGAGGAGGGGGAAGCACATCTTCAGAAAGCTCTGCAATCATGACATCTATAGCAGCAACTATGGATAGAAGAGTGTCTTGAGGTACTTGATCTGAAGGAGTGGCTGGACTCTGTGGAGTATGAGGTAGGGATGGAATTTCTAGCTGAGGAGAGGGCTGCCTGACTGGGCTAGAAAGAGCAGGCTCCCCCTCACTTGGTGTACCAGAGGAGCTGGCCACATGATGAGGAGAGGGAGATGGAGTCCTGTCCTCTATAGCTGGATCCTCTGAAAGCTTGGCAGCTTGGGAAGAATTCTTGAGCTTGAGATCTCATCTCTGAATTGAAGAGATGGAGACCTTCTTCATATGGTGAAGTGGAGTCCATTTGGAGAGGTTGAAGACTTCAGGATTTGTTTCATGAAGGAGCAGAGAGATAATTCTTGCGTAGTTGGGGGATTTCATGCTGTCCTTGATTTTGTCCAAAATCAGCATACCAAATTGGTATTTCTTGCGGCATACAATGACTTGCATTATATCGAAGAAATATGAGGGAATGTCTCAGATGGAGTGAGTCTTGCACAGTAAGATTTTACCAATAACATCGACCAAGAATTTGCCTTCTGCATTCATATCTGACCTTTTGAAATATTATGCATCAGTGGAAAAACCACAGAAAAGGGCTGTCCTGTCGGAATCCTCAGCAACTAGGTGATCTTCTTCATCAACAATCGGTAAACGGAGAAGTTGAGAGACAGAGGTCTTGGTGAACTTGAGTTTCAATCCCTTTACTGTAGATTTTAGGACTTTTCCATTTCGTCGAACCTTGAGATTTTAGAAGAATTCTGCAACTTCGGGGAAGAGAACGCGACAGGGTTCTTGGAGAATGAAGGAGAGGCCGACGGTGTCGAGAAGGATGAGGAGGTTGCGGAAATCATCGGAAAGCTCTGCAATACCATCGGTGACTCGTTCGGAGCCGATGCTGATCTTGTGAGAAGTCGCCATGGATGCGAATGACTGGAGGAATTGAGAGAGGTGGCTCTGCAACAGCGGCGGAGGCGAGTCGGCAGGGTCGGCGAAGAGACAGAGGGTACTCGAGAGACAAAAATTATGTCGAGTAGGTTTGAGGTTTCGGAATTTCATATATATATAACTCTTAAATTACCGCTAATTAATTTAAAGAAAGAGGCGGCATATAGCCTTGGGTGGCGAATAGAATAATTTTCAAAATCTGGGAAACAGGACACGAGAAAGAGATAGACTACTCGAGTAGGTAAAGGAGCTACTCGAGTAGGTCGTCAGGAGGTACTCGAGTAGGTCTGCAGAGAGTACTCGAGTAGGTAGATGACTTGCTCGAGTAGGTCGATAGGAGTTACTCGAGTAGGTGGAGAAAACTACTCGAGTAAATTGGGGACTTACTCGAGTAGGTAAGTGACTTACTCGAGTAGATCTTTAGATACACGAGTAGGCACATCCTCATACTCGAGTAGGTCAGTACACATACTCGAGTAAGTTCATTCTTATACTCGAGTAGGTAGAGAAGAGTACTCGAGTATGTCTCATGCTTCTCGAGTTGAATTTTGAAAAAGTTGAGAAGGAATTAAGTTGTATCTGATGCTTGGTTTGAGTTATATGTTTGCAGGAATTTCACTGGAAGTGTAGACCATTGTCAGTCCACAGTGGGTTTTCAAACACAGTAACTGTGCAATGTAATCCCTCATTACATGTTCCAAGGTGTTGACTCATGTGTGGTCTCTCTATTGGGATACACTTCATATTCAAGCTATTGGACTATAGGAAAGGAATTGGAAGTTGGCTACTCAAGAAGAATCAGTTTTTCCAACATCAGAAATTTTCTAAGTGTTTTACTCTAGTAGAGCTTTCACCTACTCGAGTAGTCTGAGTATAATTTACTCGAGTAAAGTCACCTACTCGAGTAGACATTGTCATATACTCGAGTAGATAAGTCACCTACTCGAGTAGATATAGTCATATACTCGAGTAGCATGCTTATATACTCGAGTAGATTACTTTATACCCGAGTATTAAAGGGTTTCCTCATCAAAACTTCTCTAAGTCATGGACTCGAGTAAATACACTCATATACTCGAGTAAGTATACTCACATACTCGAGTAGATAGAAACATACTCGAGTAGTTCATTATACATACTCGAGTAGATCATGTGTCACTCGTGTACCTTGATATTTCCCTACTCCAGAAATTTTCTAAATCTTTTACTCGAGTAGAACTTTCACCTACTCGAGTATGTTACTTCCTCTCGAGTAGTTTAGTTCAACTACTAGAGTAGTTGTCTGCTGACATCTTCAGAATTTTTCTAAGTATCCCACTCGAGTAGTACCTCATGTACTCGAGTAGTTTATGTAATATACTCGAGTATATAAGCATGCTACTCGAGTATATGACTATATCTACTCGAGTAAGTGACTTAGCTACTCGAGTATATGACAATGTCTACTCGAGTTGGTGACTTTACTCGAGTAAATTATACTCAGACTACTCGAGTAGGTGAAAGCTCTACTCAAGTAAAACACTTAGAAAATTTCTGATGTTGAAAAAACTGATTCTTCTAGAGTAGCCAACTTCCAATTCCTTTCCTATAGTCCAATAGCTTGAATATGAAGTGTATCCCAATAGAGAGACCACACATGAGTCAACACCTTAGAACATGCAATGAGGGATTACATTGCACAGTTCCTGTGTTTGAAGACACACTGTGGGCTGACAATGGTCTTCACTTCCAGTGAAATTCCTGCAAACATATAACTCAAACCAAGCATCAGATACAACTTAATTCATCTTAGTTCCAGGGTGACTTCATCAAATCTGGGTTCATGTGGATGAAATACCCAACAGTCACCAAAACAGACACGGCTTGCTAGGAAATCTTGCAAACAGGCTAAACCCAGACACAAACACAAAAACCTAAGATTTAAAACCTCGCTCTAACAACGGCAAATGCCAAAAATGCGTCAATGTAACGCCCGGTCATCATAAAGACATCAGATAATGAATTAAATGAAATATCAAAAAATCGAGGGCGTTATACTCACTCCCCTTAAAAAGAAGTTTCGTCCTGAAACTTTATGCACAAAAGATTCCACAAAGAGAATATAATCAAAGATTATAGAAGGGCAAATATATACCTTAAGAAACTAGGAGAAAAGATGAGGATGAGCCTCCCTCATCACTGACTCTAACTCCCAAGTGGCGCTTTCCACGTCCTGGTTTCGCCACAAAACTTTAACCATTGGTATGGTTTTTCTCCGTATCACTTGATCTTGAGTATCCAAATTGCGGACAAGCATCTCAACATAGGAAAGATTGGGCTCCAATAGGGGCACCACATAAAGAATCTGCCGGTCGCTGAGCACACATTTCAGCAACTGGCTCACATGAAACACGTCGTGCACACCAGGGAAATTTGAGGACAAAACCAGCCTATAAGTTGATACACCAATACGCTCAATAACCTTAAAAGGTCACATATACCTCGGGTCCAACTTATGATTCTTACCAAACCTTTTAACTCCTGACATCGAGGAAACTTTGAGAAACACCACGTCCCCTACAACAAACTCCAAGTCAGACCTATGCCGATGACGTTCTTCTCATAACATTCATGCGCTATCCTAAGCTTTTCTCGAATAATCTTCATAGAAATTTCCATTTCTTCTAACTCTTCAGGACCAAACAATGGTTTCTCATCGACATCGGCACAAAATAATGGAGTTCTGTATCACCTCCCATACAAGGCCTCAAACGAGGCCATCTGCAAACTTTCTTGACATCTATTATTGTATGCAAACACCATGAATCTGAGTCGCTCATGCTACGCTCCTTCATGGTCCAAAATGTAACATTTCATCATATCTTCAATAATCTGGTTCACTCTTTTCGTTTGACCATTTGTCTGTAGATGATAGGTTGTGAAATTGAAAGTGAGGGTTAGACCTGATATACACTAGAGGGGGGGGGGAGGTGAATAGAGTATCTTGAAAACTTTTGGTGTTTATAAAATCTTCAGAGCAGAGAAACTAATATTTACTTTAAGCAAGAGAGCAACATAAGATAAACTAATCTAACACAGCCTCAATAAAACTAACCATCATAGGCACGGCAAGACTAAACTAACACAGACATAGTAAGAACAGAAAGGAAAGAGGGCTACCAGACAACACAAGAACTTTTCTAGTGGTTCCCCAACCTAGGTACATCCACTCTTCTACCACCCTGGTAGGAATCCACTAGCATGTTTTGATCAGGTGACTGTCAACAATGAACTTTTGATCAGGTGCTCAAAAACCAACCCATGTCTTTTTATCAGGAGACTTGCAACCAAGGAATAACTTTTGATGGATGTTAAAGAACCCTTTGTACAGTGAGGGGGTGAGAGATTTATGGTGTCTTCTCTTTCTCAAATCAACTAAGAATACTAGTGGATCTTTGATATTGACAAATCTCCCCCTGAGTTATTGAACTCAGGAAGACTTGAGTTTTTCTTCTGGGTGTAGGTCTTCTATCTTCAGCCTTGACTAGAAGAGATCCAAGAACTTCTTGACTAATAGAAATTTTGTTGTCCTTGAAGAATCCTAGAGTGAAGGTTGAAGAAGACTCTTGATTTGGGATGAATGTTCTTCTTCTTCTTCAGCAATGTCACGGAGAAAAACAAGTTTGTTTTCTACACACAGGGGGATTAGAATCAGATTGTTGTTGATCTTCTCTATAAGCCTTGTATTCTATTTTTGGTCTGGACTTCCTTGTTGTCGAAAATAAAAACAAAACTCTTTTATATGATCAGTCAACAATCTCCTTTGAATTTTTGAATTCCTTTTCAATAATTGCAGGCGGCCTGAAGAATGTAATACGACTGGATAGAATATCTTCATTAATTGGATTTCCTCATCTGTCCTATTGAAAAATGGCAAGTAATAATCCTGATGAATACCATAATCAATGCTGCTTCTAACAGTTATATTCAGAGAATATTAAGCATTGATTATTCAAGAATTACTGCAATAGAATGAGGACAGAAGAAGGAAAAATCCAAGTCTGGATCTGCACAGAATTCGTCGAGCAAAGAACAAATTTCATCGATCTGAGTCCAGAGTTCATCGAGATGAGAAATCTTGTTCGTCGACCTGGGAATCCTTGTTCATCGTGCTGATAACCAAGTTCATCAACCTGAGAACAGCTGACTTCTTTCTGATAAAACTTGTCAATTCAGTGCTCTAAGATCATCGATCTGATAACATAAATTCATTGACAAGAGTTTAGAGAAAGGATTCTGGTCTTGGAATGTTGAAGTTGATCTTCCAAAAATCGTTCACCAAAGCTCGAATATCGTCAAGCTCAACTTATAGAATTTACTCTGAGTTTATCGAGTTGAGCACGACTTTCATCAAGCTGAGTTCGACGAACATCAAACTCACTTTCCTGAACTTGATTTTTCTCTAAGTCTGGTGTCTTCTGCAGTCTACTGTTGGCTAGTCCAAGCAATGTTGACTCTAAGGACATAGCCTAAATTTAGGACACAAACATGACACTGGCTATACATGTTGGGTAAATTATCCTAATTAGTGAACCTAGCCCAAATAAAACAAGGGATCCAACAATCTCCCTCTATTTGGGTGAGGTCACTAATACAATAAAAAAATAAAAATAATCACAAAGCAGGAAAATATATCTGGCAGGAAAATTGAAAACATGCAGCAGATATTTATACAATGTAGCTTTGTGAGAGAATGTAAATAAACAGTTTTTAAGACATATAGAAAGACTAAACAGTTTAAACTCATTTCTTCTTCTTTGACTCCTTTTGATTATCCTCCTTAGCTCTATTACCAGGCTGAGTGAATTTTATTTCCCTCTTTGTGTTAGCTACTTGACTCTTTGACATAGTCATATCAACAACTCCAATGATGTTGAGGGAAGTATCCCTTGGCACAACAGCCAATGGATGCAATTTCATATAATAATCAACATTAAAGAATTTATTAGGGTTAGCAAACCTGTTTAGCTCTTCTTTCCTGTACTTGGATATAGTTGAGTATTGGGAAGGATCCTTTCCTTCAGCTTTGGCCTTATTTATCATGGATAACCCAACCAGTTCTTGAAATCTGGCCATTCTAGCAGTGTTTACTGTCTCAGGATCCTCAAAAGGAACAGGAGGAGATCAGGTCTTTTTGGACTGTCAGCTTTCTGAGATTCAGGTGCTTGTTGTAGATTTTACTGAGGTTGTTGATGTTGATGTTGTTGATGCTGCTTGCCTGAGGAGTACCTGTACTGGCTGCTTCTAGAATATGAAGAGGATCTACCCTGATGTCTCTGATAAGTTTGATATTGGGTAGGTCTCTGAGAGGAAGTGCCTGAAGCACCAACAGTAGGTGGATGAGGAGGAGGTGGATCTTTCCTGTATCTCTGTGGTGGAGGAGGAGAGTATCTTCTACTTTTCTTCATGTCCTTTTATTGATTCTTGGACAAACACATCCAAGCTGGCATACCCTTGTATGGAGTGATATTCTGAAGAATATAATAAGGGGTATCATGAGTTGGGTTTTGTTTTGGACCAGCAACTGGAGGAGCTTTCCTTTTCTTAGAGATTTTCTTCTTCTTTACAGAGGAACTATCATCTGAATCATCTTCCTCATCTTCATCATCAGAAGATCCCTGAGGAGTATCATATAAAGCATTTATTATTTTTAAAGCTTCTACAGATATCAACAATTTTTCAGCCTGAGGAGGAGCTGGAGCTAGAGCTGGAGGACTATGTATAATAGATGATTGATTCTCTGCCTCTATATCTGCCATTATTAACTCATCTAGATCAGGCATTGGGCTATCATCCATTATATATGTTGGACAAGAAATATCCTCTAGAGAAGAGATAGCTTTGGGAGAGGGTGAAACAATGAGAGAATCTGCTCTTGGTGGTGATGGAATAACTGGAGCCTCTATATTAGCAAAACTAGCCTTGAGTTGCATGACAACTTTGGGGCTTATTGGAGAGGTGTAGGGAACTATAGCCATGGATGACTTTATGCTGTCTTCTGGAAGAAAGTTTGAATAAACTATATCAAAAGTATTTAATAAACAGAATAAATTCACTATGGAATTGATAATGTAATCACCAACAGTGTTTATTTCAACTGTATCTGTCTCATCCAAATCCAAATCAAATTTAATAAAAGTAATCAAATCATCGGCTGCTTCTACTTCTGCTTCTGCTTCTTCTACTGCTGCTAGAGCTACTTCTTCACAGAGTATCTCCCCCTGCCTTATTTCAGTAAGCATTGGAGCCAGGCCCCTAACTGAAGAAGGAGGGAAGGAGAGTGAAGAAATTTGAGCAACAATTTAGGAGATGGAGGTAGCAAGAGGGGAAATAGCCTTTGTTATGAGGTGTTTGAGGAGGGGAGTGAGAATTGCCAAAAGAGGTGGAATGAAGGAGGGGTCCAGTTATAGCAATTCAGGGGGTGTCTTAGTGGAGACAGAAGGGTGAATGGAAGATGATGGTGGAGGAGGGGGTGGAGAATCTGGCATGTGCTCATCTGGGGAAGATGGGGTATGAAGGGGGATGACAGTAGATTGAATGATTGTAGGGATGATAGATTGGAAAGGGGAATGTTAGCTAAAGGGTAATATTAGCTAAATGTGGTGGTAGAGGAGATGAGGGTGGTGATGGAGTTGGTGTATGTTAGTGAATATGAGTTTGTGATGGAGTTGGTGTACCATGGATTGATGGAGTTGATGTATGAGATTGAATATGAGTGTGAGGTGGAGGTGATGTATGAGAGTGAATATGAGTTTGTGGAGGTGGTGTATGAGAGTGAATATGAGTTTGTGGATGATGTACTAGAGAGGATGGAGGTGTTGGAGTATGGACTGTGGTATGAACTGGTGATGGGAGATGAATTTGGGAAGCTGGAGGTGGTAGAAGAGAAGATGGAACATCTTCAGTAGGGTGGGGAGTGGCTAGAGCAGCCCTTGTACTCGCAGAAGGCATGGAGGAAGAGGAGGAATCCTTGGAGTGCTTGGTGATATTCCTCTCCCATCTTCCAAAGAGGGCACAAATTATCGTCTTGGAGGCATTAATGAATATGGTAGGTGCGACCAGGGATTCAGTAGCCTTTTCCTGAAGGAAGAGTCCCAGAATCCTTTCAAAACACACCTCTTTCTTGCTGTTTTTCTTCCTGATCATCTCAAACAGAATCCTAGCCCAGTTCACAGGCTTCTTATTCACAACAGCACACATCACAAGGAATTAATGCCTAGTGATGTAATCATGGGCTGTATGTTTCCCAACAATACATTGCCTACAACATCTGCTAGAAACTTGTATTCAGCAGACAAATGTTTCTTTAGCAGTTTATTGGGAGTGTCTCTAGAGTAGCCCATCTTATTTAACATTTCATCGAATTCATCACTATCGATCTCCAGTTCTTCTTCACCATTAGCTAATCCAAAAACATCGGTCAGGATGGCGGGGGTAAGAGATATTGCATTACCCGATATGGTTCCCGTCACGGTGTCATCATCTGGGGAAGAGGAGGTGTAAACCCATTCTCTTATTTCTGTTCCAGCTATCTTGATTCTTGTGGTCATCAGATACTTTAACTGCTGATCTTCAAGCAGTTTCAGAATTTCCAGGAAGATAGGATCTAAGTGTTGAAATGACTCTAAGTTGATGTCAAAGCCTGTATCAAATTTCATTGCTCCAAGACTGTCTGCTGTGTTGAAGCCAAAATCTGACTTCGACAAGAGTTCGAAAAATATGGGCGTTGCCATCACCTACTCGTCCCATGCTCTGACCTCTGACTGGTCGTGAAGGACTAGAAACTGACCCAAAGCCTCAGCAGGGAGGTCCCACCGCTTACCCAGAAGATCTCTGAGAGCATCCCCTCCAAAGCCAAAAATTGGCCTTGGAGCTCCTCAAAAAGCACAGACAAAAGCCTCTTTAGTCCCGGGAAAGACGTGTATATGTGCTTCTGAAGAACCCCTCTGGGTCTATTTATAGTTTTCCGAATTGGATCTGCAAATAACCATATTGACTGAGTTGAAAATACTAGAGTACACCTGGTTGGGTCTGCCAACAGCCAAACTCCGCTGTTTTGAGAAGTTATACGCAGACCATCAAGGGAAAAAGGGTAAAAATACCCGGGGTAGAAGGGTAAAAACACCCTGGGCCCCAGATTTGTCAAAATTGCCTTTCTTCTAAATGGCGAGTGGGTGAGTATCTATCGGCGAGACGAATCTTCCTCCCATCTTGCCAACCTTATATGTCGTGAGGCCTTCTCGCAATTATAGGCCTTCTCGCGCCCTTAGGAGGGGCTTCTCGCCTACTACAGAGACTATTAATCTCGCCACCTGTGAGTGGACCACATGGTACCACTCGCCCATCAATTCCACTCGCCTGCCTCATCTATACGAGCTTTGAGGACCTCTCGCGAGCCCGAGGTTATACACAATCCCCGCTCTTTTCGAGGTTATTCTAAACTCTGAAAGAACATCCAACCGAGGCTCGCTATTAATATGTATTAATTAAAGTATTTATGAGAGAATCTTCTGGGTCCCCCATCAAAACCTATAAATATGGGATTCCTATCCCGAATAGAGGCTGCCCCTTTGCACACCTCCTCCTTCCTTGTAGTATTGTTCATCATGTCTCACAGCCAGAGATTTCGCGAGTGTCTTGCCAAAGTGCGTAAGTAGAACAAGGCCATCGTGTCTGCTTACACCTCACATAGTTCACCCCCTACCTTATGTTCCATCCTCTCCCTCTAGCCTGAAGGTGGTAAAATCTGGTGGCCCCTCCTTTGCACAGGATCCATCTCGTGCAGTCCAGGAGACCTGCCCCACCCCTCCTCCCGCATCTCCGAAAGAGAAAGAGGTGAGTTCTCGCTTCTAATCTTTATTACTCCTTCAATATTTGTATCTCTTTCTTAATGGTTTCTCTACAGGGAGCTCCCGCGGCTATACATATTCCGAAAAGCCCACGACATGACTCTGCTGGCCGCCGCGATGTTTCCTACTCGCAGTTACCTTCCACTCCTCTATCTACTCCTCCCTGCGAGAGGAGAGACGATCCCTCCCAGGCCGCCGAGACTTCCCGTCCCCCCGGTAAGGAATCCATCCTCTCGCTTCTTTGTCCCACTCACTACTCCAACACACTCCTGCGGGAGCTGCTCTCACCCTGCTCCTTTACTTCTTCCGCAGACACCCAGACCGACTCGCCTGTTGAGGAGCACCCTGGGCAATCTGTCGTCCCACCTCTTCCTCCTCTAGATGGGATTGAAGATTATCTGGGCGACCCCGCAGACCCGGTGGAAATGAGGCGCAATACTACCAAGCTGTTCAGGAAACACACACACATTATCCACTCGCTGGCACTGGATAAGCAGGCGGCGGATCGACACATCGAATGGCTGGAGAATGAATGCACTCGACTAAACTCTGAGGCTAATGTTGAGTTAGATGTTGATGGCACCAACCCTGACGCCATCATAAATGAGACTGATATGCAGCTCTATCTCGCGCATCCTGGGCTTGAGCCCGTTCGCGCTTTCCACTCACACAGTAGACCTCCCTGCGCGGGAGCTCGTGGTGGCCGCTGGCAATGGTACCCGTACTGAAGGTCGTCCATCTCTCCCAATCTCTTCTATTTTCTCTAAATGATGTAATAATAACCAAATAATGTTGTGTGTTGCTTGCTTTCTCGCTGGTATTGTCAGAACTTTATATCCGCTGATTGCGGGACGGTATTTGAATATATATATATTTTTATTACTGGTTTAAATACTCTTTAATTTCTTTTAATCACTGTCTCATTATTGCGACTGACCACGCTAATCGAGATTTTTTAGGAAAGAGTGTGTAAAATGCTGGCTGACCCTCCCTCTCCCTCTGTACCTTTTCCCGCGCATTCATCATTTCACCATATTTGCTATAAATATCTCGGCCCTGGATGAGATGGAAATCCGCGTCTATTACTCTTGCTGCCCATGTTCTTTCTTCCTTGCTTTTGCCATCTCGCCACTTCTTCTCGCACTTCTCTCCCGACCCTCTTGCTGGTCTTCTTTCTTATTACTCCTTTATCTCCCTTTCTCGCCTAAAGCCGTCTCGTCAACACTGTCTCGCCATGGATGGGAAAGAAGAGAGTTGAGGAAGCCGATGGGCGCAGCCACTGCGGGTAGCGGTTCATTGACCACGACTTCCCGCTTGGAAGGCTTCCTGAAGAAGACTATCGCGGATTCGTCTGCGAGAACCTGGTGGATGGGATAGACTCGTGGCCTTCAAAAGTTGGTGAGTCCATCAACACTTACTACCAGGGAGAGCTCGCTTTCCCCGTCTCGCACTTTGAGGAGGGGTTGAGGCTGCCTCTATGGCCTAAGGTAAAATAAGTTTTCAAATACTTCGGCGTCGTCCCGGCGCAGTTCAACACGAATGAAATTTCGGTGTTGATCGCCTTTGCCTGCTATATGTGCCGGGAGCGCATAGAGTTCAGCTTCATAGTCTTCCGCAAGCTTTTTATCTACCATGCCAACACTGATGGCACCTCGTACTTCACCGGCCAATGACTCAAGGTGTTCGAGACACCCAACAAAAATCACCAATGGCTTACGCGGTTCATCTTCATCCGCGGTGACCGTGGTTACATTGGGGGCATCCCGCTCGCGCCGGTGTCTCCCTTAGAAAGCTTCTATGCCACCCCGCAGGTCAGCGTCCCATAGAAGCTGTTGTATGAATATTTCATCGACAAGAACTTCGAGGTCAACTACCTGCGGAGAGGCCTCGACTCGCTGCCTCTGGTGCTCCCTGGTGAAGGTACTCTCTCTTTTTTGTCTAGCTGTGTCTGATTTCTTCTCCGTATCGCCTTCTCATCGCCTTTGTTTGTCTTTTAGGGAAGCGAATAGTGCCAGCCCATCCTCCACACAAAAGCAACATCCACCCTTCCAAGGGCCTTGATCTCGCCAACGCGGCAGCTGAGGCGGCGAGAGAATACCTGACTCCTGCCCCTCTCAAGAGGCCTCCAGGAGATACGGTGCCCTCTTTCTCCAGCCCTCTAAAGAGAATGAAGAAGGCTGTGGTGGTCTCCAATGGGAAGAAGAAGGTGACCCCAAAGGAGAAGGAGAGAGCGGGGTCTCTGAGCCCCATCTTTGTGGATGGGTCTCCATGACCCCGCTCGCCTCGCCAACAGGCCATCTCGCCTACTCGCCAGACGGCACTCCCCAATCAACCTGTTGCCACCTCCAATCAACCAGCCGCTACTGTCAATCAACCAGCCGCTACTGCATCTCGCGAAGGCACTTCCTTCAACCGTCCCGCCGCCTCTTTCCACATGAATTATAACTTGGTCCCCGTAGTTTTTGATGCAGCTGGGGACTTATTTCTGCTGTGGGGGTGGGAAGCCAACCGCGTCTTCATCTCCATCGTCCTTCCCCCTTGGAAGGAGCAGGAGGAGCCCACCAGTCATACTTTTGCCATGGGATACGACCTCTATGGTGGTCTCAACGTAGTCTCCCAAGAGAGCGAATCTACGCGAGACCTCGTTATGAAGTCCTCCCATATCTAGATGCGGGCTTTGGAGTTCTCGCACTGCGCCGCACGCCGTCTGATATATATATCAACAAAAAATGGTCAGAGAGCGAGATGAGCCTGGCGGTGGAGCGGGAGCATTCAGAAGATCTCGCCAAAAGGTTGTTTGATGCCGAGAGATTCCTCGACAAAGCCCAAGACGGAGTGGTAAAGCGATATCCTTAACCTTATTCTTTTTCTATAGGAGCTGCCAACTAAAAACCGGAAATTTCGTAGGATACCGAGAAGGAGAAGCGACTGCGCTCGCGAGCAGCGGCCCTGGAGGAGGAGGTCAAGGACTTAAAAGCCCAGAATACTCGCCTCCAGGCCGACGCTGCGTCATCATCTCGCCGCGAGCCCTCTCGGACAACTCCGCTGCACTATTCTTTCGACGAGGTCGAGGATCAGTGCCGAGATGCTGGCTTCAGGGCCGCGGAGCTAATCCTGAAGATGATGAAGGACCTAGGGGTTATGAAGGACGATTCAGAAATGGTGACCGTTCGCGACTTGGTCCCCCAACTCATTGGCGAGCAGAGCGAGGATTCTTTATCCAGCTAGGAGGAATGACGCGCCACCTCCACGATCCAGAATCCCTCTCTCCTCTTCCTTCTGCTGCTGCTTGTAAAACTATGAATCTTTTTTGAGCCTTTTTGTGTTGCATAAAGCTGATCAAATGTACACATTATTTATTGTTTTATTCTTTATTATGCGAAATGAATTCTAATTTGCTTTGGCCCGCGAGACGGTGCTATCCACCCGTCTCCCCGTCTCGCCTTTAATCTTTACATGTTGCCTTATTTTGCCTACTATGAGATGATACTTTGATGCTCTCACGCACGAGAGAAGCTATTACCCCTTGTCTCGCGGCCATGCCGGAGAGTTGCCTTTAATCTTTCCTTTACCTTTGCACGTGAGATTAAAACTACACAACCTTCTATGCTCGCCTCAGGGTACTCCCGGCGCGAGTGGCCTTTAGTTGTGTAACTTGCTCACCGAACATTAGAGTGAGCCCTCCGTCTCGCGTGAGTCCCAACTCACCTAAACGAGAACATCCTTGTAACTGCTAGCTGCGAGTGCCTCCACTCGCACTACTTCAAGTTTTTCCTTAGTTTATTTCTTTTATTTCTTTTCTTCTAAGTTTAAACTAGGATGCACTGGGATGTTGCTTCAACGATCTTTTCCCAACCGTCATGTCATCGAGTGAGTTTACTGCCTTGCTAGTTTGATGAGAACCTGGGTGACGGGTCCAACGGGGACCGGGTCGAGCTAGAAGTGGCGTAGAATTCTCCATAACCTAAAACCATTCCCAAGAACCGAGAATTAAATCTTCAAGAACCAGACCTCTCCCCCACAGGCGAGCCTTCGGACCTGCCAGCTAACGAGATCCTACGCAGTGAGTCTACCTGGGGCCGAGCTGCGCTCGGGGTATTGCAGAACCAAGGACCAGACCACTCCCCCATAGGCGAGCCTTCGGACCTGCCAGCTAATGAGAGCCTGCGCAGCGGGTCTACCTAGGGCCGAGCCGTGCTCGGGGTAGTGCAGAACCAAGGACCAGACCATTCCCCCATAGGCGATCCTTCGGACCTGCCAGCTAATGAGAGCCTGCGCAGCGGGTCAACCCGGGGCCGATCCGCACTCGGGGTACTGCAGAACTAAGGACCAGACCTCTCCCCCAAAGGCGTGCCTTCGGACCTGCCAGCTAATGAGAGCCTGCGCCATGGGTCTACCTGGGGACGAGCCACGCTCGGGGTAATGCAGAACCAAGGACCAGACCTCTCCCCCACAGGCGAGCCTTCGGACCCGCCAGCTAATGAGATCCAGCGCAGTGGGTCTACCTGGGGCCGAGCCGCGCTCGGGGTAGTGCAGAACCAAGTACTAAACCTCTCCCCCACAACGAGCCTTCGTACCTACCAGCTAATGAGAGCATGTGCAGCGGGTCTACCTGTGGCCGAGACGCATTCGGGGTAGTGCAGACCGAAGGACCAGACCTCTCCCCCACAAGAGAGTCTTCGGACCTGCCAGCTAATGGGAGCCTGCGCAGCGGGTCTACATGGGGCCGAGCCACACTCGGGGTAGTGCAGAACCAAGGACCAGACCTCTCCCCCACAGGTGAGCCTTTGGACCTGCCAGTTAATGAGAGCCTGCGCAGCGGGTCTACCTGGGGCCGAGCCGAGCTCAGAGTAATGCAGAACCAAGGACCAGACCTCTCCCCCATAGGCGAGCCTTTGGACCTGCCAGCTAATGAGAGCCTGCGCAGCCGGTCTGCCTGGGGCCGAGCCGCGCTCGGGGTAGTGCAGAACCAAGGACCAGACCTCTCTCCCATAAGCGAGCCTTCGGACCTGCCAGCTAATGATAGCCTGCACAGCGGGTCTACCTGGGCCTGAGCCGTGCTCGGGTTAGTGCATAACCAAGGACCAAACCTCTCCCCCATAGACGAGCCTTCAGACCTGCCAGCTAATGAGAGCATGCGCAGCGGGTCAACCTGGGGCCGAGCCGTGCTCGGAGTAGTGCAGAATCGATCATCTTCTCGTCGTTAGAATTTCATGGTAGATAAAGACAAGAAGTAATTTGAGGAATATATTTTAATGAATTTGATTTTAGTATACAACTTTTGCTCTCCCTTCTCATGGGTAGAAGCATTTCAGGTCATCGCCACTCCAGGTGTGGCTCGTGGTTATACCTTCCATATCCTAGAGGTCGTAACCTCCCGTTCTTAGGACCCTCTTAACAATATAATGCCCTCCCAATTTTGGTTGAGCTTGCCCACGGGGGCGGATCTCCCTGCAGCATCAACATTCTTTAATACCAGATCTCCTTTTGTAAATTCTTTGACCCTGATATGTTTGTCAAATATCTTGCCATCTGTCTCTTGACCTCTTCCTGTCTGATAGCTGCCACATCACGCATCTCCTCCACCATGTACAGTGAGAGGCGTAGGCCTCCATTTTCTAGCTGCCAAGCCTCGTCTCCATCACCTGCAACCATAACTTGTGGGGATTGGACCTCAAATTCTACAGGCAGGACCGCCTCACACCCATGGGAAAGTTTGAAGGGGGTCTCACTGGTGGCTGTGTTCGGGGTTGTCCGCAAGGCCCAAAAAACTGAGGGGAGCTGCTCCACCCAGCTCCCCCTCAAGTTCTCCACCTTCTTCTTGAGTAGGTTTACTAAAATTTTGTCCGCCGCCTCCACCTGGTCGTTGCTCCTGGGGTGGTGGATGGAGGGAAACCTGAGGTCGATGACCAGCTGGGTGCAGAAACTTATAAACTCCTCACTTGCAAATTGAGGACCATTTTCCGTGACAATGGCCTGAGGAAGCCCGTGCATGCAGATGATCTCTCCCCAAATGAAGTTCCTGATGACTTGGGAGGTGACTTTGGCCAGTGCCTTAACCTCCAGCCACTTTGAGAAGTAGTCGCTCATAACCAGGAGGAACTTCCTTTGCCCACTAGCTGGAGGGAAAGGCCCAACCAATTCCATCCCCCAGATAGCGAATGGCCACGGTGTCGTGATTCTTTGAAGCCTTTAAGCTGCTTGGAGCTGGAGGGGGGCATAGAGCTGGCATTTTTGGCACCTCCTTGCAAACTTCGCAGCATCCTTCCTTAGGGTGGGCCAGAAGTACCCCTGCCTGATCACCCTTGCTTCCAACATCCTACATCTGGAATGGCTTCCACATTCCCCGGAGTGGACCTCCTCCAGAATCCGTCGGGTCTCCTCTTCCATCACACATCGCGCCAGAAGACCCGAAAGCATTTTCCGATGCAAGCTCCCGTCATGCATGAGGTAATGGGCCACCTTATGCCGAAAGTTCTTTGCCTCCATGATCCCCTCAGGGAGGTTGCCGGTGATGAAGAAGGTTACGAAGGGATCCAACCATGAGGGTCTCTGATCCACTTCCATGAGCTCCCCTTCTTTGATCGCTGGATGGAACAGATCAGTCAAGGTACCCCCTCCCCAAGGTCCAAACTTGGTCAACCGATCGGTTGCTGTACTCTCTTCTCTTGGAATGTGTTGGATGCTGAAAGTCCGGAACCCCCCGATGATTGCCCTCGCCTTAGATAAGTACTTCACGAGGGTGGGTTCCCGAGCTTCGAACTCGCCTCGAATTTGTGATGCCACCACCATCGAGTCCTGAAAGCCTCCACATCCTGGATCTCAAGCTCCCTTGCCAAATGAAGGCCGGCAATCACGGCCTCATACTCTGCTTGGTTGTTTATTTCTGGAGCTGGACTACAACGCGTTCTATGGTAACCCCTTGAGGACTTGTCAATACCACCCCTGCTCTGAGGGAGTGCTTTGCCAAGGCCCCATCCACTGTCATCTTCCAATCCTCCTGCGGCCGCGACTCCTTTGCCTCGACCTCCACAACGTAGTCTACCAAGAAGTCGGCCACTACCTGCTCCTTGATGGAGAGCCTTGGTACAAACGAGATATCGAACTCACTCAACTCGATAGACCACTTGGCCAGTCTACCCGAGTGCTCCACTCCTTCAAAAATCTTATGGAGGGGATGGTCTGTCACAACCCTGATCGAGTGTGCTTGGAAATATGGTCGGAGCTTCCTAGCCGAAATGATCAAGGCATACGTCATCTTTTCTAGGATAGGGTAGCGAAGCTCCGCCTTCTTTAGAATCCTGCTAACGTAATAGATTGGCAACTTTTTCCTCCCCTCCTCCCTAACTAGGACATAGCTCACTGCCTCTACTCCCACTCCGAGATACAAGGTCAGATCCTCCCCCTCCTTAGGGCTTTGAAGTAGAGGAGCCAGGGAGAGTGGCCTATTTAGTACGCTTCTTCACATTCAACAGTCCACTCAAATATTTGATTACCCCACAACACCTTGAAGAATGTTGAACACTTATCTCCTGACCTAAAGAGGAATCTACTTAGGTCGACTAGCTTGCATGTCAAGCGCTGCACCTCCTTTACATTACGTGGCGACTCTAGCTCTAGGATGGCTTTTACATTATCTGGGTTGGGTTCTACCCGCTCCGGGGTTAGAATATGTCCCAGGAACTTCCCACGGCTTGGCCCAAAAACACATTTAAGGGGTTCAACCTCATTTTGAACTTCCGCAAGGTGGCGAACGTTTCCTCCAGATCTCAAAGGTGTGACTCCACACCCTTGCTTTTAACCATAAGGTTATCAACATAGACCTCCAGGTTCCTCCCCCTCTGGCCCTAGAAGACCCGATCCATCATGTGTTGGTATGTAGGCCCTGCATTCTTCAACCCAAAAGGCATCATTTTAAAGCTGAAGCATCCCTCCCTTGTGATGAAGGAGACGTCCTTGACGTCGGGAGGGTGCATTCGGATGTGGTGGCAACCTGAAAAAGCATCCAAAAAACTCATAATTGAAAAACCAACGGTTGAATCAACCAGCACGTCGATTCGAGGCAGAGGGTAGCAATCTTTGGGACACGATTTATTTAATAATGAAAAGTCGATACACATGCGCCATCCCCCCCCCCATTTTTCACCATTACCACGTTGGAGACCCAGCCTGGATACTGAATCTCTGAGATGAAGCCGGCCTCCAGAAGCTTCTAGGCCTCCTCGCGAATTGGCTCTTCCAGCTTGGTTGCAATGGTCCTCATCTTCTGGCATATGGGGCGTGTCTTGTGATCCAGGTTCAGGCGGTGGTAGGCCACATCCGCATCGATTTCCGGCATGTCAGCTACGCTCCAAGCCAAGATGTTGACGTTGCTATGTATGTATGCCTGCACTCTCTCCTGGTCCTCGAGGCTCAGCCCCCCGCTGATCCGCACCTTTTTCACCTGTCCAGCGATGGTGAAGACTTCCATCTCCACCACTTCCTCTGTCGGATCCAGCCGTGACTGCTCCCAACTGGCCCTTGCCTCCTCTTCCTTCCCCAACTCCTCTTATCCTCCTGCTCCCTCAACTTCCATCGCCTCTTTAAGGCTCTCACGCTGCTGCTGCTCAATCTCCACGCTTCTCTGGGCCTCCCCCTAGGCTCCTTCTTCGACCTCCACCTGCCTACCCTCCTGCGGGTCCAACTCTTCGTCCCCCTGGACCTCCTGCACATCTCCTCCCCGCTGCTCCTCCTCACTGTCCTCCCTTTTGACTTCCTCTTCGACTTCCTCTCTCGCCTCCTCTAGGCTCATCTCCTCCTATCCGATGACCTCCTCAGGCACCGCCATTTACCTCTCCAACTCCTCTGCCTCTGCCATCCATGATATGGTGTTTACTGCCCTAATGTAGCACTATCTTGCAACCTTCGGGTCCCCTCCGACCCTGACCTGCACCCCTCCATTGTTGAACTTGAGGCACTGATGAAACGAGGAGGGATGCAATGAAAGGCACTGATGAGGGGGTGCCCAAAGATGGCGCTATAGTTGCTCTGGGCATCCATGATAACGAACCTGCAGTTCCGTGATACGCCCCTAACTTTATGTGCAGCCCTACTCCCACTTCCACTTCCTTCCTCTCTCCTGAGAAACTGAACAATGGTCCGTCCGAAGCTAGTACTCTCTTGCCCTGAACCTGTATCTCACTGAAGGCCTTTTTGAAGATCACATTTATGGAGCTCCCGTTGTCCACTAGGATCTTGGAGACCGTTAAGTTTTCTACCTCCGTCTGGATCACCAAGGCGTCACAGAATGGGTCTTCATAATTCGGCATATCCTCCGAAGAAAACGTTGTTTTTTCTTTTGGGGGCAGAGCCTGGGAGGTCGAGGCTACCCCCCTTCGGTATATGGTCTGAAGGCTACCCTTACGAGCAGCCTCGATCCCAACTCCTCAGTGTATCAACCTGATCCTTCCCCGGGTCCCTACATCCACCCGGTCCTCGTATCTATCCTCTGTCTCCCCCTGCTGCACTTCCACGATCCTCACCATCGGCTCCTGCCTCCTCACCCCCTGGCTTCTCTCACTTCTAAGAACTCTGGGCAGGTGGCCGTTGCGTGACCCTCCTTCTGATGGAAGTCACAGAAAGGCAACGCCACCTTGCTCCTTCTTCCTTCTCCCCTATTTCTCCTTCCAGCCCCTCCCCGAGCTCTTCTCCTTCCTCCTCTACCTCAACCAATCTCCATTGCCTCTTGCTGATGCTGAAAGCGATCCCTCTGCCCCTGCCTCCATGCCGGCTGATCGTACCTCCTCGGCTCGCATAAGTTATCTCTTCCCTGAAAACCTTCTCCTAACTCCTGGGGGCAACCCTCCTGAGGCCTCCAACCTATCGAGTTGTTCTGCTCCCGGGCCCCTTTTCCTTGATGCTGCCCCTGCATCCCCTGACCTCGGGGTTCCTCTCTCCTTCTCTCTTCTCTATGCTCCCTCCACTTTCCTACTTCTGGTTCCTTCACATCATCCTCCGCCAACCTGGCTAGCTTCCTTGCAAACGCCGGATTTGCACTCTCGAAGTCTGTCTCCTTTGCCGCCCTCTCCATGAGATCCTCAAAAGAGAGGGGGCTCCACTTCAAATCCATACTGAAGAAACCTGGCCTCAGCCCCAGAGTAAATGCGAGCATCAGAGTATACCCTGGAGCTTCCTGGACCAGGAGGACCTCTTCCTGAAACCGATCCATGTAATATCCCAACGTCTCATCTTGCTTCTGCCTCACCGCAAACAGGCACTCCACCTCCTTCTTTCCCTTCTTCGATGTTGAGAACCTCAATAGGAAACTTCTTTGTAGATCTTCGAAATAGTTGATCGACCTTGCTAGCAACTGGTGGAACCAATCCTGAGCCTTCTCCTTCAACGTGATGGCAAACAGACGACACTTGAAGGCATACATCATCTGCCTTATCGAAACGACATCTTCAAACCACTGCATGTGTTGTATAGGGTCATCCTTCCCCGAGTAGTAGGACATGTCGGGCTCCCGGAACCACTCCGGCAGTGGGGCCGAGATGATGAGCTCACTGAATGGGCTCTCGCCACCTGTTTGCCGAGAGGGCACATCTCGCGGCCTCGGCTGGCTGGCCCGATCTGCGAGACCATGCCCAGGGAAGAGCTCTCGTACAGCCGCCTCCCTCTCACCAACTTCTGTTGGAATCTCCTTCCCGGGGAGCTGGCCTGGGAAGAGCTCTCTCGCCGCTACATCCCTCTCGCCAGCCTCTGTCGGGACGTCCTTCCCCGGGCGCTGTCCAGGGGCGTTCTCGCCCAAGTGCGGGACCTCCTCTATCGGGACATGAGCGGTGGCCCACTCGCTTCTGGCCGAGAAGGCCAAGATGATGGTCTGCAGGACCTCTCGCCTGAAGTCATCCAACATCTTCCTTGTCGCATCTTCTCCCTGGGAGGGGAACCTCCTGAACCAGATCCTTCACCTTCACCTCCTGCCATCAGACTAAACTCAAGATTTTCTTGTATCAGCTACCTTCCACGCTCACCGCACAATAACAATTGATGCCAATATCTGACTTCGACAAGAGTTCAAAAAATAGGGGCATAGCCAACACCTACTCGTACCAAGCTCTGACCTCCGACTGGTCGTGAAGGACTAGAAACTGACCCAAAGCCTCTGCAGGGAGGTCCCACCGCTTATCCGGAAGATCTCTGAGAGCTTCCCCTCCAAAGCTAAAAGCTGGGCTTGGAGCTTCTCAGAAAGCACAGACAAAAGCCTCTTAAGTCCCGGGAAAGATGTGCATATGTGCTTCTGAAGAACCCCTCTGGGTCCATTTATAGTTTTCTTAATTGGATCTACAAATAACCAAACTGGGCTGACTTGAAAATACCAAAGTACCCCTGGTTGGGTCTGCCAACAGCCAAACTCCGCTGTTCTGAGGAGTTATACGCAGACCATCAAGGGCAAAAGGGTAAAAATACTCGGGGTAGAAGGGTAAAAACCCCCTGGGGCGTAGATTTGTCAAAATGGCTTTTCTTCTAAATGGCAAGTGGGGGAGTATCTATCGACGACATGAATCTTCCTCCCGTCTTGCCAACTTTATATGTCGTGAGGCCTTCTCGCAATTATAGGCCTTCTCGCGCTCTTAGGAATGGCATCTCGCTACTGCAGAGGATATTTATCTCTCCACCTGCGAGTGGACCACATGGTCCCACTCGCCCATACATTCAAATCGCCTGCCTCGTCTTTACGCGCTTTTAGAACCTCTCGCGAGCCCGAGGTTGTACATGCTGGAATCGCCATGTGTTCGCCTACAACAGCCACAAAGGAGATCAAGTGCAAGAGAACTGAAAGCGCGGGTCGGATGTTGAAGAAAAACCTAGATATAAGATTTTTCAGAATATGAATCGACAAACTACGTTCAGTGAAAAATTAAAAAATTCTTCGATCTGAGGTCGACGAAATGTTATACAGTTAAAAAATTCGTCGATCTTAGTCAGAAGATTCGAAAATATTTTGTCGAGCTCCGTTCGATGAAAAGTTTTTGAAGTAAATTCATCGATCTCCATTCAACAAAAATAACTTCACTCACAGAGAGTTCGTCGAACTCCGTTCGACGAATATCTCTAGAACCTTTCACAGTTCGTCGATCTCCGTTTGACGAACTTTGAAAAATTCGTTGACTATTGACAGAAATCAAACTAATTCTTCTCCATTTATCAAACCAAGCTGATTTATGAAGAACAGATGATTCCTCTCATCCAAAGGTTTGGTGAAGATATCTGCCCTTTGTAAATCAGTATAGATATAGACAAGATTAATTTTATTTTTGTCTACACACTCTCTTATGAAATGATGCTTAATGTCTATATGCTTGTGATGCGTGTAATTCAGCAAGCGCACCGGTCGCACAAGTAATAAAATTTTGGGAATAAATCCCCGAGTGTCGGCCTCTTGAGGAATGCAATTAGCGTAGAACGGCAACAGTACCGAGAATATCGTTATGAGAGTTATAAATGAAACAAAAAGGAAATAACGGACTAGGGAGATTGTGGATGTTTGATTTACTGAACTAGTTAAAGCTATGCGGGTCGAAGGCACCGCTTCGCAAGGTGAAGTGGGTTTGTCGGACGCGATGCCGAACTTCAATTGGGCGAGTGGAAGGGAAGCTAATGGATTGCAATGTTCTCGCGTGGATTGCAATCGGACAAGACACAGTAATAAAGTGGATGTGGGGTGAGCGAGGCACATTCCCAGACAAAACTCACAAGCATAAGAAGATACTAACATTCCATTAACTATAAAATAAACTTGATGTTCAGGGATGGAAGTGTTCATTACACTGCTCAAAACATTCATAACACAGAGGAAGGGGAAGAGGAGTAAACCAAAAGAGAATGAAGATCCACCGCGGGTCGTGGCCGGAGTAGCGAGTTGTCAATCCGCTTCCGGGCTCAGTCTAAGGAGGCTTCCGGTACCAACGATCTGTCACCTCGAAGGCCTTTAAGTCCGTTCTCTAGGTTATCTACTTCACCAACTCTGCAGCAAAGCTTGGAGTTGAAGTCATCAATGGCCGAGGGCTTCGCCGGAGTGTTGAAAAGCTTTGGAGGAGTTGGTGATGGCCTCCCGACGAAGGTGGAGGTGATGGAGCAGCTGGAGAAGTGAAATGGCGATTCCCGCGCACTCTCCGATCGCAGCAAATGACAGGCGTTGACCTAAAACGCGGAGCAGGGCCTTAAATACAGAGACAACAGAAGCAGTGCGCACGATCAGTGGCGCACGACCAGTGGTCGTGCGCACTGTAGGTCGATGATCGTGCGGCTTTTCCAAATAAACCTACAACCTGGACAAGAAGCATCAGCATATATGCGCACGAGCAGTGGCTCACGACCAGTGGTCGTGCGCACTATGGACAGTGCTCGTACGATTATCGAGACAGGATTAAGAAAAAGGGGGTGTAGTGCGCACGATCAGGGGCGCACGACCAGTGGTCGTGCGCAGTAAGTCCAGTGGCCGTGCGCAGTATTCCTGCATTGTCGGAGTCTCCCGAGCAATTCTGGAGCACGCACACGACCACTGTACCAGTAGAAGGGGCAGATAGGCCACCAGAATGTGCACACCACATCCCCGAGATAGGGCTAAAGAATAACAACAAAATAGAAACACAGAAAGCACACAGAAGCGGGCCTACAGTGCACTTAATCGTGAAATAGGTACATAAGCACAAATAAGCAATAAAGGCTCTCAAGTGTAGTGCTAAGATGATAAAACTAGCCCAGATGAGTCCAAAAATCAGTGTAAAATGTGGACTCATCACACCCCCAGACTTAACCATTTGCACGTCCCGAGCAAATCATTACTCCGTGGACTCAAAGATAGCTAACTGGCTCAGAAAATTCAAAAAGAAGTAAGACGAGAAATCAAAGATATCATGGGTATAGAAGATATAATAGAAAAACTTTTTAATTATACAACGTAGTTTAAACTATTCGACAGACGTAAAGAAATATTGTAATTGCTCAAAATTAGAATTCTGGAGAATCTTGCGATCATGTGCAGGAAGAAAGTAGGCAGGCCACTAAGGTGAGCATTGCCAAAGTTCGGGACTCAGGATCACCTCAAAAGGAATCCACCAATGTCGGGGACCATACGCTTACACGTTCACACTCTCTCCACGGCGCGGGTGAGACACAATCGTGAATCAGTAGGACTTTTAGGAGGAAAAGGGGCTTAGGCGACGGCTTGGTAGTCAAAGATAAACATGAAGGCTCTATGCAACCAAAGCGAGCGAAAACAACCCAAACCAAAACAGCCACTTAGAAATGAATGGGGCACATGCCCCCAGACTTAGCTTGAAATCCGGGTGTGAACACGGCTGAACCCGACCAAATTCAATAAAGAGGATGTGGATCGAAATCTTAAACCAATTCTTTCATATATATATATATATTCTTTTGCGCGAATCATCTTTTTATTTTCGTAAATTATTGTTTTCTTTTCTGCGCTAGCAATTCCCAAACGGAGCAATCAAAACGGGAATAAATTCAGTACCCCCAAAAACAATGACCACTTATCACAACCTCGGCAAAACAGTAAATACAAATCAGCTCAAGCATTTGATTGCGAAGGTGGGTTTAGCTTCAGGCCTTGGTGAAAGTCAGTGGAGCTGGATCAAAGGAAGGGTGGGCACAAATTTGGCATGCAATGGTTAACAGGTAGAAATGGCTAAACAAGGCTCAAACTAGCCAAAATGAAGGCCTACGTCATGCTCACACTGAACTAACCGTGCACCAATGCTTCGAGAGTAGCTTAGGGCAAGTTCTTAGCCACCGAGAAAGATGATCCTTCCCCCCGACTCGAGCAATACGAGTCTAGTGGTGGCTACACAGATTCCTACACTATCGTTCGATTATCCCAGATTCAGATTTTGAGCAGTACAAACAATATTTACCTGTGCAGAAAAGAATAAATCTACGAGCATAAAGAAAAATTAGTTATATCCTAACTCTACACAAACCATGAGTATTCGATAAGCAGCACTGCATGAGTTTCGAACTACTCAATCCTGAAATCCTAAGCCAGTACCACTATTTTAAAGTTTACACAAAAGCAATAAATTTGACTCGGGTTGTGCGCGTGGGTAGGAGCGCACTCGTGTGGGTGATTCAGTGTGTGCAACAAAAAGCAAGAAATAAGTAAACAAGAAACTGGTATGAAACAGAAAGTGTGGTGTAGTGACCACAGGCATACTCCCCCCCCAGACTTAAAGGTGACAACGAGTAAAAATAAGCATTCCAAATAGGATAAATAACTAGGGTAGCTGAAAGAAATTGTACCTAATCACCTAGAGGGGGGGGGGGTGAATAGGTGACTTTATCTTTTTAAACTTTTAGGCAGATTATATCACAGAATTATAAATAACCCTTCACAGTAATTCAGCACAGCAATCACAGATTCACACACACAGAGTACACACAGTTTTATAGTGGTTCCCCAAGGTTTGGGTACATCCACTTTCCCCCTTCGCCTATCTAGAAGTGTACTAGATTCGTCCAAACTCCTCCACTATACCTCAGATCGTCAGATCTTACACTCAGAACCTCAACCAGGTTCCTACAACTCAGGCCCAAGGCCCTACCACTCAGTCTTCTTCAAAGACCTACACTCAGCCACAAGGCCTACACTCAGCCTACAACAAGCCTACACTCAGAGAAAAAGATCTCCTACACTCAGGCACACAGGCCCAACCACTCAGCCTTTATAATTGCAGGCTTACAACTCAGATCCCTAACGATCCTATAAGAAATTAAAAATATAAAGTGTATAACCTCAACTCAGAATAAGAGAGAAGAGTTGACAGGTTTCTTGATGAGTTCTTGGAAGAACTCTGCTGAGATCAACCTCACTTGGCGCTCTTCAAAGCTTCTTGAATATAGAACACAATAGGGTTGAGTCTCTCTGCAGCTGATCTTCAATCACTGCTAACTTAAGAATCAGAACTAAGTCTGAAACTTTCTTCACAGCCTGGTTCCAACAGCTGTCTTCTTGGAAGGAGCTCTCTCTCTCTCCAACTACTTAGATCTTCTGATCACTTTAATTGATTGTAGTTAATCATCTTGTTCTTCTGTTGATAGAATAAACCTTTCTATAGGCCTTCTTCATGGTGACCGGCTGATCCGGTTCCTAACAGCTTTCTGACAACTCTGACAGTTGCAGTAGACCGGCTGGAATGGCAGCTGTCATGTCATCCTGTCACTTCTTGAAATATCTGTAACTGTCTGAGAGTGTCGAGACAGTCTGTCTTTAAGTGTCGACACATATAGACTAAGTGTCGACACAAGTTGACTAAGTGTCGACACTAGCCTTCAAGGTGTCGACACAACTCCTTGTGTTGTAGAATCTGCTTCTCGACACTGCATTTTCAACATGTGTCAATACTGATATTGTGTGTCGACACAACTCCTTGTTCTTCAGTACTTAGTTGAATTCTTGTAAGTGTCGACACAACTCCTTTGTGTCGACACATCTTCTTGTGTTGATACTCGCTGAGTGTCGACACATTTTCTTAGTGTCGACACATGCTTTCTGTGTTGATACTTGCTGAGTGTCGACACATTTTCTTA
This sequence comes from Platanthera guangdongensis, assembly GCA_039583875.1. NCBI lineage: Eukaryota > Viridiplantae > Streptophyta > Magnoliopsida > Asparagales > Orchidaceae > Platanthera > Platanthera guangdongensis. Next base: position 100,958,042 of record CM077167.1, read on the forward strand.
TGTCGACACTTGTACTTAGACTTCATTGAAATTTGCTCCGTGTCGACACAGCCTCCTAGTGTCGACACTTTCTTCATGTGTTGAGACTTTTGCTGTGTGTCAACACAGATCCTTTGTGTCGACACATTCTTCATATGTTGAGACTTTGTCTGATTATCGACACATCTCCTTTGTGTCGACACTTGTACTTATAATTTGTTGAACTTTTGCTGAGTGTCGACACAGCATCCTAGTGTCAACACTTTCTTCATGTGTTGAGTCTTCTGCTGTGTGTCGACACATTCTCCAAGTGTCGACACTTTCTGATGTCGACAAAGTTCCACTGGGTGTAGACACTGCTTCTAAGTGTCGACACAACTTCTCTGGATATTTCTTCATTGAGTGTCGACACAACCTGCATGTGTCGACACTTTCCTTCTGGTGTCGACTCTGCATTCCTGGTGTCGACACAAGTACTCCAAGTGTCGACACTGCTTCTCTGGATGTCGACACAAGTCTTCTTAAGTGTCGACACTTTTCTTCTGGGTGTCGACACATGGACTTAGAAACTTTTCAGCTTTCCCTGCAAATACTTAACCTGCACAACTAAACTCAAAATACATCAAATACATTTTGATGTATATCATTGAGTAGGGTGAGTCTTCTTCAAATCAGGTACATATTTTCCAATGTACCCAACAATCTCCCCCTATTTGGAGAAGTCATAACCCTTAGTCAATGATATACACCATACATAATAAAATCATAGTATGATGTAAAACAGGATTATATAACAGGGTAAGTACATAAACATGTATTAAACAAAACATGTATACAAAAATATCTCAGAACAATAATGTAATAGATTTATCACACATCACATTGTTCTAACAACTTTATCATATTCATTATACAAAAGTTTACAGAGTGTTTAAAATAAAAAGATTACAACTGTAAACTAAAGATAAATTCTATCCTATTGCTGCTCAGGCTCCTTGATCACTATGCCCTTTCTAGACTGTATCTTTGCTTGGACAGGAGCTTCAGTATCTTCAGCAGCAGCAGGCTTCTTGCCTTTAAGAACCTTCTTCTTTAATTCTTCAGCTTTGATCTTTTGCCTTTCAAAGTAATGATAAGGCTTGAGAAAGTACTTGCTAGGCTCCTAGGCAGTAGGAGGTAGCTTTCCCATCTTAGCCTTTCTTCTATACTGCACAATGGCTTCTTGCCTGTTCTCATGCTTCCTCCACTCCACATCAGAATACCATTTGCCTCTGTCCACAATATTGTCTTTGGCAGCCTTCCATGCAGTTAATATAATATTCCTTGAAGTGGGGCTCCATTGTTCAAAGTCAGGCCTAAGTTCAGCTTGCTCTCTGAATCTCTTCTTAGACAATTGAGTCTCTTGTTCCTTCAACAAAGATTCTTGTTCTTTCAGTATAGCCTCTGGCACTGGCTGAACCACTTTTTCTTTGATGACATTTTGCTTTCCCTCAGGTGTGCTATACATTGACTGTATATCTGCATGTATTATATCAAAGTCTGGTGGAGGGTATATTACTTCAGCCACTTCAGCTTGCTCCCCTCCAAGATATGCAGGGTTAATCCCAGACTCTGCAACATTATCATCATCACATAATGGACGATATCCAAGGGTGGCTCTGATGGAATTGGAAATCCATTTTGCATGATCAGAGCTGGCTTTGACTAATACCCTCTCCCCCTTTATGACTTCTCTAACAATATGATCCCTCAGATCATCTTTCTGAAATCTTATTTGGGCATCCAAATAGTTTACTCCATCCTTAAACAAAGGTTTCAACCTTTGGAGCTTGTCAGTTATAGCCTTTTGAGAGTCTTGTATAGCAGTTTTAACAGCAGTTATTCCCTCTTGTAATGCTTTATCAAAGTCTGCCTTAGCTGTAGCATTAGCTGTAATCTGTCCAGTAGCTATATTATTCATTTCTGTGACTATTGCATTGTGTGAAGCAGTTAAATTATCAATCATCCTTAGCTGGTTCTCCAGAACATAGTCTTGCTTCACTGCAATATCATCTACTTGAGCTTTGATCTTTTCCTGATGAGTGGCTAGATAGACTACTGCATTCCCTCCTTTATGGAAGCAGTCAGTCATCTCTTTCTTATTCAGATTCATTTAAAATCTGATGGACTTAATATCTTGTGCAAGATCAAACTGTAGAGATTTATTCCCTTCATCTACATACTTTTCCAGAGCTTGCCTTTGCTCATCCATCTTTATCTGTAATGCAACCATCAGAGAACTATAATCTGCAGATTGGGCTGGCTGTGGTGCAGGCTGTGGTGCTATTGTTTGTAAAGCTTTCTTATATGTCTGCCTCCTCCTCTTGAAAACTTGAAATTTTTTCTTCTTGGCTCTTGCAGCCTCTTCATCTTCAGAAGCAGATGTGCTTACAATATCAACCCTGTCCTTAGGGCTTGGAGGTAACTCCTTCTCAGTCCTAGGAACCTGCTCAGCATCCTTTGGCAGTTCAGGTTCCTCCCTTGCAGTTTCCTCAACAAAAACTACTTGCTCCCCCTCAACATGGGCCTTCTCCCTCTCAACAGCTGCTTTCTCTTTCTCAAAATCTGATTGAAGAAGATCTGGGAATAGCTCTTCTAGGGTAAATTCCTGTTGAGGATGGGGTGGAGATTCTCTTATCTCATCAACCACTTGATCAGATACCACTTGAGAAGCAATAGATGAGTCTTCCATGACAACATCTTGGGGTTGACTAGTAATCTGAGGTTGTTAATTTGCAGTAGATAATGTGTCAGTTATAACTGCATTCTCAATAGAGAAATCGAATTGGTTTATTTCAGTTATTACCTCAAGTATGGTTTGTGTAGCTCTTTCACTTTCTAGAGGAGTAGGCTCATCCACCAGTAGAGGCTCCCCCTGGATGGAATCCTGGTGAATTGGGCTTGCTTGATGTAGCTCCCCCTGCCTTGGTGCAACTTCTTGTCTTGCTGGAGAGTGTTCAGCATTTCCAGTGTCTTCTTCATCAGGAGTGAACACTACTTGTTCCTCAGAACTGCTTGATGATTCTTGAGCCACAGGGGCTGTCTTCTTCTTCTTCTTCAGGGGTGTTTCCTTCTCAGGAGTTGGCATTTCCTTAGTCAAGACCCTATCCCATCTAGAGAAGATTCTCAAATCCATTCTCCTCACGTGGTTAATCTTAGTTCCAGCAGCTTGACTCATCACCTCTAGTATACCACCAGCTAGGTAGACTTATAATTCTACCCATATTGGGTTTCTTCATACTCTCTTTAATCTTATCAAACAATACTGCAGACCAATCAGTATTTAGTTGGAAGATTAACCTTGTCATTAGACTGAACATATAAGCAGAAATCCTGTCATGTCCTCCAAACTTGCACAGGATAACCTTGCTAACAATTTCAGACAAGAATTTGCCTTGCAAATTCATTCCCTTCTTGTTGAAAACAGAACCTATTTTCATCTTGGAATCCAGTCCACACCATGTCAATGCTTCTCTAGTCTTAGAAGGAGAAACTTCATCTTCTTCCTTAGTCCTGGGTAGTTGAAGTACCTTTCTCAGACTTTTGGGAGAAACTTTCACCTTTGCTCCATGAACTCTAAACTTTATCTTGAGTCAAGATTCATCTACTGTAGCTCCAGTCAGGAATTCCAGAACCTCTTTCTTCCATATCTTGGTTGGTTTAGAAACAAGAAATTCTAACCCGGATTCATCTATTAGGGTTATCATGCCTTTGATCTCTGGTTCCCCGTCATCAAACGCATGCCGCACGAGTTCGTAACCTTCATTCACATTCTCTTCGAGCTTCGGCGCCATTATGCTTTGAAGAAGTTTGAATCTAGAGAAGAGAGGTGTCGACACACAAGTTTGGTCTCGAAACTTTGGCGAGCGTGTCGACAGACAATGACAAACACCTATTTATACCTTTCTAGAATCGAAGATGAAAGGGCGCGTCAAAATACTCAAATTGTGTCGATACTTTTGAAAAGTGTCGACACAGACTTATAATGTCTCGACAGCTATGTGTCGACACAAGTATAGTCGACAGAATATATGTGTCGACACTTGTTTATGTGTCGACACAACTTAGCTCGACACTTAGTCGAGACTTTACTTGTCTAATTCTGTTTAAATCTTAAGTGTCGACACCACCTTGGATGTGTCGACACCTACACTGTATGTGTCGACCCTAATTTTCTGAAGTGTCGACACCAACTTCCTAGATGTGTCGACACCTTTTCTCTGAAGTGTCGACACCAATTTTCTGTCTCGACACAGACAACTCTGTGTGTCGACACTATTTTACTTAGCCATTTTTGTAAACTTATTTTAAGTTTATCATCCCTAATTCAATTTTAAACCTATTGAATTTGGTTTCTTCTAAGGGCTTAGTAGACATGTCATCTAGTTGATTATCTGTATTAACATACTCTAGGGATATATCTCCTTTTTCTACATGTTCTCTTAGAAAATGGTATTTGATTTCTATATGCTTAGTCATACTATGGGAGACAGGATTGTTTGCAATAGAAATAGCACTGGTAGAATCACAAAATAGAGGTATTCTACTTACTTGCATACCATAGTCTTCTAGCTGATGTTGTATCCATAGAAGTTGAGCACAACAACTTCCTGCAGCAACATACTCTGATTCTGCTGTGGAGATAGCCACACTTGTTTGCTTCTTGTTACTCCATGATATCAGTCTTCCACCTAGGAATTGACAAGTACCAGTTCTACTTTTCCTATCTTCCTTGCAGCCTGTAAAATCTGCATCTGAATAACCTGTCAGTTCAAAATCTCCATTCCTAGGGTACCAAAGGCCTAGATAAGGAGTGCCCTTAAGATATCTCAGTATTCTTTTGACTGCTGTCAAATGAGACTTTTTAGGGCAAGCTTGGTACCTTGCACAGACACATGTAGCATACATGATATCTGGTCTACTTGCAGTCAAATATAGTAGGGAGCCAACTATCCCTCTATACAAAGTCTCATCTACAGGTTTCCCTGCATCATCTTTGCTAAGAGACATACTTGACCCCATAGGAGTTTTCATGGCACTAGATGATTCCATACCATACTTCCTTATCAGTTCTAGAGTGAACTTAGACTGGCATATGGATAAACCATTCTCAGTCTGTCTAACTTGGAGACCCAAGAAAAACTTAAGTTCCCCCATACTGCTCATCTCAAATTGTCCTTCCATAAGTTTTGCAAACTTCTTGCAAAGACTACTTTCAGTAGACCCAAATATGATGTCATCTACATATATTTGGACTAGTATATTCTTGCCTCTGGATTCCCTAAGGAATAGAGTCTTGTCTATTTTCCCCCTTGTGAATTTATTCTCAATGAGGAAACTAGACAGAGTTTCATACCAAGCCCTAGGGGCTTGTTTTAACACATACAAAGCCTTCCTAAGTCTATAGACATAATTAGGTTGAGTTGAATAAACAAAGCCTGATGGCTGTTCCACATAGACCTCTTCCTTCAGATTTCCATTCAAAAATGCTGACTTAACATCCATTTGGTATACTTTAAACCCTTGATAGGTTGCATAGGCCAAGAACATCCTTATGGCCTCCAGTCTGGCTACTGGAGCAAAGGTCTGATCAAAGTCAATATCTTCTTTCTGCTTATATCCTTTAGCAACCAGTCTTGCTTTGTTCTTTATAATTACTCCATGTTCATCCATCTTGTTCCTAAAGATCCACTTAGTTCCAATTATGTTGTGGTCTTTTGGTTTAGGAACAAGCTCCCAGACTTTGCATCTCTTGAACTGGTTCAGCTCCTCTTGCATTACCTCAATCCAATGAGGGTTTAGGATGGCTTCTTCAAATTTCTTTGGCTCTACTTGAGATAGAAAACTGGAGTAGAGTACTGAACTTAGATTTCTGCTCCTTGTTTTTACCCCTTAACTTAGATCACCAATAATTTGATTTGCTGGATGATCTCTTAGATGTCTATTAGCTAGAGGCAGCCTGTCTTCAGGTTGAACTCCTTCAGCTTCTTCAACTTGCTGCACTCCTTGGTCTTCTTTTGCATCAGGTGCATCTAGTATTTCTCCTGGACAACAACCACTATCATCTACATGCTGACATGCAGTAGATCCTTCTTCAATAGTGAGCTTGTCCATCTTCTTAGTCACACCTGTGGAGATGCAAATACTTCTAGACAATTCATTATTAATAAGTCTAGCTTCATCAAATACTACATGTACTGACTCTTCTACAACTTGAGTAGTCAAGTTGTAGACTCTATAAGCCTTACTGTTGTTGCTGTACCCAACAAAGATCCCCTCTTGTGATTTGTCAGCAAACTTGGTTAAGTAAGACTTACCATTGTTAAGTATATAGCATTTACAACCAAAGATCTTGAAATAGGATAAGTTTGGTTTTCTGCCTTTCACAATCTCATAGGGGGTCTTCTTGTGGCTCTTGGTGATGGTAGCCCTATTAATTACATGGCATGCAGTGTTAACTGCCTTAGCCCAGAAATATTCTGGGAGAGATGTGTCACTTAATAGGGTTCTACCAGCCTCAATCAAGGTTCTATTTTTCCTCTCAACAATGCCATTTTACTGAGGTGTTCTTGGTGAAGAAAATTCCTGAAATATCTCAAACTCTTCACATAGCTTTGTCATACTATCATACTGGAATTTAGTACCATGGTCACTTCTTACTTTGACCACTGTACTGTCTAACTCATTCTGAATTTGTTTGACAAAACTATAGAAGATACTAGGTGTTTCAGATTTCTGTCTAAGGAAGAACACCCATGAAAACCTTGAGTAGTCATCTACAAACACAAATGTGTAGACCTTCCTACCTAGGCTGTGAACTGGCATAGGACCAAAGAGATCCATATGCAAGAGGTATAAGCACCTCACAGCATCTTTGTTTTCAATGCTATTAAAGGTGGATCTAGTCTGCTTGCCCTTTTGACAAGCTGAACATATCCCATCTTTAATACACTTAACCTGAGGACCATTCCTCACTAACTCTTTACTATAGAGTTGGCTAATTATCTTGTAGTTAAGATGGGCTAGCCTCTTGTGTCATTTGACACAATGAGAGACTTTCTCATCAGCTACAAGACACACTGGAGAAACATTGTTCTCACACATAATGTCTAGGCAATAGACATTTCTCTTTTTATAACCTGTTAGAATGATCTCTTGATCATTTGACCTCCTGATATGACTACCTTCTTTGACAAATGAGATGTCATATCCTAGATCACTCAGCTGACTTATACTAATGAGGTTGTGTTTCAAACCTTTAACATAAGCCACTTGAGTAATAGTTATAAGTTTGCTAGAAATGTTACCAAAACCTTTGATGATTCCTTTTTCAGAACCACCAAAGGTGACTTTAGGACCATCCTTGATTGGTGTGTAGTCCTTTAGCAATCCCCTAGTTCCAGTCATGTACCTGGAACATCCACTGTCCAAGTATCATATTGGGGCATGGCCACTTGGACTCACCTGCAAAACAGATTAGTTGACTTTAGAACCCAAAGAATTCTTGGGTCCTTGGTGCTGGTTAGTTTGCATCTTAACAAAGCTACCTGCAGATCTTCCAACAAGCAGTTTGCTACTCACTTTGGCACGAGAATTGTGCCAGCAGTCAATGGCAAAGTGGTCTACCTTGCCACAACACCAGCACTCAAATCTATTGTACCTTTGCTTAGGTACAACCCTAGCTGTTCTATCTACAGCAGGCTTGTTGAGTACTGGGGCTTTGCCCTTAGACTTGGACTGAACAGTCCTAGCAGGTTTTGTAAACCCTAATCCAGTTTTACCCTTTTGATGTACAAATTCATCAATCAAAGGTAGAACAGACTTTGGTTTAGAAAACCTTGCAACTATATCTCTCTCCTTCTGAAGACTAATCTCCATATTTCTGATTTGATCATTCTTAAATGTTATAGTTCCCATCTGAATAACAGTAATGTTCTTCAGCCTGGCTATTTCATTTAATTTCTGATCAACTAACTTATCAAAATCAGTTGCTGCCTCTTTGAGACTAGCAATCTCCTTTGCCTGACTCTTGGCCAAGGATTTGCTTTTCTTAAAAGCTTGCAACAGAAATCTATATTCATCAATCAACTGATGAATATCCCCTTCAGATTCAGATCCACTGGCATCACTTGATGCTGATGGAGCTAAATCTAACTCAGTACTAGAAATTGAATCAGCAGAACAATTTAGTACCTGACTAGGTCCAGGCTGCTCCTGGATTTTGTCACCTTCAGATAAGGCCATCAGTCCCTGGCACTGATTGTCCTCTTGCTCATATATAGAGTTCATTAACTGGATGAACTCCTCTTCCTCTTCTTCAGCAAACAGTCCAATGTAAGCTTCAGCTTCTGAATCAGTTTCTGAAGATGATATGTCTGACATGCTTTTGTCCTTCTTGGCAACAAAGGACCTTTCCTTCTTGCCCTTGAATTGAGTCTTTTTCTTATCAGTTGACTCTTTCCTTTTCTCTGGACAGTCGGCAACAACATGTCCTTGTCTGTTACAGCAATAACATACAATTTTTGATAAAGTTGCTTTGCTTGACTTGGGCTTTCTCCTGTCTTTCTTTGATGACTTCTTGTTCTGATAATAGTCATCTTTTCCCTGTGAAGTGGATGGCTTTGACCTCCACTGTTTCTTCTTTAGAATCTTCTGAAAGTGTCTTGTGAAAGCTGCAAAATCCTCATCACTCTCACTGCTTTCAGAATTCCTGCATTCTGTCTCATCTGTCTCAGATCCAGCAACCTTTGGAGGTGGAGATGGAGACTTACTTTTGTATTTCCTGCTGGCTTCTGTCTTGAATGCCACAGTTCTTTCTTTATGCTCAATTCTTGTAGTCTTCTTCGTTTCTTTCCTTACCATTAGCTGTATTTCATAGGATAACAGCTTTCCAAACAATGTTGGAGGAGGAATATCTGCTAACTTGGCCATTTCCCTTATGGCACAGATCTTGGTGTCCTAGTCCTTTATTAGGGACCTCAAGAACTTATCATTCAGCTCATAATTGCTGAATTCTCTTCCATAGGACATCAACTCATCGACAATCCTATAAAATTTCTTGTAGCATTCTGTTATACTATCAGACCTGCCTTGTCTGAAGCTCTCATATTCTTGGTTTAACAAAGACTTCATGTCTTGTCTAACTTCTTCTGAACCCTCCATGTACACTATCAGAGTATCCCACATCTCCTTTGATGTTTTACAGTGTATCAAGTTTTGAAATGTAGCATCATCTATTGCACTTACTATAATATTCTTGGCCCTTTTGTCCATGGTGGCCAGAATAATCTCATCCTTGGTCATTTCAGAAAAGTCTTTTGGTGTTCTCTGATTTGCATCTAACACAGATACCTTCATTGGCACATATGACCCTTCTTTAACTGTGATATAGATTCTAGGGTCAGAGGCATCCATAAATAGCCAAACCCTTTCTTTCCAGATACCAAAGATCTCTTTTCTGCAAATTGGCAACTTCATAGATCCAAGTTCCTTATGATTCTCTGTTGAACCCATTTTTCTTGATTTTCTTGATTCTGCACTTTATTAAACTGAATCTGCCAACAGGATCTACTCAGACAGTTATGTCCCTTTTTTGAGTAACCTGGCTCTGATACCAATTGAAAGAAATTGTACCTAATCACCTAGAGGGGGGGGGGGGGTGAATAGGTGACTTTATCTTTTTAAACTTTTAGGCAGATTATATCACAGAATTATAAATAACCCTTCACAGCAATTCAGCACAGCAATCACAGATTCACACACACAGAGTACACACTGTTTTATAGTGGTTCCCCAAGGTTTGGGTACATCCACTTTCCCCCTTCGCCTATCTAGTAGTGTACTAGATTCGGCCAAACTCCTCCACTATACCTCAGATCCTCAGATCTTACACTCAGAACCTCAACCAGGTTAATACAACTCAGGCCCAAGGCCCTACCACTCAGTCTTCTTCAAAGACCTACACTCAGCCACAAGGCCTACACTCAGCCTAAAACAGGCCTACACTCAGAGAAAAAGATCTCCTACAGTCAGGCACACAGGCCCTACCACTCAGCCTTTATAATTTCAGGCTTACAACTTAGATCCCTAAGGATCCTACAAGAAATTAAAAATACAAAGTGTATAACCTCAACTCAGAATAAGAGAGAAGAGTTGACAGGTTTCTTGATGAGTTCTTGGAAGAACTCTGCTGAGATCAACCTCACTTGGCTTTCTTCAAAGCTTCTTGAATGTAGAGCATAATAGGGTTGAGTCTCTCTGCAACTGATCTTCAATCACTGCTAACTTAAGAATCAGAACTAAGTCTGAAACTTTCTTCACAGCCTAGTTCCAACAGCTGTCTTCTTGGAAGGAGCCCTCTCTCCCCAACAACTTAAATCCTCTGATCACTTCAATTGATTGTAGTTAATCATCTTGTTCTTCTGTTGACAGAATAAACCTTTATATAGGCCTTCTACATGGTGACCGGCTGATCCGGTTCCTAACAGCTTTCTGATAACTCTGACAGTTGCAGTAGACCGGCTGGAATAGCAGCTGTCATGTCATCCAGTCACTTCTTGAAATATCTGTAACTGTCTGAAAGTGTCAAGACAGTATGTCTTTAAGTGTCGACACATATAGACTAAGTGTCGACACAAGTTGACTAAGTGTCGATACTAGCCTTCAAGGTGTCGACACAACTCCTTGTGTTATAAAATCTGCTTCTCGACACTGCATCTTCAACATGTGTCAACAATGATATTGTGTGTCGACGCAACTCCTTGTTCTTCAGTACTTAGTTGAATTCTTGTAAGTGTCGACACAACTCCTTTGTGTCGACACATCTTCTTGTGTTGATACTCACTGAGTGTCGACACATTTTCTTAGTGTCGACACATGCCTTCTGTGTTGATACTTGCTGAGTGTCGACACATTTTCTTATGTCGACACTTGTACTTAGACTTCATTGAAATTTGCTGAGTGTCGACACAGCGTCCTAGTGTCGACACTTTCTTCATGTGTTGAGACTTTTGCTGTGTGCTGACACTGATCCTTTGTGTCGACACATTCTTCATATGTTGAGACTTTGGCTGAGTGTCGACACATCTCCTTTGTGTCGACACTTGTACTTAGAATTTGTTGAACTTTTGCTGAGTGTCGACACAGCCTCCTAATGTCGACACTTTCTTCATGTGTTGAGTCTTCTGCTGTGTGTCGACACATTCTCCAAGTGTCGACACTTTCTGATGTCGACAAAGTTCCACTGGGTGTCAACACTGCTTCTAAGTGTCAACACAGCTTCTCTGGACATTTCTTCATTGAGTGTCGACACAACCTGCTTGTGTCGACACTTTCCTTCTGGTGTCGACTCTGCATTCCTGGTGTCGACACAAGTACTCCAAGTGTCGACACTGCTTCTCTGGATGTCGACACAAGTCTTCTTAAGTGTCGACACTTTTCTTCTAGGTGTCGACACATGGACTTAGAAACTTTTCAGCTTTCCTTGCAAATACTTAACCTGCACAACTAAACTCAAAACACATCAAATACATTTTGATGTATATCATTGAGTAGGGTGAGGCTTCTTCAAATCAGGTACATATTTTCCAATGTACCCAAAAGTAGGAAGTACCTATTCTCAAAATTGAGCATACCAGTCGTCCAATGAGATGTCCAAGTGCGGCCAAGTTGCTGCGGCTCAAATATTCCTGCACCTGCGATTAAAGGATGCCATCCAAACAAAATATGGACAAATATATATATGAAGAAATAAACAGAACTCAAGACACAGCATTGGACCAAACGGTCCAACTTGGGTTGTCTCTCGAAAGCCCTTTTGTTTACCGTCCTTAAGGTGGACCAAATACCTGTATTAGCAGTTCAAATAGAAAGTTATTGGCAGTAGCAAAAGGAAAAAAAATTAAAAGTAGAGCAACCAGCATTCAACAAGTAGCGAGAAAGAGGATGGAAAGAGGAAAGAGGATGGCACAATCAGCTATAAGCAGATTTATGGTAAGTCTCCACGGTGGGATGAGAGAGAACAGCAGAGTGTCTTTTTGCATTCGGGGTAGGCATTGTCCCATTACTGCGAGTGCACTCTTTCGCGCGCTGGAAGGCAGCGTAGCGCTCTTCGCGTAAACGTTTGGCCTCTTTCAGTTTCTCCACCGTGGGAGACTTCCAATGGAGGTAGGCTGTGGGGTTTCCTTGTGTCGTGGTTTGTGGCGGCCTATCTGGCATCGTGACGGCAACCAGATCTGCCCAAGTTACAGATCATTTAACAGAATTATACAAATTAGTGTCCAGGGATTTATCCCAAGTAAAACTTAGTTCGCCATGCTCAACAACAGAGTTGGCTGGCAGTAGAAAGACAGTCGTGGCTTTGGTACAATTGATCCCTTCGTGGACTAGTAGCTCTTACTTCTCATCGACTTCCTGAGGGAGTCCTTTCTTTGGCGTCTCCGCCAGATGTGCTTCCAATGCGGGGGGGGGGGGGGGGGGGGGGGGCCTGAATCCAGCTTGATATCTGTGACACTCAGAGAATTGTTATTTTGGATGGGAGAAGAATGTATGGATGTGTTATCGAGGGTGGAATCTTCGTTTGGCCAAGTGACACGGCCTTTGGAAAAGTCGAGGGATGCGCCACTGGCTGTTAGGAATGGGACTCCTAATATAGGAATGGAGTTATTGTCCCGTGGTCCCAAAACCTGAAAGTCAGTGGTGATACTTGTGTCGTTAACCTCGATTTCAACGTCCCGAACACCGCCCTCAGTGTTAACCAGATTGCCATTAGCTAAGATAAGCGATTTCCGATTTTCAATGTCAACTTGTAACTGCATCTTTGCAACATTTTGCAAAGTGAGTATGTTGATGGACGCCACGGAATCGCATAATGCTGGAGTGTAGATGTTATTGATTTTACAATTAATGACAAGTTCGTTGCGGTTTCCCGAAGTGTCCTCCCCAAGGCGCTTTCCCTGTTCATGGGGGTTCTTTTCAGTGTTGCTCGGTAAGGTGCCTTGGGTGCGCTCGGAAACTACTTGAGCCAATTGGCCCAATTGTGCCTCCAGTTTGCGCATCGAGGCGGCCTGATTTGTCATGTTGGTTTGGGAAATCACAACAAACATCTCGAACATCTCTTCTAAAGAATTTTTCTTAACGATGGGGGGACCTTGGGAATAATTCGGTTGAGGCGGCCGCGGTTGGCTACCGGAAGCATACGCATCGTTTTGATGTTGCCCCGGTTGCCATCTTTGGCCACATGTGTTAGGATTCCAAGAAAGGTTGGGGTGATTTCTCACCCCCGGGTTGTAAGTATTCTTGTAAGGCACTCCCATGTTTTGATTGGCAACAAAATTAACGGATTCATTCAAAAACAAAGATTCGTCTTGTACCTCAACTCCTAAGCATTAGAAGCTGTGATGATCGGTGCTTCTGCACCCTTGACATGAGATTGCCATCACTGGGGCGGCAGGAGCAGGCTTGGGGATATCCAAGGCAAACACTCCACTGGTGCTTCGTGGGATGTTTCTTCCACCGGTCCAGTAAGCACTGTGGGTTGCGGTGTCTTGTAAGACTTTCAGAGCATCATCTGGAGCAAGATTCATGATGGTTCCTCCGGAGGCAGCATCGATCATGGCTTGGTGGTGGGGATCAATAGCAAAGTAGAAACTTTCGACGAGATTCCACGTTTGGGATCCATGATTAGGGCACTTCCTCAGCATCTCATTAAAACGCTCCCAAACTTCGACTAAACTTTCTTGATCGGCTTGCGGGAAGTTGGCTATTGCGCGCCTCATGCTCACGATCCGATCCACCAGATGGAACTTAGCTAGGAATTTTGTGGTCAAAGCCTCCCAGGTGGGGGCTGTTCCAGGTGCGAGGCAGTGAAGCCAAGTCTTGGCTTTGTCCCTTAATGAAAAAGGGAAGAGGCGGAGCTTGACTGTTTCATCTGGGATTCCAGCGTAGCGGAACGTGGCGCAGATTTCGGAGAATTCTGTAAGGCGAAGATGGGCGTCTTCAGTGGCCATTCCGGAGAACTGAGCGTTGTTCCGAATGATATTCAGAATAGCTGGTTTAATCTCGAACTGAGGATTGCTGATAGCAGGTCCGAAATCGGGGTATATGCTCCCGACAGTAGGTGTAGTATAATCCCTCATTGTGCGGACCTGGGGAGGATTCACTTCATTTTCGTCGTCATTTCTGTCGACATGAGGTATCCCTCCAACTCGGTTGCCTGCATCAATATTCAGCTGGTCTCCCATTGGGGCAAAAATGGTGGCTGCGGCACGTCTTCGTGCTAGGAGAGTACGTTCGATCTCTAGGTCATAGGCGACAAAATCTCTTGTAGCTCGGTCTTGCATTCACTGTGGCAAATACTACACACTAGAAGGAAACAGCAGTCAAAACAAAACAATACTAACTCTTATAACAATATTGGAAGTCACCCGAAGTCGCTCTACAGTTGCATTCCCCGGCAACGGCGCCAAAAACTTGATGCGTGAAATTCGGCAAGTGCACCAGTCGCACAAGTAATAAAGTTTTGGGAATAAATCCCCGAGTGTCGGTCTCTTGAGAAATGCAATTAGCGTAGAACGGCAACAGTACCGAGAATATCGTTATGAGAGTTATAAATAGAACAAAAAGGAAATAGCGGACTAGGGAGATTGTGGATGTTTGATTTACTGAACTAGTAAAAGCTATGCGGGTCGAAGGCACCGCTTCGCAAGGTGAAGTGGGTTTGTCGGCCGCGATGCCGAACTTCAGTTGGGCGAGTGGAAGGGAAGCTAATGGATTGCAGTGTTCTTGTGTGGATTGCAATCGAACAAGACACGGGAATGAAGTGGATGTGGGGTGAGCGAGGCACATTCACAAACAAAACTCACAAGCATAAGAAGATACTAACATTCCATTAACTATAAAATAAACTTGATGTTTAGGGATTGAAGTGTTCATTATACTGATCAAAACATTCATAACACAGAGGAAGGGGAAGAGGAGTAAACCAAAAGATAATGAAGATCCACCGCGGGTCGTGGCCGGAGTAGCGAGTTGTCAATCCGCTTCCGGGCTCAGTCCAAGGAGGCTTCCGGTACCAACGATCTGTCACCTCGAAGGCCTTTAAGTCCGTTCTCTAGGTTATCTACTTCACCAACTCTGCAGGAAAGCTTGGAGTTGAAGTCATCAATGGCCGAGGGCTTCGCCGGAGTGTTGAAAAGCTTCGGAGGAGTTGGTGATGGCCTCCCGACGAAGGTGGAGGTGATGGAGCAGCTGGAGAAGTGAAATGGCGATTCCCGCACACTCTCCGATCGCAGTAAATGACAGGCGTTGACCTAAAATGCGGAGCAGGGCCTTAAATACGGATGCAGGAGAAGCAGTGCGTATGATCAGTGGCGCACGACCAGTGGTCGTGCGCACTATAGGTCGATGATCGTGCTGCTTTTCCAAATAAACCTGCAACCTGGACAAGAAGCATCAGCATATATGCGTACGAGAAGTGGCGCACGACCAGTGGTCGTGCTCACTATGGCCAGTACTCGTGCGATTACCGAGACAGGATTAAGAAAA
Organism: Platanthera guangdongensis; assembly: GCA_039583875.1. NCBI lineage: Eukaryota > Viridiplantae > Streptophyta > Magnoliopsida > Asparagales > Orchidaceae > Platanthera > Platanthera guangdongensis. Next base: position 100,973,603 of record CM077167.1, read on the forward strand.
AGGGGGTGTAATGCACACGATCAGGGGCGCACGACTAGTGGTCGTGCGCAGTAAGTCCAGTGGTCGTGCGCAGTATTCCTGCATCGTCGGAGTCTCCTGAGCAGTTCCGGAGCACGCACACGACCACTGTACCAGCAGAAGGGGAAGATAGGCCACCAGAACGTGCACACCACATCCCCAAGATAGGGCTAAAGAATAACAACAAAATAGAAACGCAGAAAGCACACAGAAGTGGGCCTACAGTGCACTTAATCGTGAAATATGTACATAAGCATAAATAAGCAATAAATGCTCTCAAGTGTAGTGCTAACACGATAAAACTAGCCCAGATGAGTCCAAAAATAAGTGTAAAATGTGGACTCATCAGCTTGGTCTTACTATGATGGATTAGATTTTGTGCTATAGATATAGCACTTGTGTTGTCATATAATAGAGTTGAATTATTTATGTTGAACCCATAGTCCAGGAGTTGGTTTTGAATCCACAGTATCTGGGAACAGCAACTGACAGTGTAACGCCCCGAAACTCAAAAGAGTGACGGGAGGTGTTCCGGGCCAAATTTAGAGTTTGGCAGGAGGCACACGGCCTGGGACACGGCCGTGTCCCAGGGCGTGTCGTGTTGGGTTCGATGAATTGGACGAGAGGTCGACGAAATTGGGTTCGACAATCATCGAGCAGCAAATACGGCCCTGGAAACGGGCGTGTCCCAGGGCGTGTCGAGTTTGGTTTGACGATCGGGCCGTGGGTTCGACGATCAGGCCGTGTGTTCGACGATCGGGACAGCAATCTCCGTTCGACGATCGGTCCATGGGTTCGACGATCGGGCCGTGTGTTCGACGATCGGGCCAGCGATCTCCATTCGACGATCTGGATGCGTTCGAAGATTTGGCCAGAGATTTTCGTTCAACGATCTGGCTGCGTTCGATGATTTGGCTAGAGATTTCCCTTCGACGATCTGGCTTCTTTCGACGATTTGGCCAGAGATCTCCATTCGATGATCTGGCTGCAGTCGATGATCTTGGTTGGACGATCGTCGAGCGCGGGGCAGATTGTGGCGTGTTTGACTCTGTCGACGTGAAGTGTCGACACACGGGTTTTGGTGGGAGTTGACTAATTATTCTGACACTGTTTTGACACAGACCTGTCCTGCTCCCGTTGGTGATTCGTGCGGTGTTTAGCCCCATTTGTCCAGGTCGGACCTGGATCGTATCCGTGTATCCCTTTTGTGGGATCCGATGGATGTGGTTATCCCGAAGGTGTTATACACGATAGAAGGGTTTCAAAACCCTTATTTTTCTGTCGTAGTTCTCTGTCTAAATCTTAGAGAGAGGGGAGAGAAAAGGAGGAAGAAGAAGCCTAGATCCAGTCATTGGAGGAGTTTCAGAGCTCCAAATCGCGAGACGACTTCGGATCGACGAAGTCAAGGAGATTGGGGAGCTTTTCATCAGCGTACATTTCCATGGCACCAAGGAAGAATGCTAGGGTAACGATTCTCTACTTGAGCATGTGAAGCTCTCCTTCTTTTGCATAGGAAGACCGCTCTCGCGAGTTTGCGGTGAGTTGGAGGCGTTCCTTCGGGTAGAGTCCGTAATCAAGAACGGACATATGCATGATGTGTGAAGCCTATCCTGACATGTTGGTCTGGATCGGTAATGTTGCTTTGCATAAAGGCCGGAGGAGACTCCGTGCGAATGTTAGTTTTTTGTGTTTTCTACATGGTAGATTGCAACAGGGAGCCTTGTGGATTAACCCTAAGGTGCACCCGAAAAACTGGGCGGATGCGTGATCTTGCAAACTTGGTGTTCTGGGAGCCAACTTGAACATAACCGGGTTATGTGAAGTGTGTGATGGAAACGGGGCTCGGGAGAAGTTTGACCCGCGCATATGTTTTAAATTAATGTTGTGGTGTGAGGAACGGGTCAGGCGGAACTGTACCCGTTCTATGTCGTTCAGTTAGAGCCGTTGGCATAGATTAGGGTCTTCGGCGGTATATGGTTTAAATTACCGTGACCCATGCCAGGAAGACAAAATGCTCATTGTTTGGCCGTCCAAAGGGATGGTGGTGAGTCGGCGGACTTTGACCGTGATCACCGAGATTTTGCCCTGAGTGCACGGAGTGTGTGGTCGTGCGAGCCTACGCCTGTGATGAAGTGATATTACTATACTGCTTGGTTATAGTAATAAAGTGCAGGGAAGGAGCATCGTCGCCTTGAGTTGGGGGCGGGATCGTTATAATTTGGTCAGCATTGCTGATCGTTGCTTTTGTTTGCCACCGTGCGGTGGTTTTTTGCTTGCAGGTGTTGCTGGACCAAACAGTCAATAGCGGGCTAAAGCCCAAATTGCGAAGCCGGCCCTCGAAGGCCTAATTGGAGTGTTTACTTGCTTTTGTTCATGTATGACCGGCCTGCGTGTCGTGGTATGGAAAACATGTAATAAGAGTAAACCATTTGTAAGGCCTTAAGGCCAGTACTTGTGTATGTACTTCATTCCTTTTTGGCTTGTTAGTGGACATTCATGCTTGTTGCTGGGTTCTTTTAATTGCAACTATTAAAACTGCTTCCGCTAGAATGCTCTGTGTAAGACGTTGTGATTGGTTGGATGGTTTCCATAGAGTAACCACCCGGTCTATCTATGGTATATGGCGTCGGGCCCCGGCCGGACCTACTGCTATATGCTATGCAACGGATAGGGGGTGTTACAATTTGGTATCAGACTACTGGTTTCGATCAGGCTTAAAATGAATTCGTGGACGAATTCTTTTTAAGTGGTGGTGAACACATGTGTGTGCATCATCGTTATAATAACAAAAGAACCCATAAATGTCCACTTAGGAATGAAAATACACGTGTTTCTGGAACCTGCATGTTCCTATAATTACTGTTTGCAATATTATTTGGTCACTTAACGTTGTTTTGTACCACTATAGTTGACCAGAAGCAGTGCTGGGCAGTCGGAACGTCGAGTTTCTGAGGCTAGTAGTGCACCAAATGATGCCCCTGGAACATCTCCTTCAGCCGAAACCATTCGACTGGTGGCTGAAGCAGTGTTTACAATGATCAATGTGCAGCCTGCAAGGCAGGTACAGCAGCCCGCTCCAGCGATGGAGCAGGTACCACTGCAAGCGGCTGAGCAGAGAAGGGTGGAACAGGTAGTAGAGGAACCCGTGGTGCCGAGGACTGCAATCGAGAGACAGATCAAACATGTCATGAGCTTTAATACTTCGGTATTCTCGGGGTTGGGAACCCCATCTCAAGCGGAAGACTGGCTCTCCCGTATGAAGAGAGTCTTGACAGCAACGGAGACGGAAGAATGGCAAATGACCACTATTGCTACGTTCCTTCTGGACGGTGAAGCGAGATTGTGATGGGAAGGCTTGGAACGTCATCATTTGAGAGGTAGGAAACTTATAGAAGTCTCGATGGAGGAGTTCTCGAGAATGTTCTTGGCTAGGTACCTCCCTTCGACGCTGAGTATTTCGATGGAGAACGAGTTCCTAAAGTTAGTTCAAGGAGAGAGTAGCGTGGATGAATATCTCCATGAGTTTACTAGATTGAGTTGTTATGCTAGCTCCACCTTCTCGGATGAGGAGCGCAAGACGAATCGATTCTATGAAGGGTTGAGAGATGATTTGAGGATACAACTCTCGGGGCCGATGACGCATGGTTTCTTGACCTTGGTCAACACGGCCTGATCCTTGGAGAAGGACATGAAGAATGTTCAAGCAAAGAAAAGCGTTGGTGACAAGAAATCTGAGTTCAAAGTGCCGACTAATTCAAAGTCCGGCTATCAAAGGTAGTTTAAGAAGTCTAGGACTTCAGGTCCAGCTCCTTCTGGTGCTTCTAGGGCGACTACGAGTCGGACCCCGGGTGCATCTTTTACTTGTGGAAAGTCGGGGCACTTTGCCTGCGATTGCTGGAGCGAACCTCCCAAGTGCGAAAGGAAGCTGGGAGCGACTTATGAAGAGAAGGGCAAGGCGGTGGAGTCAACCATGTCCCATTATGCTCCGGCCCAACCAAGGGTTTATAATCTTGTCCAACAGGAGGCCATCAAACAGGCGGATGTGGTGATAGGTAAAATTTAAATTTCTAGCAAGTTAAATTTCTTTAAATACTTGTTATGCACATATTACCTTACCACTGCTTGTTTAGGATTTATTTTGATTTGTGAAAATCTGGCAAGAGCACTCTTCGATATAGGAGCTTCACACTCCTTTTTGTCCGAAGAATTCATATCGCGCATCGGAGTATCTTCTTCGATGACGAAGGACAAGTTAGATCTGTTGTTGCCCAATGGGTGTTCGATGCGCGCTGATAGAATTTGTGGCTTGAAGATTCGAATTGGGAGCCAGGAGTTCCATTTGCAAGCGTCATTATTGCCGCTAGTTGAATTCGACGTTATATTTGGCATGGACTGGCTCTTGGAGCAGCGAGCCTATAATGATTGCGGTAGAAAGGAAGTCAATCTGGAAGCAGGTCGTGAGACGACTTTCACGGGCTTGAAGGGGTCGAGCAAGATATTGATGTCTGCTCTTCAGGTGGTGAAGGCAGTTCGTGCCGGTGCAGAACTGTTCTTTACACTAGTGGAGGTTGCAATGCCTAAGCCCGCGTTGGACAGTATTTCAGTGGTATCAGAGTACCCTGATGTGTTCCCTCGCGATCTTCCTGGAGACCCGCCGCAGCGGGAGATAGATTTTACGATAGATATCATACCAGGTGCAAAGCCTGTATCACACTCTCCATATCGGCTAGCGCCTAAGGAAATGGCAGAGATGAAGGTTCAACTACAAGAGTTGTTGGAGCAAGGGTATGTGCGTCCAAGTTCTTCGCCTTGGAGTGTGCCGGTCCTCTTTGTTAAGAAGAAGTACGGAAGCTTGAGGCTATGTATTGATTATCGGGAGCTCAACAAGTTGACGGAAAAGAACAAGTACCCGATCCCCCGGATTGATGATCTATTCGATCAGTTAGTCGGGTCGACGGTGTACTCAAAGTTGGATCTCAAGTCTGGGTACTATCAGCTGCGAATTAGGGAGAGTCATATCCCGAAGACAGCATTCAGTACGAGATACGGGCATTACGAGTTTACAGTCATGCCGTTTGGGCTGACTAATGCGCCGTCAGTGTTCATGGATTTGATGAACAGGACCTTCAGGGAGTACTTGGACCATTTTGTGATCGTCTTCATCGACGATATTTTTGTGTACTTGCAGAGTAAGAAAGATCACTTCAGGCATCTTCATTTGGTTTTGGAGACGCTAAGGAGGAATAAATTGTACGCCAAGTTCTCGAAGTGCGAGTTTTGGTTCTCCTCAGTGGCGTTCCTCGGTCATATAGTGAGTGGGGAAGGTATTTCAGTGGATCCGGCGAAGATTGTTGCGATACGGGAGTGGCCTGAGCTTTCTACGGTAACGGAAGTCCGGAGCTTTCTGGGGCTTGCCGGCTATTATAGGCGCTTCATAGAGAACTTCTCACGGATAGCGTTACCTCTCACTACTTGGATGAGGAATGAGCAAAAGTTCGTTTGGAAGCCGGACTGAGCGCGAGCTTTTGAGGAGTTGAAATGTCGGCTGACCACGGTGCCTGTGCTGATTTCGCCGAGTGGGACCGAAGGTTATGAGATTTATAGCGATGCTTCGGGTAGTGGTTTGGGTTGTGTGCTGTTACAGCATGGAAGTTGAAAGAGATAGATCTTAAGCAAAAAGGATAGTGTTTGTCACAGCACAAAAACAAAACTAAAAACTAAATAAAACAAAGCTGATCAAGCCACACAGAAAAGACACAAGGATTTTATAGTGGTTCCCCAAATCTGGGTAGTCCACTCTTCTACAACCCTGGTAGGAATCCACTTAGGTTTTTGATCAGGTGCCTGACACCAATGGGTTTTGATCAGGTCCCCAAAAACCAAAACCTCAAGTCTTTTGGTAGGAGACTTGCAACCAGGAATCACTTTTGAAGGGAGATGACAACCCTTTACAGGGGTGGGAGTGAGAGATGATTTTGTCTTCTCTGTCAACAATCAGAGGGAAGACTCAAGTGGATATGATGTTAGCAAATATCTCCCCTTGAGATATTGAATGGTTCAGGAGAGATCTGGAGCTTTGCTTCAGGGTGATAGGTCTTCTAGGTGATGATGTCTCTAGCAAGCTTCTTAGACTGAGATTGAATGGTTGTCTCTTGAAGCCTGGAGCCAATGAAGAACATTGATGATTGTTCTGATTGATGCAGAGTTCTTCCTTCTCTATAGAAAACCTTTTTCTCTCATTCTGTTCACTATTCTTGTCTATGTTATCTCTGTTACTGTGTGTACTCAAAGCACTGCATTTGAATTCCTTAATCTTGATGGCGGAAGGAACATTCCCGAGAGGAGAATATGCATTAGAAATTGATCCTGACTTAATTCTTCTGTACCTGTCCGTTTGAATGGCTATTTTCACTGGTAATGTTGACAGTAATTAATACTAAATTAATTCTTCCAACTGTTGCTGATTCCACAGAAATCGTTGACCTGAGCATTCGTCGAGTTCATCAATCGTCGACCTGAGTTCGACATTCGTCGAGCTCAGCTAGATTCATCGAGCTGAATATCTTGCCTGCATTCGTCGACCGGAGCTTGAAGTTCGTCGAGCTTAGCTTCTGTGTTCGTCGAGCTGAGAGAACTATTGAGTGTCGACACAATTGCTGTGATGGTGTCGACACAGCCTTGCTTGAGTCTTGAGATCGTCGACCTGAGTTCAGAGAGGCAACTCAGAATTCGTCGACCGGAGATCGCCGTTCATCGAACTGAGTTCGACGATCGTCGATCTGATTCTCTGACTTTGTCTTAACTGCATTTCTTGGACTTCTTTCAGCAATTTTGGATAAACCTTCTGAATGACCAAGCCTAGAAAAAGTCCTACGACCCATAACTATACATGTTTGGTCAATCTAAGAAACCCTAATAGTGTTCCTTACTCAAATCAGAACTAGGGTTCCAACAATCTCCCCCTATTTGGGTAAGGACACTATTTACATAAATGTAAGTAAAAATACAAGGCAATTAAATACAATCTCCCCCTAAATCTGGATCAAGTACTACTACTGTTGCTGTTGTTGTTGATGATCCTTGCCCAAATCTGCAGCATTATAATCTGTTGTTGCTGCTGCTGCTACAATTCCCACAAACTGCTGCTACTGCTGGAATTTCTGCAGCTTCATTTACAGGCATCTCCCCCTATATGCATAGCCTTGCACAAATTATTCAGCCATTGATATCCTGTATATTTGCTGGACTGAATTCTTTTCCTACAAGGAGATGTTATGAGTTCTGGACCCAGATAACCTTGGGTCCTGGTTCTCTTTTATAATAGTAAGAAATAAAAGAATATAAATTTCTGTTTTGAAATTCTGAGTTCGACGAAAAATATTTTCGTCGATCTGAGTTCGACGAATGATATTGAGATCGTTGATCTCTATTCACAGAATGATAATAATTATTTTCTGTGATCCATTTTCGTCGATCTCTGTTCGACGAATGATATCTATTTCGTCGAGCACAGAATCCTGAGCAGTTCAAAGCAAAATCTTTGTTCATAGTTCGTCGTTCTGAGTTCGACGAATAGTATTGATGTCGTCGATCTTCGTTCGACTAAATATTTTGAACTAAGATTTTCTAATGATTTTCATGAGGTAATCTGAAATCAGTGTTAAATTTAGCTAAAGGAGAGTCAAGGGAAGAGATAGCTGATTCACACTCTGATTCTTCAGATTCTTCAGCATAGCTGCTGCGAGAAGCATCTATTGCCATTAGGCAAAATTCTTTTGCTCTTGCTTCTTCTTCATCACTCCAGAATTCAGCTTCAATTATGCTTTCTTTTGCTGATACAGCAGCCATTGCTGTGATGGAGTCCCACATCTCTTTTGCAGATGAACATTCAACAAGTTCTTCAAAAATGTCATCATACATTAATTGTGCTAGAATGTTCATTGCTTGTGCATCAGCAATCTTCATCTTTTGCTGGATATCTGCCCATTGGGATGATGGAACAACATTTGAACTTGTTGTTTGCTGAGGTGGAGCTGGAACTGACAAAATATATTTAAAGATGTTTTCATAAATGGAGTCCATATAAAATCTAATCCTTGTCTTCCATAGTGCAAACTTATATAGATTGCACATGGGCAGTCTGGTGCTTGAAAAATCTGCAATTTGTGCCATGATAACTCTAAAGATATTTAAGATCTATCAAAGGATCTTTGTGGTTCAGGTGTTAGCCTGTACAACCAAGACAACCTCTTAAGGTGTGGTATTTTAACCAACCTCAGGAGAGTTAATCAAGGTAATTTAACCAACCTCTCTCTAATACCAATTGAAATTGATAGATCTTGAGCAAAAAGGCTAGAGTTTGTCACAGCACAAAAACAAAATAAGCTAAAAAGAATAGAGCAGATCAAGCCACACAAAAAAGACACAAGGATTTTATAGTGGTTCCCCAAATCTGGGTAGTCCACTCTACTACCACCCTTGCAGTAATCCACTCAGGTTTTTGATCAGGTGCCTGACACCAATGGATTTTGATCAGGTCCCCAAAAATAAAAACCTCAAGTCTTTTGGTAGGAGACTTGCAACCAGGAATCACTTTTGAAGGGAGATGACAACCCTTTACAGAGGTGGGAGTGAGAGATGATTTTGTCTTCTCTGTCAACAATCAGAGAGAAGACTCAAGTGGATATGATGTTAGCAAATATCTCCCCCCGAGATATTGAATGGTTCAGGAGAGATCTGGAGCTTTGCTTCAGAGTGATAGGTCTTCTAGGTGATGATGTCTCCAACAAGCTTCTTAGACTGATATTGAATGGTTGTCTCTTAAAGCCTGGAGCCAATGAAGAACACTGATGATTGTTCTGATTGATGCAGAGTTCTTCCTTCTCTGTATAAAAACTTTTTCTCTCGTTCTATTCACTATTCTCGTCTATGTTATCTCTGTTACTGTGTGTACTCAAAGCACTGTATTTGAATTCCTTAATCTTGATGGAGGAAGGAACATTCCCGAGAGGAGAAGATGCTTTGGAAATTGATCCTGACTTAATTCTTCTGTAACTGTCCGTTTGAACGGCTATTTTCACTGGGAATGTTGACTGTAATTAATCCTCAATTAATTCTTCCAACTGTTACTGATTCCATAGAAATCGTCGACCTGAGCATTCGTCGAGTTCATCAATCGTCGACCTGAGTTCGACATTCGTCGAGCTCAGCTAGATTCATCGAGCTGAATATCTTGCCTGTGTTCGTCGACCAGAGCTTGAAGTTCGTCGAGCTTAGCTTCTATGTTCGTCGAGCTGAGAGAACCATTGAGTGTCGACACAGTTACTGTGATGGTATCGACACAGCCTTGCTTGAGTCTTGAGATCGTTGACCTGAGTTCAGAGAAACAACTCAGAATTCGTCGACCGGAGATCGCCGTTCGTCGAACTGAGTTTGACGATCGCCGATCTGATTCTCTGACTTTGTCTTAACTGCATTTCTTGCACTTTTTTCAGCAATTCTGGAGAAACCTTCTGAATGACCAAGCCTAGAAAAAGTCCTATGACCCATGACTATACATGTTGGGTCAATCTAAGCAACCCTAATAGTGTTCCTTACTCAATTCAGAACTAGGGTTCCAACAGAAGCGTTATAGCATATGGCTTGAGACAGCTGAAGGTGCACGAGAGGAACTATCCGGTCCATAAGTTGGAGTTAGCGGCCGTGATTTTTGCCTTGAAGTTGTGGAGGCATTATTTGTACGGTGTAAAGATTGATATCTATACCGATCACAAGAGCCTGAAGTATTTGATTGATCAGAAAGATCTGAATATGCGGCAGCGTAGATGGATGGAGTTCCTGGGGGACTATACATTCAAGATCCACTACATGCCTAGTAAGGGCAGTATGTTTGCGGACACGTTGAGTCGCCGAGCCCCAGCTCAAGCCAATTGGCTATCGGTGCATGATGAGCGGTTGGTTTGGGAGTTGCAGGCGTTGGATATTTCTTGCGTGGATAAGCAATCAAGTGCTGAAGCAGTACTGAATTAGACTGAAGTCCAATATGACTAGGCTGATCGGATTCGGCAGGCTTTGGATTTGGATGGCCACATGAAGTAACTCATGATAGAGGCTCTGGATGGGTCAAATTCCTAATATGAAGTTGTGGATGGATTGCTTTGGAAAGACGATCGTCTTTGCGTCCCAAGCGTGGGCAGTTTGCGGGTGGATTTGTTTTACGAGGCACACCATACCAAGTACTCGATTCACCCGGGGAGCACAAAGATGTACCGTGACATTAAGAAACTATTTTGGTGGCCGGGTTTGAACAAGGATGTGGCACTCTACGTGGAGAAGTGCCAAACTTGAGCCTTGGTGAAGGCGGAGTGCCAAAAGCCGGGAGGATTTCTGAAGTCCTTGCCTATTCCGGAGTGGAAATTCGACAACATCACTATGAAATTTGTCCACGGGTTGCCAAAGTCGCAAAAGGGGAACGACGCCATCTGGGTGGTCGTAGATCGGGTAACGAAGGTGTCGTATTTCATCCCGCATAGGAAGGATGATCCGGTGGAGAAGTTGGCAAAGTTATATGTGGATAACATAGTGCGGCTCCACGGTGTGCCCCGCAACATTGTTAGTGACCGAGATGGGCAGTTCACGTCCAATGATTGGAGGCTTATGCAGCAAATCTTGGGAACAAAGCTGAGTTTTAGCACAGCCTTCCATCCGCAGATGGATGGGCAGACCGAGAGGGTCAATAGAACTATGGAAGACATGCTCCGCATGTGTGTCTTGGACTTTGGAAAGCAATGGGAAGATGATCTTTATTTGGTGGAATTTGCGTACAACAATAGCTACCAGACGAGTATTCAAATGGCGCACTTCGAGGCCCTTTATGGTAGAAGATGTCGCACGTCATTGTCCTGGTTGGAAACGGGTGAGTCAAAGTTGTACAAGCGTCAAGAGGTGGAAGATGCTACTTCGTTGGTACGAACCATTCAGGAGAAATTGCTTATCGCTCAGGACCGGCAAGCGAAGTACTATAATGGCAAGCACAAGAACGTGGAGTTCACTATGGGAGACTTGGTGTACAAAAAGATCAAGTCGTTCAAGGGTGTTTCAAGGATGCGGTGCTTGAAAAAGCTAAGTTTGAGGTACCTTGGGCCGTTTGAGGTTCTGGAGCAGATTGGTGAAGCAGCCTATCGGTTGAAGCTATCTGTGGAGCTCAGTGGTATACATGATATATTCCATATATCAGTGCTACGGAAGGCGGTGCAAGGGCCTACGCAAGTGATCGCGGTCGATCAAGTGCCGATTGATAGTGGGTTGACGACAAAGGTCAAGCCCGTGCGGATTGAAGACTCGGAGGTCAAGCGGCTACGCAATAAAGAGATCAGGATGGTCAAGGTCCATTTGAACAATTGCGGTCGCAAAGTGCTCTCTTGGGAACGGGAGCAGACTATGCTTGACGAGTACCCGGAGTTGTTCCACTCAGGTACAATTTTAGTTTTATGATTATCTTTCCTTTATGAAATTTCATGGACAAAATTCTTTTAAGAGGGAGAGAGTTGTAACGCCGTGAAACTCAAAAGAGCGACGGGAGGCATTCCGGGCCAAATTTGGAATTTGGCAGGAGGCACACGGCCTGGGACACGGGCGTGTCCCAGGGCGTGTCGTGCTGGGTTCGACGATTTGGCCGAGTGGTCGACGGAATTGGGTTCGACGATCATCGAGCAGCAAACACGGCCCTAGACACGGTCGTGTCCCAGGGGGTGTCGAGTTTGGTTCGATGATCGGGCCGTGGGTTCAACGATCGGGCCGTGGGTTCGACGATCGGGCCAGAGATCTCCGTTCGATGATCGGGCCATGGGTTCGACGATCGGGTTGTGTGTTCGACGATTAGGCCAGCGATCCATGTTCGATGATCTGGCTGCGTTCGACAATTTGGCTAGAGATTTCTATTCGATGATCTGGCTGCGTTCGACGATTTTCCCAGAGATTTCCGTTCGAGGATCTGGCTGCATTCAACGATTTGGCTAGAGATCTCCGTTCGACAATCTAGCAGCGGTCGACGATCTTTGTTCGACGATCGTTGAGCGCGGGGCAGATTGTGGCGTGTTTGACTCTGTCGACGCGAAGTGTTGACACACGGGTTTTGGCGGGAGTTGAGTAATTGTTTGGACACTGTTTTGACGTGGATGTGTCCTGCTCCTGTTGGTGATTCGTGCGGTGTTTAGCCCCATTTGTCCAGGTCGGACCTGGATCGTAACCGTGCATCCCTTTTGTGGGATCCGACGGCTGTGGTTATCCCGAAGGGGTTATACTCGAGAGAAGGGTTTCAAAACCCTTATTTTTCTGCCGTAGTTCTGTGTCTAAATCATAGAGAGAGGGGAGAGCAAAGGAGGAAGAAGAAGTCTAGATCCAATCATTGGAGGAGTTTCAGAGCTCCAAATCACGAGCCGACTTCGGATCTACGAAGGCAAGGAGATTGCAGTACTTTTCATCCGCGTACATTTCCATGGAACCCAGGAAGAATGCTAGGGTAACGATTCTCTACTTGAGCATATGAAGCTCTCCTTCTTTTGCATAGGAATCCCTCTCTCGCGAGTTTGCGGTGTGTTGGAGGCGTTCCTTCGGGTAGATATGTAAAGTCCCCGTTGTGTATAGTCCGTAATCGAGAACGGACATAGGCATGATGTGTGAAGCCTATCCGGACATGTTGGTCTGGATCGGTGATGTTGCATTGCATAAAGGCCAGAGAATACTCCGTGCGAATGTTTGTTTTTCGGGTTTTCTACGTGGTAGATTGCAATAGGGAGCCTTGGGGATTAACCCTAAGGTGCACCCAGAAAACTGGGCGGATGCGTGATCTTGCCAACTTGGTGGCCTGGGAGCCAACTTGAATATAACCGGGTTATGTGAAGTGTGTGACGGAAACGGTACTCAGGAGAAGTTTGACCCGCGCATATGTTTTAAATTAACGTTGTGGTGTGAGCAACGAGTCAGGCAGAACCGTACCCGTTCTATATCGTTCGGTTAAAGCCGTTGGCATAGATGAGGGTATTCGGCGGTCTAAGGTTTAAATTATCGTGACCCATGCCGGGAAGACAAAATGCTCATTTTTTGGCATTCCAAAGGGATGGTGGTGACTCGGCGGACTTTGACCGTGATCACCGAGATTGTGCCCTGAGTGCACGGGGTGTGTGGTCGTGCGAGCCTATGCCTGTGATGTACTGATATTACTATACTGCTTGGTTATACTAATAAAGTGCAAGGAAGGAGCATCGCCGCCCCGCGTTGGGGGCGGGATCATTATAATTTGGTCAGCATTGCTGACCGTTGCCTTTGTTTGCCACAGTGCGATGGTTTGTTGCTGCAGGTGTTGCTGGACCAAGCGGTCAATAGCGGGCTAAAGCCCAAATTGCGAAGCCGACCCTCGAAGTCCTAATTGGAGTGTTTACTTGCTTTTGTTCATGTATGACCAATCTGCGTGTCGTGGTATGGAAAACATATAATAAGAGTAAACCATTTGTAAGGCCTTAAGGCCAGTACTGGTGTATGTACTTTATTGCTTTTTGGCTTGTTAGTGGACATTCATGCTTGTTGCTGGGTTCTTTTAATTTCAACTATTTAAACTGCCTCCGCTAGAATGCTTTGTGTAGGACGTTGTGATTGGTTGGATGGTTTCCATTGAGTAAACACCGGGTCTGTCTGTGGTATATGGCGTCGGTCCCTATCACAACCCGCATTTCCTCAACGAGTACCTCGTATCAGAGCAAGAGGAACTACGGGTTCTGATGCCACGTCGTGCAGGGGATAACTGCACACGCTCAGGCAACCCTTGACGCATAAATGTTACATGTAAGAAAACCTTTGGATTTAATGGCCGTATCCCTCGGCCTTGGGTATCAAAAACTGTCTTTGTACGCGGCGGAAATACATTGTTTATATATGATGTTCTCCTATATGCAATATATAGTGATACTACTATAAGAAATCATCTTTGTTTACGTCATTTGGAAAATACGTGTTTGGTGACCAAAACATGTTATGCATGTCTACACTAATAGTTTTGGTTTAGCTTCAAAATACCTAATGCAACCTACCATAAATCCTTCCCAAGAGTAAGAAGACATCATCCAAATGAGTCACATAGCAGTCTATTATTCTTACATCACAAGTAAAGAAAATCACCAATGGGCGCCAACAAGCTGACACGAACCCATTGGGGCACATGTATGTCTGTACAACAAAGAAAAGAACTACCTCGCTAAGTATGCTCGGCTAGCTCCCAAGAAACGCCACCAACCAACCTAGCCGCTCAACCGGCTACAACCTGCACCTGAGGCATTCAAGAAAGAATACCTCAGCAATCCTCGAAGATACAATAAAAAGAAGAGCAACTTAGTTATACAATATCATGAAGGGGCTTACCTACCCCGTAGCAATGTTTCATAAAAGTAAAATGAGTGAATAACACAAATGAAAAACACACCAAAACACATGCCAAACGCACCAAGTGCGTACTAGGTTCATCAAGTCCTGCTCAACCCGCTGGAGCAAAAGGCAAGACACATGCCCATTCCATCATCCTTCGTTTAAGAAACAACTAAACGAGTGACACATAAGAATCGGTTACATGCGATTCAGCAAGGGTCTGTTTGTGTCAGCCCTAAAGTGGAACGCAACAATAAAAACCAGCCCAAATCGGGGCAAAAATGGTGCTCTTCACCACAAATCCAAACCTGGTGGCCACAAAGGCATAACCCACACCACCCCTTACCAAATCCGCACACACACGCTTCTGCCTTGCTTCACATTCGCCTCGCAAAACTCACCATAAACCCATAACCCAAGCGCAACACCATAAGCAACTCTCACCATAACCCAAGTACCACTTTCCCTTCCTTCATCCTCACACATGACGACCACTTGCCAACGTAGAGTTTGATGCACTTCATCACATGAAAGAGTTTGATTAATCTAATTACATCAATCACATGTTTGGAACAAAAATCACATGCTTTTGATCAAGGAAGAATCACATGATAGCGGTTGATTAACATAGGTATATGAATCACATGTTTGGCACAAGGAAGAATCACATGCTACATGAACATGAATCAAAGTAGAAAGGCTATATGAACAAGAATCAAATTAGCTACATGAATCACATGAACAAGAGAAATTTAAGAGCATAGGGAAATTAGCTACATGAATCAAAGTTGTTCAGCATAGGGAAATTTAAGAGCAGAATAAGGCTAGTGAGGAAGAACCCAAAACAAGAAGAACAAGCTCATGAAACTTGAAAGAGAAACTAGCTATTTTGTTTGCACAATCAAAAATAAGAAAGAAGATTGGCAATGGTGAAGAACACCGCTTGCCTGAACCAAGACGATGCCGCGATGGCTGCTCCTCTCTTTCCTTGCCTTGCTTGATCCCTTGCTCTCTTGCTTTCTCTTTGAGGATGAAGAAGAAGATGAATAGAAGGTGAAATGAGGAGAAGAAACTCTGATTCGGCCTTATTTCCTCCAGAATAGAGCTGGACCATTAGATGCAGAATCAAGGAAATCAACGACACAAAAAAACTGGAAAAAGTCAATTTTCGGGCCGGTCACGCCCTGTGTCACGCCCGTAACACAGGGCGTGTACCTTAAGCGGCACAGAAAGTCGGCAAATCCAAGTTTATTCACACGGTACACGGCCGAGTACACGCCCGTGACGGGTCGGTCACGCCCGTGACCTAGGGCGTGTAGCCCGTGTCTCGACACCTTGTCGACACAAAGTGTCGACACTCGACACAGCTGGACACGCCCTGTGACACGCCCGTGTCACAGGCCGTGTCCCCTCTCTCGACACCCGACACTCGACACTCAACACTCAACACTCGACACTCGACACTGCGGGACACGGCCCGTGACACGCCCGTGTCACGGGGCGTGTACCCCATTCGTCGAGCTTAACGCGACACCAGAAAATCGTCGAGTCAAGGAGGTCACGCCCTGGGTCACGCCCCGACATGCCCGTGTCGGGGGGTGTGTCACGCACAAAAATGCCTATTTTTCCCTGTTTTGAAAAATTTTTCTGTGTCGCCCTAGACCATTTTTGCCTTAAGAACTTTTTACCCTTTTTGTTTCCTGTACCAGCAACTCGTTTTGAGCGACATTTCCCGGGCGCGAAAAAGTGCAAGCATTCCCTAAGAGGCCTCACCGATTCCCCATCTGGACTCCGGTTTGCTGGGGAATCGTACAACTCGGCTACCAAAACAGCCACTCGCAAGCCCACGGGAAAAACCATGCTCGAACAACTGTCAAAGCCAACGTAACGCCCATCAAGCGTACGAAATCAAAAATCCGGGGTGTTACAGTCCCCGACCGGATCTACTGCTATATGCTATGCGACGGATAGGGGGTGTTACATCCAGTAGCTATATATTCTGCTTCAGCAGTTGATATAGACACAGATGACTACTTCTTGCTAAACCATGAGACTAATCTCATACCAAGGAACTGGTATGTTCCAGAGGTACTTTTTCTGTCTACTCTACATCCAGCAAAGTCAGCATCTGAGTATCCAGTTAACACAAACTCTGACTCAGTAGGATACCAGAGTCCTAGAGTAGGATAACTCTTTATATATCTCAAAATTCTTTTTAAGTAAACTAGATGAGATTCTTTAGGGTTCACTTGGAATATGACACAAAGACATGTTTTAAATATTATGTCAGGTCTTCTTCCTGTAAGGTATAGTAGGGACCCAATAATGCCCCTATATAGTTTCTGATCAATAGGTTTCCCATGTTCATCAGAGTCTATTACAGCATTAGTAGCCATGGGTGTTTTCGTTGTTGAGGAATCAACCATCCCAAACTTTTTGAGAAGCTCCTTAGCATACATAGCCTGTGATATGAAGATGCCATCAGGTTGCTGCTTCACTTGGAGACCAAGGAAGTAGGAGAGCTCACCCATGCTACTCATTTCAAACTTTGAATGCATGAGGTCAGAAAACCTCTTGCATAGTTTGGAATCTGTAGACCCAAATATGATGTCATCTACATAAATTTGTAACAACAAAATTTGATCCTTATGGTGCCTAATGAATAATGTCATATCTACAATGCCTCTAATAAATTTATGCTCTATCAAGAAGCTAGCTATGGTCTCATACCAAGCTCTTGGAGCTTGATTTAAACCATAAAGAACTTTACGCAATCTAAAGACATATGAAGGATAGGTTGGAGAGATGAAACATGGAGTTTGTTCAACATAAACCTCTTCTTTAAGTACTCCATTCAAAAAGGCACTTTTGACATCCATTAGATAGACTTTAAACTTCTTGTATGCAGCATATGAAAGGAAAATCCGGATTACTTCCAGCCTTGTAACTGGTGCAAACGTTTGGTCATAGTCAATTCCTTCCTCTTGCCTATAACCTTGAGCAACCAGCCTTGCTTTATTTCTGATTATAACACCTTGGGCATTTAGCTTGTTTCTATATACCAATTTAGTTCCAATGACTGTGTAGTCTTTGGGACTAGGAACTAAATCCCAAACTCTGCATCTCTCAAATTGATTGAGTTCCTCTTACATTGCAATGATCCACTAGGGATCTTGCTCAGCTTCATTTATGGATTGAGGCTTAACTTGAGAGAGGAAACATGCATGCATCACATATTGGTTGAGTTGATGGCTTATCTGTACACCTACTAACATGTCTCCAATCACTTGAGATCTAGGTGATCGCTTAGTGTGACAAAGTCAGTGGGTGGAGTTGGTTCAGCAAAAGTATTTGGAGTTAATTCCTCTTGTGGAATAATGTCGGCTATTGGAGTAGGTTTAGCCACTTCCAAAAATTCATCTTCACTGTCTTCATCAGCTTGTGGAGGAGAATGAGATATGACATTTTGAGTAACGTTTAATTCTTCCAATTTCTCACACAAGTGAGGTACCTGCAAAAGATTTGAGGTAGAGGAGTCCTTCTCCTTGTAATACATATTAGCTTCATCAAAAGAAATATGTACAGACTCTTCCAGTTTTAATGATGATTTATTGAAAACCCTATAAGCATTGCTTACTTGGGAATATCCTAGAAAATTTCCCTCTGTAGCTTTGGATTCAAATTTTCTAATGTGTTTCTTATTATTGTTGTGAATGAAACATCTACACCCAAAGATTCTAAAGTAATCAATTTTAGGTTTCTTGCATTTCAGTAATTCATAGGGAGTCTTACCCTTAAGTTTGTGTATCAAACATCTATTCAGAACATAGTTTGTTGTGCTCACAGCCTTTACCCAAAAGGATAGGGGCATGTGTGTGTAACACCCCCATCCATCACATGGCATATAGCAAAAGGTACAGTTGGAACCCGACGCCATATACCACAGACAGTCAGAAGGGTTACATAAGAATATTCAAATTATCCAATTAATACTACTCGTCCTACACAGAGCAT
This sequence comes from Platanthera guangdongensis, assembly GCA_039583875.1. Lineage (NCBI taxonomy): Eukaryota > Viridiplantae > Streptophyta > Magnoliopsida > Asparagales > Orchidaceae > Platanthera > Platanthera guangdongensis. The sequence goes on from CM077167.1 coordinate 100,992,050, forward strand.
TCTAGCGGAAGCTTTTAAAGTTGAAAAAACCCAAAAACTTAAATCCAATAAACATGAATGTCCACAACCACACTACTCGGATGAAACCCAAAATACACTGAAAGGGTACAAGGCCTTATGACCTTACAATAGTTCACTTAATAAACAGTGTTTTCCATACATCGGCTTGCAGGCCGGCCACACATGACAAAAGTAAAGTACAACTATACTTTACGGCCTTCTAGGGCCAGCACAGCAACATGGGCTCCAGCCCGCTATTTGGTACTCGGCTCCGCAGTACCTACAAGCACAATCCACCACACAGTGGCAAACAAAGCAACGGTCAGACAAAATCCGACCAAATTATAACGACCCCGCCCATTACTCGGGACGGCGGTGCTCTTTCCCTGCATATCATTAGCCCAATAAAACAATAAAGCGCAATTATATATTTCGCCACAGGTGTAGGCTCGCACGGCCAAACACCCCGTGCATTCAGGGCACATTAGCGGCGAATCCTGACATTTCAGCGTCTTCACCACCATCCCAAAGATGGCAACCAAGTGAGCATTTACCCTTTCTGACCACCGTCTAAGGCTCCCGACTATGCCAACGGCCAGTCCGCTTTTCGGGTCTCTCGCACCGAACCACATAGCCTAGGTTAGATTCCACTTGCCCGTTGCTCACACCACGTAGTAACTTTAAGACGTACGTACGAGCCAAGCTTCTCTCGGATCCCAAAATTTTCCAAACAATCACATAACCCAGTTATGTTCAAGGCCGGTTCCCTGACCGCCAAGTTAGCAGAACAACGATTCCGCTCAGATTTTCGGGAGCACCTTGGAGCTAACCTCCAAGGATCCCTGCTGCAATCTACTGCGTAGAAACCCGAAAACCCAAAGCACGGAGTCTTCTCTGGCACAACATATCAAATGCAACATCACCGATCCATACAATACACGTCCGGGTAGGCTTCACACACAATGCCTATGCCCGTACTTCGATTTCGGACTCTATATGAAACACAAGAGGGACTATTCACATCAACCCCAAGGAACACCACGCACTCACTGCACACTCGCAGGAGTGGGATTCCCTATGCAGAAAGTAAGAGCTTCACATGCTCAAGTAGAGAATCGTTACCCTTGAAGTCCGCTTTGGCGCCTAGGAAAAACTACACGAACAGAACTCTTCGTAACGAACTTTCGTCCACAGATCCGCTCTCAGATCTCAAAACGGTGCTCCGATGCTCCGCTGGCGGCCAGAATCCTCCTTCTTCTTCCTCCTCTCTCTAAGACCTTGGAAAGAGAAAGCCTTGGAGAGAAATGAAGGATTAAATCCCCTATTCCTGGCCTTAATAGAGCAGGAAACCATCTAGGCCGTTGGATCTTATTTAAAGAAAACGAACGACTCAGATCCGCTCAAAAATCTCCAAACCTGGGCCGAACACGGCTTGGCACACGGTCGTGTCCAAGGCCGTGTGCCTCTATCCAGGCACGATCGACGAACACAGAGACTCACATGGGCTCAGACACGCCCATGTCCCACCTGACACGCCTGTGTCGGTTCTCTCGAGACGCTCGTGACCGGGGGCGTGTCACGCATAACCGCCATGCCAACCGACACGACCCAACTGAACACGGGTACTGACACGGGTAGGCACATGCCCGTGTCAAATGACACGCCCGTGTCATGCAGCCGTGTTCCTGGTCGTGTCCTTCTCGGGATAAAATTGGCCAAAACACCAGCCACACACGGCCTTGGAGACGCCCGTGTCCTAGGCCGTGTACCCCTATATAGGCACCAAAAATCCCTTTTTACGCGACAGACTCAAATACAATTTTCGGGGCATTACAAATCTCCCCCACTTAAGGAATTTCGTCCCGAAATTAAGTAAAAGGTACACAAAATTAAATGTTACCTGAATGGAATAACTCGGGGTATTCTTCCAACATAGCTTGCTCTTGCTCCCAGGAAAGCTCCTCCCGTCCGCTGTTATCCCAACGGACTTTAACCATCCGGACCTCCTTGTTGCGGGGTCGTTTGAGTGCAACATCTTCAATACGTACCGGCTTGACCCTTATTGTCAACTCATAATCAACCGATACTTGATTGTCCGCAATGATCTGCGAAGGCTATTGCACTGCCTTACGCAACACCGACACGTGGAACACATCATATAGCCCACTGAACTCCACCGACAGCTTCAATCTATACGCCGCCTCGCCAACACGCTCCAGGATTTCAAATGGTCCAAGGTATCTCGGACTCAGCTTCTTCAAGCGTCAAACCCGCGATACACCCTTGAACAACTTGATTTTTAGATACACCATGTCGCCAACACTAAACTCCATGTTCCTATGCTTGGCGTTATAGTACTTTGACTGTCTATCCTGAGCGATCTTCAACCTTTCCTGAATTGTACGCACTATTGAAGTGGCATCTTCTACCGCTTGACGTTTATACAACTTCGATTCGCCTGCCACCAACCAAGACAATGGCGTACGACACTTACTCCCGTACAAGGCTTCAAAAGGCGCCATACTAATTCTCGCCTGAAAGCTATTGTTATATGCAAACTCCACCATATACAGGTGATCCTCCCAATGCTTTCCGAAATCTAGGACGCACATGCGAAGCATGTCCTCTATAGTCCTGCTGACCCTCACGGTCTGACCATCTGTCTGTGGATGAAAGGCTGTGCTGAAACTCAGCTTAGTTCCCAACATACTATTCACCAACCTCCAATCCTTCGACGTAAAGCGTCCATCTCGGTCACTAACAATACTGCGGGGCACACCATACAACCGTACAATATTATCCACGTAGAGTTTGGCTAACTTTTCCACAGAATCCTCCTTCTTGTTCGGAATAAAGTGCGACACCTTTATCAACCTATCCACGACCACCCAAATGGCATCGTTTCCCTTCTGTGACTTCGGCAAACCATGCACAAAATCCATAGATATATCATCGAATTTTCATTCTGGGATAGGTAGGGGCTTCAAGAAACCTCCGGTCTTCTGGCATTCCGCCTTCACCAATGCACAAGTACGGCACTTGGCCACATAAAGTACTACATCCTTCTTCAATCCTGGCCACCAGAATAATTTCTTCATGTCTCTATACATCTTCGTGCTTCCCGGGTGGATTGAGTACTTGGTATGATGAGCCTCATACATCAACTCCTCCTGAAGATTATCAGCACTAAGAACGCATAAGCGACCGTCCTTCCTTAGCAAACCATCTTCAACAGCAAACTGGGAATTTGACCAATCCAATGATTCATCCAAGATTTGCTTCATGCGGTTATCCTGAACCAAACCTGCCGAACTCTATCAGCTAGGTGACACTGCACCTCTATCCAAAATAGTTTCGCCTCAGCACTAGACCGCTTGTCGACACAAGATATCTCCAAAGCCTCCAACTCATGGACCAATCTCTCATCATGTACCGATAACCAGTTGGCCTGTGCGGGAATCTTACAACTCAACTCATCCGCCACTGCATTTCCCTTCCCAGGCACATAATGTATCTTGAAGGTGTAGTCCCCTAAGAACTCCATCCACCTCCGCTTCCTCATGTTCAGATCCTTTTGTCCAACAGGTACTTCAAGCTCTTATGATCGGTGTAAATATCGACCTTCACACCGTACAGGTAGTGCCTCCAAAGTTTTAGAGAAAATATCACGGCCGCTAACTCTAAGTCATGGATCGGATAATTTCTCTCGTGAGCCTTCAATTATCGTGAACCATAGGCTATCACTCTCCCATGCTGTAGCAGAACACAGCCCAAACCACTGCCCAAAGAATCACTATAGATCTCAAAACCTTCGGTTCCACTTGGCGAACATAAAATAGGCGTTGTAGTCAACCGCCTCTTCAACTCTTCAAAAGCCTGTTCGCTCTCCGGAGACCACACAAACTTCTGATCCTTCCTTGTCAATATCGTGAGTGGAAGTGCTATCCGCAAAACGTTCTCTACAAAATGCCTGTAGTAGCCAACAAGCCCTAGAAAACTCTGGACCTCTGCCACTGTAGTTAAAGCAGGCCACTCTCGTATCGCCACTATCTTCGCTGGATCCATAGCTATCCATTCTCCACTGACAACATGACCAAGGAATGCTATCGAGGATAACCAGAATTCACACCTGGAGAACTTAGCATACAACTGATTCCTTCTCAACGTCTCCAACACCATGTGTAGATGATTGTAGTGATCCTCCTCGCACTGCAAGAACACCAGGATATCATCGATAAATACTATCACGAAACGATCCAGGTACTCTCTGAACGTCCTGTTCATCAGATCCATAAACACGGATGGTGCATTCGTCAACCCAAATGGCATGACCGTGAACTCGTAATGCCCAAACTGCGTACTGAATGCTGTCTTTGGGATGTCGCTCTCCCTTATCCTCAACTGGTAGTACCCGGACTTCAGATCTAACTTCGAATACACCGTTGAACTAACCAACTGATTAAATAGATCGTCAATCCTCGGAATCAGATACTTATTCTTTTCCGTAAGCTTGTTCAATTCCCGGTAGTCGATACAAAGTCGCAAGCTCCCATCTTTCTTCTTTACAAAGAGAACTGGTGCGCTCCAAGGCGATGAACTTAGACGCACATAACCTTGCTCTAGCAACTCTTGCAGTTGCATCTTCAACTCTGCCATCTCTCTTGGTGCTATCCGATATGGAGAGCGTGACACCGGTTTGGCACCCGGTACCAGTTCAATGGTAAAATCAATCTCCCGCTGAGGAGGGGATCCTGGGAGATCATCTGGGAACACATCGGGATACTCAGACACAATTGGGATACTGCCAAGACTTGGCTTAGGCGTCGAAGTCTGCACTAATGTGACAAACAGCTCTGCCCCAGACCGAACTGCATTGAACACCTGGAGGGCTGACATCAAAATCTTACCCGACCCCTTCATGCCCGCAAAAGTAGTCTCCCGATCAGTGTTCAGACCCAACTTAACTTCCTTACGGTTGCAATCAATGCATGCACCCTGCTCCGAGAGCCAATCCATACCGAAGATTACGTCGTACTCTACCAACGGCAAAAGCGATGCTTGCAAATCAAACTCCTGGTCTCCAATCCGAATATTCTCTACACAGATCCTATCAGCGGGTATTGAGCACCCATTGGGCAACAACACATCCAACTTGTCTTTTGCCATCGACGATGGAACTCCGATGCGCGATATGAATTTTTCGGACAAGAAGGAATGCGATGCTCCCGTATCAAACAGGGCTCTCGCCAGAGACTTAAAGATCAACACAAATCCTAGCATCAACAATAGTAAGCTAACAAAAAAAAGAGGTAACAACTACATAAAGTTAATCTGCTATAAATTAACTCATACTTGTCACCATGTCAGTTTGTTTTATGGCCTCTTGTAGACCAAGGTTGTAGACTCTAGGCTAGGCTGTAGCATGATGGGACGCGGTTGACTCCACCGCCCTCCCTTTCTCTTCATTAGTTGCTCCAGGCTTCCTCTCGAACTTTGCACGTCCGCTCCAACCCTCACGAGCAAAATGTCTCGTCTTCCCACAGTTGTAGCAAGCTCCTGGGACTCGACTTGTAGTTGCCCCCGACGCACCTGACTGAGGGGCTGAGTTCGAAGTCCTCTGTTTCTTGTTCCACCTGCTAAAACTTGACTTGGCATTTGGTACCTTGAACTCAGACTTCTTTTCTCCTGGGTCCTTCTTCTCTTGAACTTTCTTAACGACCTTCTCCAATGAACAAGCCGAATTGACCAAGGCTAGGAAGCCTTGCGCCTTAGGCCCAGCAAGTAGTAACTGTAGGTCGCCACGTAGACCCTCATAGAATCGGTTGGTCTTCCTCTCTTCTTCCATAAACGTAGCACCAACATAATGACCCAACCATGTGAACTCAAGGAGATACTCGTCCACGCTTCTGGCTCCCTGAGTCAGCCCATAATATCGATTCTCCATCTCCAACTTCTGAGCTGAGGGTAGGTATCTGGCCAAGAATAGTCGAGACAATTCCTCCATCGGCACATCAGCAAGTTGCCTTCCCACTAGAAGATGAAACTACAACTCATCCCACCACAGCCTCGCTTCCCCCTCCAAAAGAAAGGTCGCTATGGTGGCCTTCTACCACTCCTAAGTTAACATGGCTGTCAACACCCTCTTTATCGAAGAGAGCCAGTCTTCAGCTTGAGCTGGCGTTCCAACCCCATCGAACCTCGAAGGATTAAAGCCCATTACCTGCTTTAGCTGCTTCTCCGTAGCTCTCCTTGGCTCTACCAGATCGAATGTTGTGCGCTATACCACTCTCGGCTATGCCGCCCTAACCGGTTCTTGCTCATTCACAAGAGGTGCGCGATGCATTTGCCCTGCAGGTTGGGCATTTATAATCGCAAATACAGCTTCAGCCACCATCCTGATGGTTTCCGCTGAAGGAGGAGTAGTAGGCATGTCTCTCGGTGCAGTACTTTCCGCCTATTGTAGACGCTCTGATTGACTAGAACCGCTCCCAGCTGCATATAGAAGCAAAAACACACGATTATATGACAACCAAATTGCTAAAAGTAATCATTGGAAGACTCAGCTTCCATAAAACAAGTGTATTTTTCATTCTTAAGTGGACATTCATGGGTTCTTTTGATGTTATAACGATGACGCACACATGTGCTCACCACCCCTTAAAAGAATTCGCTCACGAATTCATTTAAGCCTGACCGTAACCTGAAGTCTAATACCAAATTGTAACACCCCCATCCGTCACATGGCATATAGCAGAAAGTCCAACTGGAACCCGACTCCATATACCACAGACAGTCGGATGGGTTACATAAGAATATTCAAACTATCAAATTAAGACTACTCGTCATACACAGAGCATTCTAGAGGAAGCTTTTAAAGTTGAAAGAACCCAAAACTTAAATCCAATAAACATGAATGTCCACCACCACACTAATGGGATGAAACCCAAAATACACTGAAAGGGTACAAGGCCTTGTGACCTTACAATAGTTCACTTAATAAATATTGTTTTCCATACATCGGCTCGCTGGCCGGCCACACATGACAAAAGTAAAGTACAACTATTCTTTACGGCCTTCTAGGGCCAGCACAGCAACATGGGCTCCAGCCCGCTATTTGGTACTCGACTCCGCAGCACCTGCAAGCACATTCCACCACACGGTGGCAAACAAAGCAATGGTCAGCCAAAAGCTGACCAAATTATAACGATCCCGCCCCTTACTCGGGACGGCGGTGCTCTTTCCCTGCATATCATTAGCCCAATAAAATAATAAAGTGCAATTATATATTTCTCCACAGGTGTAGGCTCGCTCGGCCAAACACCCCGTGCACTCAGGGCACATTACCGGTGAATCCTGACATTTCAGCGTCTTCACCACCATCCCAAAGATGGCAACCACGTCAGCATTTAGCCTTTCTGACCACCGTCTAAGGCTCCCGACTATGCCAACGGCCAGTCCCCTTTTCGGGTCTCTCACACCGAACCACATAGCCTAGGACCGATTCCACTTGCCCATTGCTCACACCACATAGTCACTTTAAGACGTACGCACGAGCCAAGCTTCTATCAGATCGTAAAATTTTCCAAACAATCACATAACTCAGTTATGTTCGAGGCCGGTTCCCTGACCGCCAAGTTAGCAGAACAACGATTCCGCTCAGTTTTCCGGGTGTGCCTTGGAGCTAACCTCCAAGGATCCCTGCTGCAATCTACCGCATAGAAACCCAAAAACCCAAAATACGGAGTCTTCTACGGCACAACATATCAAATATAACATCACCGATCCAGACAATACACGTCGGGGTAGGCTTCACACACAATGCCTATGCCCGTACTTCGATTCCGGACTCTATATGCAACACAATGGGGACTATTCACATCAACCCCAAGGAACACCACGCACTCACCGCACACTCGCGGCAGCGGGATTCCCTATGCAGAAAGAAAGAGCTTCACATGCTCAAGTAGAGAATCGTTACCCTTGAAGTCCGCTTTGGCGCCATGGAAAAACTATACGGACAGAACTCTTCGTAACGAACTTTCCTCCATGGATCCGCTCTCAGATCTCAAAATGGTGCGCTGATGCTCCGCTGGCGGCCGGAATCCTCCTTCTTCTTCCTCCTCTCTCTAACACCTTGGAAAGAGAAAGCCTTGGAGAGAAATGAAGGATTAACTCCACTATTCCAGGCCTTAACAGAGTAGGAAACCATCTGGGCCGTTGGATCTTATTTAAAGAAAAAGAACGGCTCAGATCCGCTCAAAATCTCCAAACCTGGGCCGAACACGGCTTGGCACATGGCCGTTTCCAAGGCGGTGTGCCTCGATCCAGGCACGATCTATGAACACAGAGACTCATACGGGCTCAAACACGCCCGTGTCCCACCTGACACGCCCGTGTCGGTTCTCTCGACACACCCGTGACCGGGGGCATGTCACGCATAACCGCCACGCCAACTGACACGACCCAACTGAATACGGGTACTGACACGGGTAGGAACAGGCCTGTGTCAAATGACAAGCCCGTGTCATGCAGCCGTATTCCTGGTCGTGTCCTTCTCGGGATGAAATCGGCCAAAACACCAGACAGACACGGCCTTGGACACGCCCGTGTCCTAGGCCGTGTACCCCTATACAGGAACCAAAAATCCCTTTTTACGCGACCGACTCAAATACTATTTTCGGGGCGTTACAGTATGAATCTCCAAGCAATGTTCCTGTAGATTCAATGCGGGTTCTATTTTTCCTTTCTGCTATCCCATTTTGTTGAGGAGTTCTAGGAGCAGAGATATGATGTCTAATACCTTCCTCCTCACAGAGTCTTTGCATCGAAAGATATTCAAACTCAGTACCATGATTGCTTATGATCAATGCAACTGGAGTAGAATACTCAATTCTTATGCCCTTAAGAAAATCTGTAAGGACTTTGAAGTTATCTGACTTATGTCTGAAGAAGAACACCTAAGAGAATCTCGAGAAGTCATCTATAATAACTAGAGTGTAAGACTTTCCTACTAAGCTTTGTACAACAATGGGTCCAAAAAGATCCACATGTAGCAAGTATAGAATCTTAGGTGAATCACTCTTATTAATTGACTTAAAAATGTTTTTAGTTTGCTTGCCTTCTTGACTAGACTTGCATAGGCTTTCCTTCTTGTAGGGACCAGAAGACAATCCTCTCACAAGGTTGTCCCTAAATAGCTTAGATATATTCTTAAGGTTAACATGACCTTGTCTCTTATGCCAAAGAATATTGTTATTACTAACTTGATTGAATAAGCATAGTACTGAATTAGAGAGTTAAAGTTTACTAGGTATATGTTCCCTTGTCTACAGCCAGTTAAAACATCTTGGTTATTTGAAGAAATAATACATTTGGAATTAGTAAAGCAAACCTGATAACATGCATCACATAACTGACTTATGAATATCAGATTATGTTTGAGACCATTTACATATGCCACTTTTCTGAATGTGACAGCTCCACTGTTGAAGTCTCCATAGCCTTCAGTTTGTCCAAAGCTGGAATCTCCAAAGATTACTTTTGGACCCAGCTTTGCCTTAAAATTGATTAGGCTGTCCTTGCATCCAGTCATGTGCTTTGAGCACCCACTTTCCAGATACCACTTATTTTGAGTGATCGGATAGTTCATCACCTGCAAGGAAATAAGTTAGAAGTTCTTGACCCAGGTCAACTTGGGTCTTTATTTCTTTTCATAAGAAAAACTGGAAATGTATGAACATTCAGGTTGGCTTTTATATCCTAAGGGGTGAAATATTCTAGGTGGAATAATCCAATCGTCAAGTGGATTAAAAGGTTTTCTAGGTTGATTTAAGTTTTTGTTAAAATTATGATTTTTATTAAGTCTGACTGGGTTCGTCGATTGGAGTTTGACGAAATGGGATGAGATCGTCGATCTCTGCTCAGAGATTGAAGATATTCATTTTTATGCCCCAGGATCGTCGATCTCTGCTCGATGAACCATACACAGTTCGTCGATCGTAGTAAGACGATTTATCATAGCTAATATTTGCATTTATAGATCGTCGATCGGAGTTCGACGAACTAGGCACATTTCATCGACCTAAGTTCGACGAAATTTGCTGAATTTTATTTTTACTTAGAGTTTTCTGGTTTTTGTTCTTTTGAATTTGAGAGTTAGGTAATTCTTCTATGGGTTGTTTATTATTTATTACCTCTTTACACTTAGCTGAAATAAATTTTATAGGGTTTGTTAAAATGTTCTTCTTAAGTATGGGTTGTAAGCTTGATGATGAACCCAAGCCCAGTTTGCCATTTAGTCTGGCATTCACTGTACTTTTGATGTCCATCAGCTTAAGGCTTCTCCAATTGAGAGATTGCTCAAGTTTCTTAGCCTCACATAACTTTGTTTTTAAAGAAATAATTTGTTCATTAGCTAGGATTAGTTCATCTTTTAATTTAGTATTTTCAGAAATCACATTTTCTTGATTAGTGAGTCTTTCCCTAAGTATTTTGATTTCTTTTTCAGAGTTAATTAAATCAATACACATGGTTTTAAATTCAATTTTGAAACTATCAGAACTATAATCAAATGAGGATAATACCTAATCAGCCTCTGATTCTGAAGCCTCTTCATTGTCAGATTCTTCTTCATCATCTGATGGGCTGCTAGATGTATTGATGGTCATGAGGCAAACTTCTCTGGCCTTTACCTCTTCTTCCTCTTCACTTGAACTGGAAGATTTGGATTCATCTTCTATGTCACTCCAGGTATCAGCAACAAAGCCCTTCTCCTTCTTTTTCTGTTTGCTGGAGGAAGGCCTGCTGTATGGTTGTCTTCTAGAATCCTTCTCTCTTCTTCTTTCTTTCTTCTGATTCTCTGGACACTCTGAGATGAAGTGTCCAGGTTTCCTGCACCCAAAACATACTACTTCTTTAGTAGGAGTTTTATCATACTTGGGCTTATCATCCCGCCTGGATGCTTTTCTCCTAAAGTCTTTTCTTGCCATTTTGTAGAATCTCTTGGCAAAGAGAGTCATTAGTTCTTCATTAACTGTTGAAACTTCAGTCTCTTCAGCAGCCTTGAATGTTATGTTGTGTTCCTTTCTTGTTGGTGAAGGAGTCCTTTGTTCTGCAGCTTCTCTTGACTTTATCAGCTGCTCATAAGACTTGAGCTTTCCCAATATAGATTCTGTGGAAATCTCATTTAAACTAATGGCCGAATTGATTGGCTAGATCCTGGAATCCCATGAGCTTAGGAAGTACATGAGGATTTTATCATTCGCTTCAATAAGGGTGATGTCCTTGTCTAAGGTATTCAACTCATTGGTTATTGAGCTCAATCTGTTGTACATGTCAGCAACAGACTCTGACTCATCCTCCTTGAAGTTCTCATACTGGGATATGAGAGTTGATCTTCTGTCTTTCCTCTCATCAACAGAGCCAGCTACCATCTAGTTAAGAGAGTCCCAAATGGCCTTAGCTGATGTGCATTTAGCCACCTTCTGGAAGGTGTCATCAGATATAGTCTGAGCCAGAATATTCATGGCCTTTGCATCAGCAATCTTGGCCTTCTTCTGAATATCTGTCCACTAACATGATGGAATAACATGTGTGCTTGATTTTGAGGTTGATGCAGTTGGTTGAGGAGGACCTGTCAAAATGGAATTGTAGATGTCCTCATCAATGAAATTCATATAAAGCTTAATTCTTGCATTCCAGATGACAAACTTATTCAAGTTGCACACTGGAGGTCTGGTTCTTGCATAATCCTTATTCTATGTCATGCTGTGAAAATAAATCTAAGGAAAATAAAAGATTAGATCTAACACTAGATCTTTTGGCTCAAGAGTTAGCTTGTACAGCCAAATGAAACTGCTCTGATACCAATTGAAAGTGAGGGTTAGACCTGATATACTCTAGAGGGGGGGGGGGGGGGTTAATAGAGTATCTTGAAAACTTTTTTTGTTTATAAAATCTTAAGAGCAGAGAAACTAATATTTATTGTAAGCAAGAGAGCAACCTAAGATAAACTAATATAACATAGCCACAATAAAACTAACTATCATAGGCACATCAAGACTAAACTAACACGGGCACAACAAGAATAGAAAGGAAATAGTGCAACCAGACAACACAAGAGTTTTTATAGTGGTCCCCAAACTGGGTACATCCACTCTTCTACCACCCTGGTAGGAATCCACTAATAGGTTTTGATCATGTGACTGCCACCAATGAGCTTTTGATTAGGTGCTCAAAAACCAACCCAAGTCTTTTGAGCAGGAGACTTGCAACCATGCATAACTTTTGAAGGGAGTTAAAGAACCCTTTGTACAGTGAGGGGTTGAGAAATTTATGGTGTCTTCTCTTTCTCAAATCAACTGAGAAGACTAGTGGATCTTTGATATTGACAAAGCTCCCCCTGAGTTATTGAACTCAGGAAGACTTGTGCTTTGCTTAAGGGTGTATGCCTTCTATCTTTAGCCTTGACTAGAAGAGATCCAGGAACTTCTTGACAGGTAGAAATTTTGTGGTCCTTGAATAATCCTTGAGTGAAGGTTGAAGAAGACACTTGATTTGGGATGAATGTTCTTCTTCTTCTTCAGCATTGTCAAGGAGAAAAACAAGTTTGTTTTTAGTACAGAGAGGGATTAGAATCAGATTGTTGTTGATCTTCTTTGTAAGCCTTGTATTCTCTTTTTGGTCTGGACTTCCTTGTTATCGAAAAGAAAAAAAACTCTTTTATATGATCAGTCAACAATCTCATTTGAATTTTTGAATTCCTTTTCAATAATTGCTGACGGCCTGGAGAATGTAATACGGATGGATAAAAGATCTGCATTAATTTGATTTCCCCAACTGTCTTATTAAAAAACGGCAAGTTATAATCCTGATGGATACCATAATCTATGCTGCTTCTAACGGTTATATTCAGAGAATATTAAGCATTGATTATTCGGGAATTACTGCAATAGAATGAGGACAGAAGAAGGAAAAATCCAAGTCTGGATCTGCACAGAATTTGTCGAGCAAAGAACAGATTTCGTCGACCTGAGTCCAGAGTTCGTCGAGCTGAGAAATCTTGTTCGTCGACCTAGGAATCCTTGTTCGTCGAGCTGAGAACTAAGTTCATCAACCTGAGAACAGTTGACTGCTTTCTGATAAAACTTGTCAATTCTGTGCTCTAAGATCGTCGAGCTGATAATATAAATTCGTCGACAAGAGTTCAGAGAAAGGATTATGGTCTTGGATTTTTGAAGTTGAACTTCCAGAAATCGTCGACCTGATGTAGAATATTGTCGAGCTCAACTCAGAGAATTTACTCTGAGTTCGTCAAGCTGAGTATGACTTTCGTAGAGCTGAGTTCGACGAACGTCGAACTCACTTTCCTAAACTTGATTTTTCTCTAAGTATGGAGTCTTCTGCAGTCTACTGTTGGCTGGTCCATACAATGTTAGCTTACAACCAGGTCTGCCATGATCGACCTTTACTTGCTTGCACGAAAAACATTCTGAAATGAACTTCACTATATCACCTTTCAGTAAGAACCACCAGGCGATCTGCTTCAAATATTGGTACATCTTAGTTGAACATGGGTGGTAGGCAACACTCGAACCATGAGCCTCACTGCACAACTTAACTCGAATATCTTCAACATTGGGGATGTAAAATCTACTGCGGTACTTCAAGGTACCTACATCATCGATCGATAAATCTGGCAACTCTCCTTTCTCAGTCCTCTTGTAAAGGTGCAGCAACTCAGGGTCTTCCATCTGATACTATCTATTGAGTGCAATCCATGAATGCTCAACTACCTCCAAACAACTTAATGAGTTACAAATCCCAACAGAAATACGCATCAAGAGAAATTTTTCTACCAGTGAATCCACAGAAAGAATAAAAACTTTCCCCAATTTTCTACTCAGAGGGTCAGCTACCACATTAGCTTTGCCCAGATGGAACAGGAACTCAACATCATATTCAGCAACATACTCTAACCATCTTTGCTAGAGTAGATTGAACTCCCTTTGATGAAAACGTACTTTAAACTTTTGTGATCGGTATAAATCTTGCATGTTGCGCCATATAGCAGTGTCTCCACAACTTTATGGCATAAATCACTGCTGCGAACTCTAGATCATGGGTAGGGTAGTTCTTTTCTTGTACCTTTAGTTGTCTCGACCCATACGCAATTACCTTGCTTTCCTGCATCAGCACATAACCTAGACCAACATGTTATGCATCTACATACACCGCATATTCTAACCCTTCAGTAGGTAGTGAAAAAACAGGAGCAGTGTACAATCTCTTCTTCAATTCCAAAAAGGCTTCCTAGGACTTATCGCTCCCAATGAAAGTTGCATTCTTCTGCTTCAATTTTGTCAAAGGAACGGATAACGTAGAGAAACCTTCTACAAACCTTCTATAATAGCCAACAAACCCTAGGAAGCTCTTTATCTCCTTGGGTGTGGTGGGCCTATTCCAATCCATAACAATAGTTATCTTCTCAGCGTCAATTGAAATTCCATCTTTATTTACCACATGACCCAAGAAAGAAACCTGAGGCAACCAAAATTCACACTTACCTAGCTTGGCATACAGCTTCTGATCCCTCAAAGTAGACAAAACTAAACGCAAGTGATGGGCATGCTCAACAGCACTGCGGGAATACACAAAAATGTCAACTATAAACACGACCACGAAACGGTCTAGAAAATCCTTGAACACGAGGTTCATCATATCCATAAAGGCAGAGGGAGCATTGGTCAAACCAAATGGCATTACCAAAAACTCAAAATGCCCATGCCGTGAACAGAAAGCAGTCCGTGGAATATCTGCCTCACAAATCCTCAACTGGTGGTAGCCTGAAAGAAGATCGATCTTTGAAAACACAGAGCTACCATGCTACTGATTAAACATATCATAAATCCTAGGCAGGGGATATCTTTTCTTAATGGTGACTTTATTCAGCTCTCTATATTCAATACACATCCTCATTGATCCATCCTTCTTCTTTACAAATAAGACGGGAGCAACCCAAGGCGAAGAACTCGGCCTAATAAAACCATTCAGGAGTAACTCATCTAACTGAGTATGCAACTCCTCCAACTCATGGGGGGCAATACAGTATGATGCCTTAGCAATAGGACGGGTACCCATCTCCAGATATATTACAAACTCGATGTCCCTCTCTAGCAGAAGACCGGGAAGATTAGCTGGAAAAACATCCAAAACTCGCGCACCACCGAAATCTCCTCTACACACGCAAGCTAACAACGGTTTCCAAAAATGAAACCAAACACGAAAAACATCCGGAATTGACAAACTTCCGAGCAGGTATCGCAGATATAATCGGATAAAATTGGTGTGGAAAAACATAAACGCACCCGGGATGACCGTTGTCCATCTTGAATTCCAAGCGCTTAACCTTGCACTAGATAAACACATCATATTTGGACAATTAGTCTGTTGGATCCCTAGTTTTATTTGGGCTAGGTTCACTATCTAGGATAATTGACCCAACATGTATAACCAGTGTCATTATTGTGTCCTAGAGTTTTGGCTACATCCTTACGCACAGCCATATATAGACCAGCGAACAGAAGACTGCAGAAGACTCAGACTTAGAAGAAAATCAAGTTCAGGAAAGTGAGTTTAACGTTCGTCGAACTAAACTCGACGAAAGTCGTGCTCCGCTCGACGAACTCAGAGCAAATTCTCTGAATTGAGCTCAACGATATTTGAGCTCAGGTCGATAAATTCTGGGTGATCAACTTCAACACATAAGTCCAGAATCCTTTCTCTGAACTCAGGTCGACGAAGTTACATTATCAGCTCGATGAAATTAGAGCACAGAAATGGGAAGTTCTTCATAGAAAGCAGTTATCTAATCTGAGATCAATGAACTTAGTTCTCAGGTCGACGCACAAGGATCCCCAGGTCGACAAACAAGATTTCTCAGCTCGATAAACTCTGGACTCAGGTCGATGAAATCTGTTCTCTGCTCGACTATTGTTGTGCAGTTCCAGACTTAGAATTTTCCCTTCTTCCTGTCCTTATTCTATTGCAGTAATTACTGAATAATCAATGCTTATATTCTCTGGAAATAGTCGTTAGTGACAACATTGATTATGGTATTCATCAGGATTATTACTTATCGTTTTTAATAGGACAATTGGGGAAATCCATTAATGCAATATTCTCTCCAGCAGGATTTTCATTCTCCAGGCAGTCAGCATTCAATGCAGACAATTCAAATTCAAAGGAGAAATTAGACAGAGATATATAAAAGATATTCTTCTCTTTCGGTCAACAACAGATAACAAGTATAGCAGAACACAAAGAAAATAAAAGACAGGCACATAAATTATTCAAGCAAAGGCTGTAAATGTCTTCATCAAGTGTTCTTCCTCCAGCAAGCTAAAAAGAGACAATCAACTTCTATCTGTCTACAGCTTTCTGGAGATCTTTTCAAGAAGACCTAATCACCCTGCAAAGCTTCCACTCTTCCTAAACAAATCTTCATCTCAGGGGGAGCTTTGACAACACCAAGATCCACTAATCTTCTCAGTTGTTTTGAGAAAGAGAAGACACCATAAATCTCTCACCCCCTCTCTATACAAAGGGTTATTTAACTTCCTTCAAAAGTTATTCCTTGGTTGCAAGTCTCCTTATCAAAACACTTGAGTTTGTTTTTGAGCACCTGATCAAAAGCTCATTGGTGGCAGTCACCTGATCAAAACCTATAGTGGATTCCTACCAGGGTGCCAAAAGGGTGGATGTACACAGGTTGGGGAACCATTATAAAATTCTTGTGTTTTCTGGTTGCCGTTTTCTTTTTGTTCTTACTGTGCCTATGATAGATTAGATTATATGTGCTGTGTTAGAATAGCTTAACTTAGGATAACTTTTAGCTTACTGTTAATCTATTATCTCTTAATCCATTACTCTGACATTATTTCTTAAACAACAAAAAGATTTTTTATTACTCTATTTCCCCCCCCCCCCCCTCTATAGTAATTCAGGTCTAACCCTCACTTTCAATTGGTATCAGAGCAGTTTCCTTTGGTTGTAAAAGCTAACCCATGAGCCAAAATATCTGGTGTTAGATCTAATCCTTTATTTCTCTTAGGATTATTTTCACAGCATGTCACAGAACAAGGATTATACAAGCACCAGACCTCCAGTTTGCAATTTAAGTAGATTTGCAATATGGCAGGCAAGAATAAAGCTCTATATGAACTCTATTGATGAGTACAATTTCAACTCTATTTTGAAAGGTCCTCCTCAAGCAACTCCTTCTGCATCCACATCAACTTCCAGCACTTATGCAGTTCCACCACCTGAGTGGACTAATGCACAGAGGAAAGTTAAGATTATATATGCCAAAGCCATGAACATTCTAGCTCAATCTATGTATGATGATATATTTCAAAAGGTGCTTGAGTGCACTTCAGCCAAAGCCATCTGGGATTCTCCAAAGTAGATGGTGGCTGGATCTGCTGATGAGAGAAAGGATAGGAGATCCAATCTCATCTCACAATATGGAACTTCAAGAAGGATGAAGCTGGCGCCAAGGAATACCGCTAGGGTAACGATTCTCTTCTTGAGCATGTGAATCTCTACTTCATTTGCATAGGGAAGCCCGCTCTCGCGAGTTTGCGGTGAGTTTGAGGCGTTCCTTCGGGTAGACATGAATAGTCCACATTGTGTACATGTAGAGTCCATAATCGAGAACGGATATAGGCATGATGTCTGAAGCCTACCCGGACAAGTTGGTCTGGATCGGTGATGTTGTATTGTACAACTGGCCGGAGAAGACTCCGTGTGAATGTTTGTTTTTCGGGTTTTCTACGAGGTAGATTGCAACAGGGAGCCTTGGGGATTAACTCCAAGGTGCACCCGAAAAACTAGGCGGATGCGTGGTTCTGCCATCATGTGGTCCTGGGAGCCAACTTGAACATAACTGGGTTATGTGATGTTTGTAAATGATTTGGGACTCGGTATTGTTTGACCCGCACATATGTTTTAAATTAACGTTGCGGTGTGAACAACGGGTCAGGAGGAACCATACCCGCTCTATGTCGTTCGGTTAAAGAGACCTAAAGTGACTTGACACTTATTGTTGGCATAGATGGAGGGTCTTAGGCAGTGGCCAGAAAGACCAAATGCTCACGAGAGATTGTCGTCCGGGGGATGGTGGTGAGTCGGCGGGCTTAGATCGTGATCACCGAGAATGTGCCCTGAGAGCATGGGGCATGTGGCCGTGCGTGCCAACGCCTGTGATGCAATGTATTTTTATACTACTTGGTTATACTAATAAAGTGTAGGGATGGAGCATCGCTGCCCCGAGTTTGGGGGCAGGATCGTTATAATTTGGTCAGCATAGCTGACCGTTGCTTTTGTTTGCCACCGTGCGGTGGATTGTTGCCTGCAGGTGCTGCTGGACCGAGCGGTCAATAGCGGGCTAAAGCCCAAGTTGCTGAGTCGGCCCTTGATGGCATAATTTTGAGTGTTTTCTTTATTCATGTATGGCCGACCTGCGTTTCGAGGTCTGAAAACATGTAATTTTGAGGAAACAATTGTAAGGCCTTAAGGCCAGTACTTGTGTATTTGTACAACATTCCTATTGGGTTTTGTTTAGTGGACATTCATGCTATTAGCTGGGTTCTTTTATTTTGCAACTATTAAAACTGCCTCCGATAGAATGAATCTGTGTAGGACGTTGGATTGGTTGGATGGTTTCCATTGACTAACCACCTGGTCTGTCTGTAGTATATGGCGTCGGGCCCCGGCCGGACCTACTGCTATATGCTATGTGACGGATAGGGGGTGTTACAATTTGGTATCAGACTACTGGTGTCGGTCAGGCTTAAAATGAATTCATGGACGAATTCGTTTTAAGGCGTGATGAGCACATGTGTGCGCGTCATCGTTATAACAACAAAAAACCCATGAATGTCCACTTAGGAATGAAAATACACGTGTTTGAGGAACCTGCGTGTTCCTATAATTGCGTCTTGCAATTTTGTTTGGTCGTTGAATGGTGTTTTGTACAAATATAGGTG
Source organism: Platanthera guangdongensis (assembly GCA_039583875.1). NCBI lineage: Eukaryota > Viridiplantae > Streptophyta > Magnoliopsida > Asparagales > Orchidaceae > Platanthera > Platanthera guangdongensis. The sequence goes on from CM077167.1 coordinate 101,011,096, forward strand.
ACCATGAGAGGTACAGGGCCACCAGAAGGTCCGGTTTCTGAGGAGTATAGTGCACCCAACGAGGTGTTTGAGACCCCTCCTTCGTCTGAGACCGTAAGAAGGATCGTTGAAGTGGTGTTCGCTGTGACTAATACACAGCATGGAAGTAATGTTCAACTCCGTGCCCCTATTGTGACTTCAAGGCCGGGTGGCGTGATGGAGTAGATGACATTTGGGAGACCATCGGGCCAGCAGCTGAACATGCGTGAAAGTGCAGCTAGATCTGATATACTCTAGAGGGGGGGTGAATAGAGTATATGGTGCTTTAAAAACTTTTACAACAATTGTTGTAATAAGAGTGAGCAGGGAAGCAATAATAAATCTAATCACAGCACTAAGTTAAACAAAAACTAACCACAGAAAAATCAAGGCCAGAAACAAACATAAACACAAGCAAAACCAGAAGACACAAGGAAATATAGTGGTTCCCCTAAACTTGGGTACATCCACTCTTCTACCACCCTTGGTAGGAATCCACTGCAGGATGAGTTGATCAGGTGTCCTGGGCACCAATGAGCTTTTGATAAGGTGCTTAAAAACCAAGGCAGATTTTTTGATCAGGTGTCTTGCCACCAATGAGCTTTTGACAAGGTGCTCAAAAACCAAGCTCAAACTTTTGAAGGGAGTTTGAGAAACCCTTTACAAAGTGGGGGTGAGAGAGTGATGGAAGTCTTCTCTTTCTCAAACAACTGAGAAGACTATGTGTATTGATGTCAAAGCTCCACCTGAATCCTTGAGATCTTCAGGAAGAAAAAGCTTTGCTGAGGGTGATAGGCCTTCAAAGATTGAACTCCAACAATAGATGATTTCAGCAATAGCTGAAATGTTGAATGTCCGGAGTCTGGAAATATGTTGGCCTTGAACACTTTGAAAACTAAAGAGATCTGAAGATTTGAGAAGGCTTGATCTCCTTGGATGTGTGTACTTCAGAATTCTTTGTGACAGAAGATTTTTGAATGTGTCTTTGTAATCTGTATTCTCTCTCTGTATTGTGTATTCTTGTGAGAGATTCAAAAATCCTGTCTTTTATTCTCTGGTACAGAATAGAATAACATTCTCTGTCAAGTATAGCCGTTGGCCTGCATTAATTGCATCCTTAATTGCATAATCTCTTCTGGAGGAAAGTCCACAGAATTATTCCTTGAAAAATCCCTTGAAACTTGGTCCAGAAATGAATGAAAAACGGCTAGCAAATCTCTGAATTAATTGCAGAATAACTCCTAACTGATTTGAATTTGAATGTAGAAACATCCTGGAAGTTATCTGAAATCGTCGAACTGAGCTCTGCTATTGTCGAGTTGAGCTCAGCGATCTGGAAATATACATCAGCAAAATGTCGTCGATCTGAGCTCAAAGATCGTCGAACTGAGTTCAGAGATAAAGATCCAAAGTAGAGTCAAAATCGTCGACCTGTGCTCACCGATCGTCGAATGGAGTTCGACGATATAAAGAAGTTGAACTCAGCGATCGTCGAATGGAGTTCGACGATCTTGTCGAAGTTGAGCTAGACGATCGTCGACCGGAGTTCGACGAATCGTCGTGCTGAGCTCGACGATATGACTTAGTCTCCAAAACATAAAATCTTGGTTTTCAGCGCAGCTTCCAAACCTAGACTTCTAACCCTTAGACTCAATTCTAGTTGACCTATTAAGCTATACAGGAGGTCAAGCAAAGATTCCTAGAGACATAGTGATCCTGACCCAAATTAGTAATAGGGTGTTCCAACAATCTCCCCCTATTTGGGTTAGGATTACTATTTACAGACTTTGGAAAAATTTAAATAACAACATACAATCAGTAAAATAGAAAAACAATAGCTAGACATAGCAGAAACACAGAGATATATATATCATCCAGATAGTAATCAGAAATCACAGAAACTGTCACCTTACAAAATCATTTCTTCTCTTTGCCTTTAACAAGTCTAATTTCTCTGTTAGGATTGAGGGCTTCCTTGTTTGACCTGGTATCATCTACTGTACCCAAATAAGTTTGCTTTTTAGGCCTGGGAACCACAGCTTCAGGATGTAATTCCATGTATCTGTCAGCATCAAAGAATTTACTTGAAGCATATCTCTCTAGTTCTTTTTGCCTCTGTTCAGACATAGTAGAAATGTTGGAAGAGTCTAATCCTTGTTCTCTGGCCTTTTTAATTTGGTCCAGTGCAGCTAATTTCTTTAACCTTGCAGTCCAAGCAGCTGGATTATTTTCAGGATCCTCAATAGGTACAGGTGACTCATACCTGTTGGAAGGATTGACTTGAGGAGGCCTGGCAGACATAGTCTCTTTCAGCTTGTAAGGAAAAGGACCAAAAGTTGTATCAGAAGAACTATGTCCTCCCCTAGAATATGGGTGCTGCCTGGAGTACCCTTTGGAATATACTTGAATATCTCTTTGACTTCCTCTATATCCTCCTCTCCTAGAATGTGAGCCCCTGGATTGGCTTTCCCCGTGGTAAGATCTGGCATGAGGTTGATAGGGAGCCTGGCTTCTGGCTGGGGGTTGACTTGCAGAGCTTCCACCTGCACCTGCATCAGGAGGAGGTGGTGGAGGAGGATGAGAGTGCTGGAATTGGGATGAACCCTTCTCATATTTTCTCTTTTTCTTCATTGCTTTTAGCTGATTTTTAGAGTATTGCATCCAATGTTCAGTGATTGGGCAGTCACGTAAGATATAATATGGGATATCATTGTTATCTTTAACTTTAGCAGGAGGTACCCTTTTCATTACTTTGCTCCTTGCCTTCCTTTTCCTGGCAATGGTAGCAGAAGAGTCATCAGAGTCTGTTTTAAATTCATCAGATTCAGAACTCTGGTCCTCATAGAGAGCATCTATTTTCTTCATCAAATCCTTTTTAAGCTGAATAGAAGCAGATGAGGCAGAAGTTGAAACAGCAGCAGCAGCAGGTGTTGAGATGGTAAAAGCAGGGACAGCAACAGATGGAGAAGGTGAAGCAGAAACAACAACAGCAGCAGTAGGCTCTGGACAGGTGACAACAACAGCAACTTCACTAGCAGCAGCAGAAACAGAAGGAACATCATCAAAGACTACAGAAGGCTCAAATTCAGTGGCCTCTGACATCAGAATGTCCTTGGAAGATGGTTCATCAGAAATAGTAGGAACTTCAACAGCAGTATGAATATCTTCAGCAGCAGCAGTATCAACAATTACAGAAGCAAAATCAGTCCTTTCTTCAGAAGAAGCAGCAGCAGCAATTACTGAATTTACAAAAGAAGTGATAATGCTAGGGTCATAGCAAGAAAAAGGCACAAGTGCCTTGGATAAGTCTTCTGGAGGCTGGACAGCATTAACCTCTGGTAGACAGCTGAAGAAAGCAGAATCAAAAGCTGATAGCAAAGACCTGAGGTCTATTGCAAGGACTGCAGTTGAAATCTGACTTTGTGCTTGAGGCACAGCAACAAGAGGAGGAGCAACAGAAGAAGCAGAACTAACAACAGCAGCAGACAGAGAGCTTACAGAAGCAGCAACAGCAGCATGAAGATTCACTTCATATGGCATCTCCCCCTGCCTAGATGCAGACATGTCTGGATCAAGGCACACTGTTGTAGGTGCTGCCTGAGGGAAGAAGGAAGAGAGCCTGGCAGAAAGGGCTGCCACTGACAGGTGTAGAGGAGCCAAGGAGGTCTCCAACAGTATAGAGAGCCTGGGGGCAAGCAGCTCATACAGCCTGTCAGCAAGGGCTGAGAGATCTACTTGCTCAAGAGCTGGAGCAGAGGTAGAAGGTATGGAAGCAGATGAAGGTTCTGGAAGTGCAGAGCTGGAGAATTGTGGAAGGGATGGATGAGGTGTTGGTAGGGTGTATATGGAGGATAGGGGGATGGAGATGGATGGAGTGAATGTTGGTTGATCAATGATCTGGTGTAGGAGGTCTTTAAATGAAGTGGAGGAGGAAGGTAACTCTGGAGGAGTTGATGGGGAATCATCCATAAAGGAATCATCAAGTAGGGTGAAGGATGGATGAGAGGGTGAAGAAGTGACATCAGGTGGAGATAAGAGAATAGTGGGTGGAATTGGTCTTCTGGTGGTGGTAGAATAGGTTCTGGAGAAGGTGTTGATGTTGGAGAGGGGCTGGATATGATGATGGTGGATGGAGCTGGAATGGTGGATGGAGCTGGAAGGGATGGAATTGGAGGAGGAGGAGGAGGAGGAGAGGCAACAGCAGTAGCCAGGTCATCTGTAGGGGCAGAGACCTGTGGAGGAGTGACTCTTTGAGTCCTTGTGCCTGAAGGAGCACTGGAGGAGGGCCTGCTAGGCTTGCTTATTTGTCTGTCCCACTTTCCAAAGAGGGCACAAGACAATCTCTTGGAGGCATTGATATGAACTCTAGAGGAGACCAGTAAGGCAGGACACCTGTGCTGCAGATATACTCCAATAATTCTCCCAAAATTAACAAAACTTTTGTTGATTTTCTTTTTGATGAGGTCAAAGAAAACCTCTCCCCAATTCAGATTCTTCTTATTCACAAGAGCTCCCATGAGGCAGAGCTGATATCTTGATATTGTATCATGGGCAGAGTGCTTTGCCAGTAGCACTTTCCCAACCACATCTGCCATGAACCTGTATTCTACAGACAGGTTCCTTTTGAAGAGCTTGCTAGGGTTTCCCTCTGGATGACCCATCCTGGCAAGCAGTTCAGAGTATTCTTCTCCAGATATCTCAGCAGAATCTTCTCCCTTTCTCAATTCAAAAACTTCTGATAGAATGGTTGGGGTCAAGGGTACCTGATTTCCAGAAATAGACCCAACAATGGTAGAGTTACCTTGAGTATGGGCAGTATAAACCCACTCATTTATCTCATCAGAAGCCAGCTTGATCCTGGTGGTCATTAATGCTGTCAGATTCTGGTCCTTGAACAAACCCAGTATATCTTGAAAAATCTGGTCAGACGTGCTGAAGGATTCTATATCAATATCAAAAACCGGCATCAAACTTCATAGCAGCAAGAACAGCAACTGACACAGCCATGTGTACCTGCAAAAATTCAACAAACAAAACGACCAAGTGTAGAACTGTTTGGAGGGAAAGAGAATTCTTACAGAGAAATCGAAAGCGCAAATGAGAACGACAGCGAAAAAAGAGTTTTATATTAGGGTTCGACGCAGAATTGGAAAGATCGTTGAACTCAGTTCGACGATCGAGGCTTCTAAAGGAATCTGAAGAGTCTTCAACATCGTCGATCTCCGTTCGACGATATTGGAGAGCGTCGATCTCCGTTCGATGATCGTTCAGAGAACATGATCGTCGAGCGCCGTTCGACGATCGTTGACCGGAAGAGATAGTTCATACTATCTGAGAGACGCTGAACTCAGTTCGACGATTTTTGGAAATCGTCGATCTCCGTTCGACGATCTTGGGGCAAATCGTCGAGCGCAGTTCAGAGATGAGAGAAATTCTAGACACTAAGAAAAATCAGAATGTTTGCCTAGCCTTGGTCAATTTTTAAGCTTTCAAAATCTTGGATATTATTTAAGACTTCCTCCATCTAACATTCCTAACTGATTTAGGAAGAAGGTGTGTTTCTTTTCATCCAACGGCTTGGTGAAAATATCTCCCCTTTGTAAATCAGTTGGGATATATTGTAATTCAATTTTATTCTTTTCAACGTTATCCCTTAAGAAATGATGCCTAATCTCTATGTGTTTTGTCCTACTATGGAGGACTGGATTTTGAGCAAAAGAAATAGAACTAGTATTGTCACAAAAGATTTTAGACTTCTCTAAGTTGTAGCCATAGTCTAGGAGTTGGTTTTGAATCCACAAGATTTGTGAACAACAAATGCCTGCAGCCATATATTCAGCTTCAGCAGTTGAAGTTGACACAGATGTTTGTTTCTTACAAAACCAAGAGACAAGTCTGTCACCAAGGAACTGACAAGTTCCACTGGTGCTTTTCCTGTCAATTCTGCATCCAGCATAATCAGCATCTGAGAATCCAGTTAAATCAAATGTTGAATCTTTTGGATACCAGAGACCTAGATTTGGACAACTCTTAACATACCTGAGAATCCTCTTTACTAAAGTTAGGTGTGACTCTCTAGGGCTTACTTGGAACCTAGCACATATACATGTAGCAAACATTATATCTGGTCTACTAGCTGAAAGATACAGTAAAGAGCCAATCATTGCTCTATATGTGGTCTGATCAACAGGTTTCCCATGTTCATCAGCATCCAATACAACATTAGTAGGCATGGGTGTTTTGATACAAGATGCCTCAGACATACCAAATTTCTTAACCAGTTCATTTGCATATTTGGTTTGAGAAATAAAGATGCCTTCAGCATGTTGCTTGACTTGCAATCCTAGGAAGAAGGATAGCTCACCCATGCTACTCATCTCAAATTTAGAATGCATCAGGTTAGAAAACCTTCTGCACAATTTGGAGTTAGTAGAACCAAAAATGATATCGTCTACATAAATCTGTACTAGTAGGGCATGGGATTTATGGGTTCTAATGAAAAGAGTTTGGTCTACTCTACCCCTTATAAAACCATTTTCCAAGAGAAAGCATGCTAGGGTCTCATACCATGCTCTAGGAGCTTGCTTGAGACCATATAATGCTTTGTTCAGTCTAAAAACATAATCAGGATAAGTTGGAGAGATAAAACCTGGAGGTTGTCTGACATAAACTTCATCTTTGATGTCTCCATTCAAGAAAGCACTTTTGACATCCATCTGATATACTTTGAAGCCTTTATGAGCTGCATAAGATAGAAATATTCTGATTGCTTCTAGTCTTGCAACTGGTTCAAAAGTCTGGTCGTATTCTATTCCTTCTTCTTGAGAGTATCCCTGAGCAACTTGCCTTGCCTTGTTCCTTATAATTACTCCTTGATCATCCAATTTGTTTCTGAATAACCATTTTGTTCCAACAATTGAGTGATCCTTAGGCTTTGGCACTAGTTCCCATACTTTGTTCCTCTCAAATTGATGCAACTCCTCTTGCATTGCAATGATCCAGTGTGGATCTTGCTCTGCATCTTGAATGGACTGAGGTTCAATTTGAGATAGGAAGCAGATGTACAACAGGTTTTGGTTGACCTGATTTTTGGTTTGCACACCAGCTGAGATTTCTCCAATTATTTGGGAAATTGGATGGTCTCTTGATGTTACTAAATCAACAGGGGGTGTTGATTGTTCACCAACCTGTGTTGTTGTTTCCTCTTGTGGTACAACAACTGGCTCTTCAAGTTGTTCTTCATAATGTTGAGTATTCCCTTCATCTTCACTGCTTTCATCCTCTTGAGTAACCTGTAACTTGTTTAAGTCTTCAACTAGAGAATGTTCCTGCAAAGGTTCTATGGTAGAAGAATTCTTCTCCTTGAAAGACATGTTAGTTTCATCAAATGAAATGTGAACAGATTCCTCAATTTTCAAAGATGATTTATTATAAACCCTATAGGCCTTGCTGATCATGGAGTATCCCAGAAACACTCCTTCATCAGCTTTGGATTGAAATTTTGCTAAATATTTCTTGTCATTATTGTGAATGTAGCAAATATAACCAAAGACTCTAAAATAGTCAACTTTAGGTTTCTTCCCTTTGAGTAATTCATAGGGAGTCTTTCCCTTTAGTTTATGTATTAGACTTCTGTTCAGCATATAGTTGGAGGTGTTCACTGCCTCTGCCCAAAAGGATAGAGGTAGATGAGCATCTGACAACAATGTGGTGGCAGATTCAATAAGGGTTCTATTTTTCCTTTCAGCTACCCCATTTTATTGAGGAGTTCTAGGAGCTGAGAAAGTGTGTCTGATCCATTCACTCTAACAGAACTCTTGCATAAGAAGAGAATCAAACTCTGTCCCATGATCACTTCTGATCAGAGCAATGTGAGTATTGAACTCAATCTGTATACATTTGAGAAACTCTGTCAGACACTTAAAGTTATCAGACTTCTTGCTTAAAAAGAACACCCACATGAATCTACAGAAGTCATCTACAACTACTAAAGTGTAGGATTTCCCTCCTAGGCTTTGTACTGTGATGGGTCCAAAAAGATCCATGTGTAATAGATACAATATCCTAGGTGAATCACTCTTATTAAGTGACTTAAAGCTGTTTTTAGTTTGCTTGCCTAATTGACAAGCCCTGCAGAGTCCTTCCTTCTTATAGGGGCCAGAAGGTAGTCCTCTAACAAGGTTGTCCTTGGATAGCCTAGCAATAGTTCTAAGGTTTAGGTGTCCTAATCTCTTATGCCATAAAATATTGGGTCTACAGACAGAATTAAACAAGCAGATATCTACATCAGTTGAAAGAAAATCTACTAGATAGATGTTACCTTTCCTTTTACCTGTCAACACTGTTGTGTTGTCCTATGATTTGATTTTGCATAAGGCTTTGCTGAAGGTCACCTGGTAGCCTTCATCACACAGCTGACTGATGCTGATTAGGTTGTGCTTCAGTCCTTCCACATAAGCTACGTTCTTGAAAGTTACTGAACCAATCTGGACTGCACCATATCCTTTAGTCTGTCCAAAGTTTGAATCACCAAAGATAACTTTGGGTCCAAGCTTGGCTCTGAAGGATGTGATGTTGTCCTTGTTCCCTGTCATGTGCTTAGAGCACCCACTATCCAAATACCATTACTGGTTAGATGTTGGATAGGTCTTCACCTGCACATAAGACAGTTCATTTATTTTTGACCCAGTTTACCTTGGGCCTAGGTTGATAACCTTTAAATTCTGAAATGAAAGACATCCCAGGTTGACTCTTATATCCTTCAGGATGATATCTCCTTGGAGGTAAAATCCATTCAGTATAAGGGTTAAAGATTTGGGATGAAGGACCCTTAGGATTCAATTTTGATTTGCCTTTGAAAAATTTTCCAGAGCTCTGACCTCTGTTCGACGATCTTGGAGCTGCGTTCGACGATCTTGGGTCAGATCGTCGAGCTCCGTTCGACGGTCGACTATGGCTGAGGTCAGGTATTAGAGATCGTCGACCTGCGTTCGACGACGTTGGCTGAGATCGTCGATCTGCGTTCGACGATTTTTCCTGAGATCGTCGAGGTGCGTTCGGCGATCGTCGATCTTCATTCGGCGATCGTCGATCTCTGTTCGACGATTTCTGCTGGGACTTGGTTTTTTGAGGCAGATCAGAATTTTTCCTAGTAACCTCTACAACTCCCTTTCCTTTGTCAGAAATGAATTTGATGGGAGTTGTTAGGACTATAGGTTGGCTGGATGAAGCACCCAAGCCCAGTGTACTGTTAAATCTAGAGTTCACTGTGCTTGTGATGTCCATCAGCTTGATGCTTCTCCCATTAAGGGATTCTTCAAGATTCTTGGCCTCAGAGAGCTCACTTTTCAGTGAAGTTATCTGTTCCCTACAGCTCTCTAACTCCTGAGAGATTTTGAAGTTTTTTGACTTTAAAGTATTGTGTTCAGATAATTGATTTCTGAGAGAGATAATTTCTTTCTAAGACTTTAGCAGGTCTAAACACAGTGCTTTAAATTCAGATTTAAATTCCTCTGAACTAAAATCAAAAGAACCAATTACCTGATCTTCTTCAGGTTGAGTCTCTCAGTCTGACTCTGACTCTTCTTCCTCTGAATTGTGCTAAGAGGCATTGATTGCCATCATGCAGAACTCCTTTTCTTCTGCATCATCCTCATCATCACTGGAACTGGATGAGGCTTCTGACTCCTCTTCTGTCTCACTCCAGGATTCAGCAACAAACCCTTTTCTTGTATGCTTGTTTTTGCTTGAAGAAGGTTTGTCATTGCCATTCCTTTTGGAGTCTTTCTCCTTTCTTCTTTCTTTTCTGTCCCTTCTGTCCTTGTTCTTGTTCTCTGGACAGTCAGGAACTATGTGCCCTGGTTTCCTGCAACTAAAGCAAATAATGTCTCTGTTATTACTAATAGACTTGTCATACCTTGGCTTATCCTGCTCCTTATATGATCTTCTTCTGAAGTCCTTTCTGGCCATCTTGTAGAATCTTTTGGCCAACAGACTAAGTAGTTCATCATTGCCTGTGGCTTTATCTTCAGGCAGATCCTCAGTTGCCTTGAATGTTATGGTCTTCTCTTTTCTTGTGGCTGGTGAGGCAGCCTTCTGTTCTTCCTCTCTATTTTTGATGAGCAGCTCATAGGATTTGAGCTTACCCAATAGAGCTTCAGTGGTGATCTCATTCAGACTTCTGGCATCCTTAATTGGCCAGATTCTTGAATCCTAAGTGCTGGGGAAGCACATTAGGATCTTGTCATTAAGTTCTGTTAGAGAGATCTCTTTGTCCAATGTCCTGAGTTCACTTATATTTAGACTTAGTCTGTTGTACATATCTCCCACTGACTCAGTCTCTCCCTTCTTGAAGTTCTCATATTGAGAGATGAGATGGGATCTTCTATCCTTTCTCTCATCAGCTGAGCCTGAGACTATTTCTGAGAGTTTGTCCGAAATTTCTTTTGTTGAATTACATTCAGCTACCTTTTGAAATATGTCATCTGACATTGTCTGGGCTAGGATGTACATAGCCTTAGCATCAGCTACCTTCCATCTCTTGATACCAACATCTGTTCCTGATGGAGGTGTCACAACATTTGTGCTTGTGTTCTCTGGGGGTTTTGGACATACTGTCAAAACAGAATTAAAGATATCTTCGTCAATAGAATTCATGTAAAGCCTAATCCTTGCTTTCCAAAGTGCAAACTTGGATAGATTGCACACTGGAGGTCTGGTGCTAGCATAATCTTTATTTTGGGCCATGATTTGTGAAAACAGAATCTAATAATAAAGTGCCAAAGAAAAGCAGATCTAGTTTGGGATCTTTGGGTTCAGGTGTTAGCCTGTACAACCAATCAGGTATGATATGTTTAACCAACCTGGCTTTGATACCAATTGAAAGTGCAGCTAGATCTGATATACTCTAGAGGGGGGGTGAATAGAGTATATGGTGCTTTAAAAACTTTTACAATAATTGTTGTAATAAGAGTGAGCAGGGAAGCAATAATAAATCTAATCACAGCACTAAGTTAAACAAAAATAAGCACAGAAAAATCAAGGCCAGAAACAAACATAAACACAAGCAAAACCAGAAGACACAAGGAAATATAGTGGTTCCCCTAAACTTGGGTACATCCACTCTTCTACCACCCTTGGTAGGAATCCACTGCAGGATGAGTTGATCAGGTGTCCTGGGCACCAATGAGCTTTTGATAAGGTGCTCAAAAACCAAAGCAGATTTTTTGATCAGGTGTCTTACCACCAATGAGCTTTTGACAAGGTGCTCAAAAACCAAGCTCAAACTTTTGAAGGGAGTTTGAGAAACCCTTTATAGAGTGGGGGTGAGAGAGTGATGGAAGTCTTCTCTTTCTCAAACAACTGAGAAGACTATGTGGATTGATGTCAAAGCTCCCCCTGAATCATTGAGATCTTCAGGAAGAAAAAGCTTTGCTGAGGGTGATAGGCCTTCAAAGATTGAACTCCAGTAATAGATGATTTCAGCAATAGCTGAAATGTTGAATGTCTGGAGTCTGGAAATATGTTGGCCTTGAACACTTTGAAAACTAAAGAGATCTGAAGATTTGAGAAGGCTTGATCTCCTTGGATGTGTGTACTTCAGAATTCTTTGTGACAGAAGATTTTAGAATGTGTCTCTGTAATCTGTACTCTCTCTCTGTATTGTGTATTCTTGTGAGAGATTCAAAAATCCTGTCTTTTATTCTCTGGTACAGAATAGAATAACATTCTCTGTCAAGTATAGCCGTTGGCCTGCATTAATTGCATCCTTAATTGCATAATCTCTTCTGGAGGAAAGTCCACAGAATTATTCCTTGAAAAATCCCTTGAAACTTGGTCCAGAAATGAATGAAAAACGGCTAGCAAATCTCTGAATTAATTGCAGAATAACTCCTAACTGATTTGAATTTGAATGTAGAAACATCCTGGAAGTTATCTGAAATCGTCAAACTGAGCTCTGCTATCGTCGAGCTGAGCTCAGCGATCTGGAAATATACAGCAGCAAAATGTCGTCGATCTGAGCTCAAAGATCGTCGAACTGAGTTTAGAGATAAAGATCCAAAGCAGAGTCAAAATCGTCGACCTGAGCTCACCGATCGTCGAATGGAGTTCGACGATATAAAGAAGTTGAACTCAGCGATCGTCGAATGGAGTTCGACGATCTTGTCGAAGTTGAGCTAGACGATCGTCGACCGGAGTTCGACGAATCGTCGTGCTGAGCTCGACGATATGACTTAGTCTCCAAAACATAAAATCTTGGTCTTCAGGGCAGCTTCTAAACCTATACTTCTAACCCTTAGACTCAATTCTAGTTGACCTATTAAGCTATACAGGAGGTCAAGCAAAGATTCCTAGAGACATAGTGATCCTGACCCAAATTAGTAATAGGGTGTTTCAACAATGCATTTAGTGCAGGGAGCGCACTCAGTTGACGAATTTTTGCAAGCATTTCTTATGGTAAGCCACTACCCATGCTTTGAGTTGGAGAACGAGCAGTTTATCGTTGATAGATTTTATAACGGTCTGTGTGGCGAGCTGCGAATCCTAATACTAGGAACAAAGTTATTTGGATTCGGAGCCTTGGTGTAGTCGGCTAGATCATTGGAAGCTGACCTAAGGAAGACCCGCCCTATGCCAGTGACCAGGGTATCGAACTTTGCAAGCCCCATAAGAGCTGCATCCGGCAAAATGCTAGAGAAGGGGGCTACAACGTCGACTAGCAAAGGTACCTACACCTGTCATACTTGTGGTACTAAAGGGCACTTTGCCCGAGAGTGTCGGAATGGTGCGCAGAAGACTAAGAAAGCTATGTCAGGAACAGTTGAGGACTTTAGTGCAAAGGAAGCGGCGTTCAAAATGCCTAACACCTCAAAGTCTGGTTATAGTAAGTGGTATAAGAAGGCTAGGACCTTGGGTCTAGCCCCTCCTTTCGGTGCTTCGGGGGCAACCACATGCCAAACCCCGAATGCATGTTACCACTGTGGGAAGTCGGGGCATTATGCCCGTGGGTGCCTAAAGTCTGAGAGGGAGCACGCCGTCGTGACGACAGGTATGATTTAAAGTTATAGCAGTTTAGCCTTAAATACTTGTTGCCCTTGTGCATATTAGCTTAGAACTACTTGTGCTAAGCTTTTTTTCATTTGTGAGTATCCGGCAAAAGCACTCTTTGACATGGGAGCTTCACACTCCTTCTTGTCCGAAGGATTCATATCGCGCATCGGAGTACCTTCTTCGACGGCCAAGGACAATTTGGATGTGTTGATGTCGAATGGGTGTTCGATGCGCGCGGATTGTATATGTGGCATGAAGATTCGTATTGGGAGTCAAGAGTTCCATTTGCAAGCATCGTTATTGCCGCTAGTGGAATTCGACGTTATATTTGGCATGGACTGGCTCTCGGAGCAGCGAGCCTATATTGATTGCTGTAGCAAGGAAGTCAAGTTGGGAGCAGGTCGTGAGATGACTTTCACGGGCTTGAAGGGGTCAAACAATACGTTGATCTCTGCTCTTCAGGTGGTGAAGGCGGTTCGTGCCGGTGCAGAACTATTCTTCACACTAGTGGAGGTTGCAAAGCCTAAGCCCGTGTTGGACAGTAGTTCAGTGGTATCAGAGTACCCTGATGTGTTCCCTAGTGATCTTCTTAGATCCCCACCGCAGCGAGAGATAGATTTCACGATAGAGCTCGTACTAGGTGCAAAGCTTGTGTCACGCTCTCCTTATCGGCTAGCGCCTAAGGAAATGGCGGAGCTAAAAGTTCAACTACAAGAGTTGTTGGAGCAAGGGTTTGTGCGTCCAAGTTCTTCACCTTGGAGCGCACCGGTCCTCTTTGTTAAGAAGAAGGACGGAAGCTTGAGGCTATGTATTGATTACCAAGAACCGAACAAGTTGACGGAAAAGAACAAGTACCCGATCCCCCGGATTGATGATCTATTTGATCTGTTAGTCGGGTCGACGATGTACTCAAAGTTGGACTTCAAGTTTGGGGACTATCAGCTGCGAATAAGGGAGAGTGATATCCCGAAGACAGCTTTCAATACGAGATACGGGCATTACGAGTTTATGGTCATGCCATTTGGGCTGACTAATGCTCCATCGGTGTTCATGGATTCGATGAACGAGACCTTCAGGGAGTACTTGGATCATTTTGTGATCATCTTCATCGACGACATTTTGGTGTACTCGCAGAGTGAGGAAGATCACTTCAGGCATCTTCATTTGGTGTTGGAGACGCTGAGGAGGAATCTACTCTACGCCGAGTTCTCCAAATGCGAGTTTTGGTTGTCCTCAGTGGCATTCCTCGGTCATATAGAGAGTGGGGAACGTATTGCAGTGGATCCGGCAAAGATTGTTGCAATACGAGTGTGGCCTGAGCTTTCTACGGTAGCAGAAGTCCGGCGCTTTCTGGGTCTTGTCGGCTATTATAGGCGCTTCGTGGACAACTTCCTGTGGATAGCGTTACCTCTCACTACTTTGACGAGGAAGGAGCAGAAGTTTGTTTGGACGCAGCGGAAGCGTGCGTGCTTTTGAGGAGTTGAAGTGTCGGTTGACCACGGCGCCTGCGCTGAGTTCGCCGAGTGGGACCGAAGGTTTTGAGATTTATAGCGATGCTTCGGGCAGCGGTTTGGGTTGTGTGCTGCTACAGCATGGAAGCGTTATAGCGTATGTCTTGAGACAGATGAAAGTGCACGAAAGGAACTATCCGGTCCATGACTTGGAGTTAGCGGCCGTGATTTTTGCCTTGAAGCTGTGGAGACACTACTTGTATAAGGTAAAGGTCGATATTTATACCGACCATAAGAGCCTGAGGTATTTACTGGATCAGAAAGATCTGAATATGCGGCAGCATGGATGGATGGAGTTCCTGGGGGACTATACATTCAAGATCCATTACGTGCCGGGGAAAGGCAATGCGGTTGGAGACGCGTTGAGTTGCAGGGCCCCAGCTCAAGCCAATTGGCTGTCGGTCCATGACGAGCGGTTGGTTCGGGAGTTGGAGGCGTTGGAGATCGTTTGCGTAGACAAGCAGTCAAGTGCTGAAGCACTATTGAACTGGACTGAAATTCAGTATGACCTGGCTGACCGGGTTCGGCAGGCATTGTATTGCTTTGGAAGGACGGTCATCGTTTGTGCGTCCCAAAAGTGGGAAATTTACGGGTGGAATTGTTGTACGAGGCGCATCATACCAAGTACTCGGTTCACCCGAGGAGCACAAAGATGTACCGCGAGGTTAAGAAATTGTTCTGGTGGCCAAGACTGAAGAAGGATGTGGCGTTGTACGTGACGAAGTGCCAAACTTGCGCCTTGGTGCAGGCAGATTGCCAAAAGCCGGGAGGATTTTTGAAATCCTTGTCTATTCCGGAGTGGAAATTCGATGACATTATGATGGACTTTGTGCACGAGTTTCCATGGTCGCAAAAGGGGAACAACGCCATTTGGGTGGTCGTAGATCGTCTAACGAAGGTGTCGCATTTCATTCCGCATAGGAAGGATGATCCGGTTGAGAAATTGGCAAAGTTGTACGTAGAAAAAATTATGCGGCTTCATGGTGTGCCCCGCAACATCGTGAGTTACCGACATGAGTGGTTCACGTCCAATGATTGGAGTCTGGTGCAGCAAATATTGGGAACAAAGCTGAGTTTTAGCAAAGCCTTCCATCTGCAAACAGATGGGCAGACCGAGAGGGTCAATAGGACGATGGAAGACATGCTTCGCATGTGTGTCCTGGACCTTGGAAAGCAATGAGAAGATCACCTATACTTGGTGGAATTCGCTTACAAAAATAGCTACCAGGCGAGTATTCAAATGGCGCCGTTCGAGGCCCTATATGGCAGAAGATGTTGCACGCTGTTGGCCTGGTTGGAAACGGGTGAGTCAAAGTTATACAAGCGTCATGAGGTGGAAGTTGCTACTTCATTGGTGAGAACCATTCGGGAGAGGTTGCTAATCGCTCAGGACCGTCAGGAAAAGTACTATAATTCTAAGCAAAGGAACGTGGAGTTCGCTGTGGGCGCCTGGGTGTACTTGAAGATCAAGCCATTCAAGGGTGTCTCGCGGGTGCGGCGATTGAAAAAGCTAAGCCAGAGGTACCTTGGGCCGTTTGAGGTTCTGCAGCGGGTTGGTGAAGTAGCCTATCGTTTGAAGCTATCAGTGGAGCTTAGTGGTCTACATGATGTATTCCATATATCGGTGCTGCGGAAGGCGGTGCAAAAGCCTACGCAAGTGATCGCGGTCGATCAAGTGCCGAATGATAGTGGGTTGACGACAAAGGTTAAGCATGTACGAATTGAGGATTCAGAAGTCAAGCGGCTACGCAATAAAGAGATCGGGATGGTCAAGGTCCGTTGGGACAATTGCGGACGAGAAGAGCTCTCTAGGGAGCGAGAGCAAACTATGCTTGACGAGTACCCGGAGTTGTTCCGCTCAGGTACAAATTTTAGTTTTGTACTTATCTTTCCTTTATGAAATTTAGTGGAGGAAATTATTTTAAGAGGGGGAGAGCTGTAACGCCCCAAAACTCAAAAGAGCGACGGGAGGCATTTTGGGCAAAATTTGGTATTTGGCATGGGGTACACGACCTGGGGCACGGGCGTATCCCAGGGCGTGTCATGTTCGTTCGTCTATTAGGCCAGCGATCTGGGATCGACGATCTGGTCAGCGATCGACGATCTGGCAGCGATCGACGATTGGTCCAGCAATCAGCGATTGACGATAAGGCGGCGATCGACGATTGGGCCAGCGATTAGCGATCGACGATCTGGCAGCGATCGACGATTGGGCCAGCGATCAGCGATTGAAGATCTGGAAGTGATCGACAATTTGGCAGCGATCAGCGATCGATGATCTAGCAACGTTCGACGATTGGGCCGGCGATCAGCGATCGACGATTTGGCAGCGTTTAGCGATCTTGGCTCGACGATCGTCGAGCGCGGGGCGATTGTGGCGTGTTTGACTCTGTCGACGCGGAGTGTCGACACAAAGGTTTTGGCGGGATCTTGACTAAATGTCCCGACACAATTTGATTGCTCGCGGACGTGTCCTGCTCCGGATTGGTGAACTGTGCAGTGTTTAGCCCCATTTGTCCAGGTCAGACCTGGATCGTAGCCGTGCATTTCCCTTTTGTGGGATCCGACGGCTGGTGATTAATCCGATTTGGATATACCCGTATACAGGGTTTCAAAACCCTTATTCTTCTGCCGCTGGTTCTCTGTCTAAGTTCTAGAGAGAAGGGAGAGCGAGGAGGAAGAAGAAATCTAGATCCAGTCCTTGGAGGGGCTTCGGAGCTCCAAATCGCGAGTCGACTTCGTATCTACGAAGGCAAGGAGATTGCGGTGCTTTTCATCAGTGTAGATTTCAATGGCGGCAAGGAAGAATGCTAGGGTAACGATTCTCTTCTTGAGCATATGAAGCTCTACTTCTTTTGCATAGGGAAGCCCGCTCTCGCGTGTTTGCGGTGAGTTTGAGGCGTTCCTTCGGGTAGACATGAATAGTCCCTGTTGTGTACATGTAGAGTCCGTAATCGAGAACGAATATAGGCATGATGTGTGAAGCCTACCCGAACAAGTTGGTCTGGATCGGTGATGTTGCATTGCATAAGTGGCCGGAGAAGACTCCGTGCGAATTTTTGTTTTTCGGGTTTTCTACGAAGTAGATTGCAACAGGGAGCCTTGGGGATTAACTCCAAGGTGCACCCGGAAAACTGGGCGGATGCGTGGTTCTGCCATCATGTGGTCCTGGGAGACAACTTGAACATAACTGGGTTATGTGATGTTTGTAAACGATTTGGGACTCGGAAAAATTTGACCCGTGCATATGTTTTAAATTAACGTTGTTGTGTGAGCAACGGGTCAGGTGAAACCGTACCCACTCTATGTCGTTCGGTTAAAGAGACCTAAAGTGACTTTTCACTTACCGTTGACATAGATGGAGGGTCTTAGGCAGTGGCCAGAAATAACAAATGCTCACAATAGATTGCCGTCCCGAGGACGGTGGTGAGTCGGCGTGCTTAGACCATGGTCACCGAGAATGTGCCCTGAGAGCATGGGGTGTGTAGCCGTACGTGCCAACGCCTGTGATGCAATGTATTTTTATAGTGCTTGGTTATACTAATAAAGTGCAGGGAAGGAGCATCGCCGCCCTGAGTTTGGGGGCTGGATCGTTATAATTTGGTCAGTATAGCTGACCGTTGCTTTTGTTTGCCACCGTGCGGTGGATTGTTGCTTGCAGGTACTGCTGGACCGAGCGGTCAATAGCAGCCTAAAGCCCCTTGTTGCTGAGCCGGCCCTTGAAGGCCTAATTTTGAGTGTTTTATTTATTCATGTATGTCCGACCTGCGTGCCAAGGTTTGAAAACATGTAATTTTGAGGAAACAATTGTAAGGCCTTAAGGCCAGTACTTGTGTATTTGTACTTCATTCCTATTGGGTTTTGTTTAGTGGACATTCATGCTATTAGCTGGGTTCTTTTATTTTGCAACTATTAAAACTGCTTCCGCTAGAATTACTCTGTGTAGGACGTTGGACTGGTTGGATGGTTTCCATTGAGTAACCACCTGGTCTGTCTGTGGTATACGACATCGGGCCCCGGCCGGACCTACTGTTATATGCTATGCGACGGATAGGGGGTGTTACATGTGGCGAAGCATTTTTATACCTTATTGTTTAGCTGGTCTAATGAAATGCAGGGAAGGAGCCTGGTTATAATTTGGTCGGCTTTGGCGGACCGTTACTTTGTTCGCCACCGTGTGGTGGAATGTTGCTTGCAGGTGGTGTGGAGCTGAGTACCAATTAGCGGGCTGAAGCCCATGTTGTTGAGCTGGCCCTCGAAGACCAAAGCAAATAGTTGTATTTTATTTTTGTCATGTGTGGCCGGCCTCGCGAGCAAGTGAACTCTTGTAAGGCCATAAGGCCAAGTACTTTCAGTGTATTCGTTGTTTCATTCTTATGGTAGTTGTGGACATTCATGATAGTTGATTATTCAATTATGGGTTCTTTATAACTGTTTAAAAGCTTCCGCTAGAATGATCTGTGTTAGGGCGAGTAGTTTTAGTTGTATGGTTTCGATATTCTTATGTAAACCTTTCTACTGTCCGTGGTATATGGCGTCGGGTTCCAACTAGACCTTATGTTATATACCATACGACGGATGGGGCTGTTACATGTGGTGAGTACCGAAACCATTAACACCCTTTTTAAGAACCTTCTTGCACTAAATCACCTTTTGACTGCCCTCTGTAGGATGCAACGACGGCCAAGCATCTAAACTCCCGGATCGCCCGACCTGGATAAGGAGAATGAGGAGCTGAAGGCTCGAGTTTGTGAGTTATAGTCCACAGCTCTTCCGCTACCCTCCAGCAGCAGCAACAAGCTCGCGCGGTAATCTGAGTATGAGGCCAACGAGCTGCTACAGCTAAATTCGACCACGACATCAAAGTACACCCTCCAGACAATACAGTGGGCTGGCCTAGTGATAAGCAGGGGAGCGGGGCTTTCGATAAAGGACGTGGTTCCGGAGTTGTTAATCTTGATCCCTAAGCCGGGCGACGACTCATAACTTCCCCTAAGGGGTAGTGCATCGCCCGAGGGCTCGCCTTGAGGAGTCCACAAGCTGGGTTTGCCTTTGTTTCTTGATCATGTATACTTATTTTGACTGTTATTTTGTAATATTGTACACGCGGGTTGAGCCCCTTCTTTTGTAATTATTGATTATCAATGCGTATGTACATTTCTGGAATGGATGATGTTTGACCTCATTGTCTTTCTTACTTTTGATAATTTTCTTTTTTATTCGCGACCTGGCTTAGTCTTCTCGCTCACCGCATTTGTTCGTACGCTTCAATGGTTAGGTCATATGATTCTCATGAACTTAGCGTAAAGTGTGATGAGACCTTCGACAATCGGCCTGCGAGTGGCGATCCGCCACTTCCTTTAGAGAGATCATACCGCGGCACCTGTGAGATCTAGGTCTAAGCTCCCTTTACCCCGTGCCATGGGTGCTCAGCTCGTGCGAGCTATGCTTCCCTTGGTTGATATGTTGGCTGCAGAACACGTGAGTGCCCCGGCTGACTAAGGCCTGGTCTACCGTTCTCCTTAGATGTTCTGGTTGACCCGCATGGAGGCCTAGTCCATGTGCTTTCTGCTGCTTCTCCCCTCATGAGAGCTCGTGACTTGGGTCGCCTCGAAGTTGTTGGGGGGAACTCACTGAATGAGCTCTTGAGGGGCGATGCCTAGCTCGCCTGGGGTGCTCGCCTGGGGTGCTCGCCTGGGTTGCTTGCCTTGGGATCTTGCCTTGAGTGCTCGCCCCGAGAGCTCGCATGGAGTGCTCGCCTTTGGCGACACTCGTTCATTTGATTCTCTCTTTTAGCGAGTCACCAGTGGTCCTTACCCATTTTGTCAGCCTGGCAGCGGGTGTTGTCCGTCAATTCAGACTTATCTCTTGGCCAGACACCGGGAACTACCACCGGCCCAATTAGCTAATAGGCTCCTGACTGCGGGTGTTGAACATCAACAAGGCTTTTCTCTTGGCCAGCAATCGGGCGCTACCACCCACTCAATCAACTAGTAGGATCCTGATGGTGATTGTTGAGCATCAAACACACTTATCTTTTGGCCGGCCATCAGGCGCTACCACCGGCTCAATCAGCCAGTAGAAGCCTGATGATGAGTGTTGAGCATCAAGCAGACTTATCTCTTGGATAGCCACCGGGAGCTACAATAGGCCCAATCAGCTAATAGAAGCCTGAAGGAGGCTGTTGAGCATCAACCAAAATTATCTCTTAGCCGGCCATCGGGCAATACCACTGGCCCGATCAGCAAGTAGGAGCATGACGGCGGGTGTTGAGCATCAACCAGACTTATATTTTGGCTAGCCACCAGGTAGTACCACTAGCCCAATCAGCTAGTTGGAGACTGACATTGGGTGTTGAGCATTAATTGGACTTATCTCTTCTCTAGCCACTCGATGCTATCACTAGCCCAATCAGCTAGTAGGAGCCCGACAGTGGGTGTTGAACATCAACTGGACTTGTCTCTTGTCCATCCATCGAGCACTACCACCGGCCCAACTAACTAATAGTAGCCTGAAGGTGGTTGTTGAGCATCAACCAGACATATCACTTCGCCAGCCACCGAGCGCTACCACCAGCCCAATCAGCTAGTAGGAGCCTGACGGCAGGTGTTGAGCATCAACCGAGTTTTTCTCTTGGCTAGTCATTGGGCGCTACCACCGGCCCAATCAGCTAGTAGTAGCCTGACGGTAGGTGTTGAGAATCAACCTGACAAATCTCTTGTCCAGCCACTCTCCACATTTCTTATAATGAGAAAGTGAATCATTAAAGACAAACAAAAGTGTGGAAAAGTACAGATTTCTTATTCAATTTCATGCGTAGAAGCTCTTCAAGTAATCGCCACTCCAAGCATGACTAAGGGGCTCCCCCTCCACATTCTGGAGGTGGTATCCCCCCGACTTCAAGGCTAATTTCATTACATAGGGACCCTGCTAATTTGGGTTCTGCTTGTCGACTGCCGCATCGACCTTTTTTAAGATGAAATACCCCTTTACAAATTGCTTGATCTGGAATTAGATGTTCAGGAATCAGCGCCAAGAAACGGGACGGGAACCTTGAAGAAAACCTATTCTGGATTCGTCGAATGAAGACCACAATTCGTCGAACTGCACTTGTGTTCGTCGAGCTGAGCTTGACTTCGTCAAGCTGAGCTTGAGTTCATCGAGATGAGCTTGAGAGAGTTCGTCGACCAGACAGTCTTCATTCATCTAATAGACATTCTTCATTCGTCGAGCTGAGAATCAAATTCGTCGAGCTGAGAATCAAATTCGTCGAGCAGAGAATAGTTCTTGACTTGGGCAAAATATCCTGCATCTACTGAAATGCTGTGTCGACATAAGTTGGTGTCTACAGATTGATCTTGGTGTCAACACAAATCCTTTGGTGTCGACACAAGCTGTTGTCGACTGAAATCCTGGTGTCGACACAAGTTGACTGGTGTCGACACAAACACTAAGTGTCGACACAAAATCCCTGAGTCCAGAAATCGTCGAGTAGAGATTATCATTCGTCGACCTAAGAAGCTGACTTCGTCGACCTGAGAAGCTGTGAACTTGAGGTCCAAGTTCGTCGAGCTCAGAATATAATTCGTCGACCGAAGCTTGAAACTGGACTTAGAAAAATTTGAAGTTCTCTTGAATTTGGCTTGATGTAGAGCCTGAGTTTTCATCGAACAGAGAACCCAGATTGTCTAGCTCGACACTAAGAAATGTCTCAAGATCGTCGAGCGCAGAACTCCTTTCGTCGAGCGGAGTTCTACGAACGTCGAACTCACTTTACTTAGTCTTGAAACCTTGTGAGTCTGGAGTCTCTGAGGGTCTTGTTGAAAGCTGGGCCACCTGGAGTTGAGCCTAAGGACTTAACCTAGACTCTAGGACACAAATTGACATTGGCTATACATGATGGGTCACATCCTAAGTCAGTGAACCTAGCCCAAATCAACTAGGGATCCAACAAAGGGGATAATCTGTCACCGCTCGTATTGAATGTGCGTAGAAATATGGCCTAAACCTTCGAGCAGAGATGACCAGAGTGAAAGCCAACAACTCTTAGATCGGTTACCAGAGATCCACCTTCCTTAGGACCCATCTCCCATAGTAGATTGGCAGCTACTTCTTTCCCTCATACCGGACCAGGAAAGAGCTCGTGACCTCGGCTCCAACTCCAAGGTAAAGGGATAAATCTTCCCTTCCTTTGGTCCTTGGTGAAGGGGAGGCTGAGTGAGTTGTCCCTTCAAGGCTTGAAAGGTCTCCTCACACTCCTTGGACCATTCGAATTTGTGGCCTCCACTCAGCAATTTGAAGAAGGGTGAGCACTTCTCTCCTACCTGAGAGAGGATCCTGCTCAGCCCTGCAAGCTTCCCTATCAGTCGCTTAACTTCTTTGGCATACCGCGGTGACTCCAACTCCATGATCGCACTCACCTTATTTGGATAGGGTCCCCCCACCCCGCAGGAGTATGAAGGTGACCTAGGATCTTTCCCCTTCTTGCCCCAAAAATACACTTCAGGGGGTTCAGCCTCATCTTATACTGTCATAATGTGTTAAAGGTCACCTCTAGATCTTGAAGATGGGATCTCGAATCTCGACTCTTCAACACTAGGCCATCTACATACACCTCCAAATTTCATACCTTTTACTCCCGGAAGACTCGGTCCATCATTCTTTGATATGTTTCCCCTGTAATCTTGAGCCCAAAGGGCATCATCTTATAGCATTAGCATCCATCCCCTATATTGAAGGAAACTTCCTTTATGTCTAGGGGATGCATCCTGATCTGATGTCACCCTGAAAAGGCATCTAGAAAACTCATAAGAGAATAATCGATGATTGAGTCAACCAGCGCGTCGATTAGAGGTGAGGGATAACAATCCTTAGGAAAGGCCCTTATCACACCAGTACTTCCTGTTACTCATTCACAAGTAAGACCCAATAGCACAAGCATAATACGGATATTTTCCTGGACTACCACTCCAGTACTTCCTACTACTACCCCTCGCAGGCATAACCCGTTGACTCCTTAAACTACACGTTTATCACGGAGTCTTCTCCGATTCATATGCAACATCACCAATCCAGACCAACCTGTCCAGATGGGCTTCACACAACATGCCTATTCCGTACTCCATTTCTGGATCTATATGCCAACAAAAGGGGATTCCATGAATCACCCAAAAGACTCCCAAAATCAGCCACCTTTTGGATGAGGAATCACATGCATATTCCAAAAAGGAAGCCATCACATGACTAGGAAGAAAGGTCATTACCCTTGAAGACCGCTTTGGTGCCATGAAGTTCCTAGCTGGCTAGAAAGAGCGTTTCCTCCTCAAACTTTGCCTCAGATTACCGCTTGACACTCACAAGCTCCAGCAGCAAGCAGCCCGTCTTCTTCTTCCTCCTCCTTCCTCTCCCTTTCTCTCTCTAAACTTTTAGAAAGATGAAGGAAAGAACAAAATGTGAATATGTTCTCTGTTTTTGGCCTTAAGGAAGCAGGAAAGAACCTCAGCCCTTGGATCCAAGCTGAGAAAAATGGACGGCTACGAAAAACCCGCAAAATCGCTTTTCGGGTCCGACACGCCCTGTGACACGCCCGTGTCATAGGTCGTGTCTCTAAGCGGTACACAAGCCGCCTTATCCCGAAACAGGTCACGACCACAGTACACGCCTTTGTCGGCCAAGTCACGCCCGTGACATGTGGCGTGTACCTCACTCGAGACCTACTCGAGATGACTTACTCGAGAGGAAACCAACTACTCGAGTACCCCTACACGAGAGCTCAGTGGGACACGCCATGTGACACGCCTGTGTCTCAGGTCTGCGCTCGACAATCTGCATTCGACGATTAGGCTGCGATCGTCAAGCTCGCTAGCAATCGTCGAGCCCGCCAGCGATCGTCAAACAAATGCGTTCGACGATTTTCGTTTGACGATTCCCCGCGTTCGACGATTTCCGTTCGACGATCGGGTAGCGATCGTCGAATTGGCCCACGACTCGACGATCTCCGTTCGACAATTTCGCGCGTTGGACGATTTCCCCAGCGTTCGACGATTTCCCTTCGACGATTTGCCAGCCCACGAAGCCTTTTCTAAATCGTCAAGCTCAATTCGTTGAACACAGCATTTCGTCGACCTGACCTCGAACCAGAGCGGGACATGCCCTCTGTCACGCCCGTGATCCAGGGCGTGACCACCCAAACACTTGCCGTCGAACGACTTTCGTCGATCTCGGCACGACTCCGCACCCGATCAGGACACGCCTTGGGACATGCCCGTGTCCCAGGCTGTGTCACCCAACATTTTGCCTGCTGAAAAATTGGGCCGTTACACATTATCTTAACCAGGAAGATTAGTTGGAATCTCCCACTCAATCTTAGTATTGTCCATAGAGATATTACTGAAGTTCAGCAGTATCGATGATCTATTTGGACCAGGAGAATCTCTGACACTAATTCTCTAGGCAAGACTTCAGTTTTCCAACTTACCAGACTGTTCTAGCTTTACCTTTGTTCTTGTATTGATCTTGTACAACCTTACTTTCAGTTACCATTTTAGCTATCTCAGCTAGATTGTTTTATGATTGGTAGCCAGTGACACAGGGACATCTCTTGTTACATATTCAGATGATATTGAACCCTGATCATACATTTATCTTCTTGTATCCTCAGAAGAGTTTAACAGCTGAGAATAACAATTGAGAAACTTTTCAGCTGAGCATTATGTACTCCTTCCTTGCTGCTCTTAGAAGAGCTACTTCTAATGCTTTCCTCTGTGATGAGTATAGCCTATTTGTTCTTATCCTCATTATTCTGCTGAAGTGGCAGCAGTACTATGTCCCATCAGTTAGACATCTTAGGGCTTCAATGGATAGATTATGATGGTCTGATTATCCAGTTAGATGCCACTTGAAGGACATTACCCAACATATGTGTGCTTTATCCACTCTCATGAATTTATACAGCATCACACATCCTCTTCCTTTTAGGCAGTAGGAGTATTCTTGATGGTCTGTTTCTCCATCTTCAACTTCACAACTTCATATATTAGGTCTATTTCTCTCTAGAGTATGAATCTTGAGATAACTCACTTATTCCAGTCCTAAGTATGGACCATCTACTGTCCAAATGCCACATGGGGGTATGAGCATTTGGACTATCCTGCAAAAAGTAGTTTACCTTACCTTAGGACCCCAAAAATCATTTGGCCCTAGGTTCTAATTAGCATGAAAATGCACATGCCTTCCTGCAGATTTTTTGAAGGGAAGACTAACACTAGCTTTGTCATGAAGACTTACCCTTGCCCTTGGCACGCTAGGGTTGTGCCAACAATCTATGACAAAGTTTCCCACTTTGCCACAACACCAACACTCATGGATTTTATATCTCCTCTTCTGAACAGTCTTTAAAGAGTCTAAGACATCACTAGCTATCTGTTCAGAGGTGAAAGTGCAGCTAGATCTGATATACTCTAGAGGGGGTGAATAGAGTATATGGTGCTTTGAAACTTTTTACAACAACTATTGTAATAAGTGTGAGCAGAGAAGCAATAATAAATCTAATCACAGCACTACGTTAAACAAAGGCTAATCACAAAAAAATCAAGTCCAGAAACAAAAATGAAAACAAGCAAAACCAGAAGATACTAGGATATATAGTGGTTCGCCTAAACTTGGGTACATCCACTCTTCTACCACCCTAGGTAGGAATCCACTGCAGGATGAGTTGATCAGGTGTCCTGGGCACCAATGAGCTTTTGATAAGGTGCTCAAAAAGCAAAGCAGATTTTTTGATCAGGTGTCTTGCCACCAATGAGCTTTTGACAAGGTGCTCAAAAACCAAGCTCAAACTTTTGAAGGGAGTTTGAGAAACCCTTTACAGAGAGGGGTGAGAGAGTGATGGAAGTCTTCTCTCTCTCAAACAACTGAGAAGACTATGTGGATTGTTGATGTCAAAGCTCCCCCTGAATCCTTGAGATCTTCAGGAAGAAAAGCTTTGCTGAGGGTGATAGGCCTTCAAAGATTGAACTCCAGCAATAGATGATTTCAGCAATAGCTGAAATGTTTAATGTCTGGAGTCTTGAAAATATGTTGGCCTTGAACACTTTGAAAACTAAAGAAATCTGAAGATTTGAGAAAGCTTGATCTCCTTGGATGAGTGTTCTTCAGAATTCTTTTTGACAGAATATTTTTGAATGTGTCTCTGTAATCTGTGTTCTGTGAGTGATTCAAAAAAAATTCTTCTCTATTATTCTCTGATACAGAATAAAATAACATTCTCTGTCAAGAATATCCATTAGTCTGCATTGATTGCATCCTTAATTGCAAAATCTCTTCTGGAGGAAAGTCCACAGAAATATTCCTTGAAAAATCCCTTGAAACTTGGTCCAGAAATGAATGAAAATGACTAGGAAATCTCTGAATTAATTGCAGAATAACTCCTTAACTGATTTGAATTTGAATTTAGAAACATCCTGGGAGTTATCTGAAATCGTCGAACTGAGCTCTGCTATCGTCGAGCTGAGCTCAGCGATCTGGAAATATACAGCAGCAAAATATCGTCGATCTGAGCTCAAAGATCGTCGAACTGAGCTCAGAGATAAAGATCCAAAGCAGAGTCAAAATCGTCGACCTGAGCTCACCGATCGTCGAATGGAGTTCGACGATATAATGAAGTTGAGATCAGCGATCGTCGAATGGAGTTCGATGATCTGTCGAAGTTGAGCTAGACGATCGTCGACCGGAGTTCGACGAATTGTCGTGCTGAGCTCGACGATATGACTTAGTCTCCAAACACAAAATCTTGGTCTTCAGGGCAGCTTCCAAACCTAGACTTCTAACCCTTAGACTAAATTCTAATTGACCTATTAAGCTATATAGGAGGTCAAGCAAAGGTTCCTAGAGATATAGTGATCCTGACCCAAATTAGTAATAGGGTGTTCCAACAATCTCCCCCTATTTGGGTTAGGATTACTATTTACAGACCTTAGAAAAATTTTAAATAACAACATACAATCAGTAAAATAGAAAAACAACAGCTAGACATTGCAGAATCACAGAGATATATAGCATCCAAATAATAATCAGAAATCACAGAAATTATCACCTTACAATATCATTTCTTCTCTTTGCCTTTAACAAGTTTAATCTCTCTGTTAGGATTAAGGGCTTCTTTGTTTGACCTGGTATCATCTGCTGCACCCAAATATGTTTGCTTTTTAGGCCTGGGAACTACAGCTTCAGGATGTAATTCCATATACCTGTCAGAATCAAAGAATTTACTTGAAGCATATCTCTCTAGCTCTTTCTGTCTCTATTCAGACATTGTTGAAATGTTGAAAGAATATATTCCTTGCTCTCTAGCCTTTTTAATTTGATCCAGTGCAGCTAGTTCTTTTAACCTTGCAGTCCAAGCAGCTGGATTATTTTCAGGATCCTCAAAGGGTACAGGTGGTTCATATCTGTTGGAGGGATTGTCTTGAGGAGGCCTGGCAGACACAGTATCTTTTAGCTTATAAGGGAAAGGACCAGATGTTGTATCAGTAGAACTTTGTCTTTCCCTGGAATATGGGTGCTTCCTGGAGTAACCTTTGGAGTAGACTTGAATATCTCTTTGATTACCTCTATATCCTCCTCTCCTAGAATGAGAACCCCTGGATTGGATTTCCCTGTGGTAAGATCTGGCATGAGGCTGATAGGGAGCCTGACTTCTGGCTGGGGGTTGAGCTGCAGAGCTTCCACCTGCACCTGCATCAGGAGGAGGTGGTGGAGGAGGATGAAAGTGCTGGAATTGGGATGAACCCTTCTCATATTTTCTTTTCTTTTTCATTACCTTCAGCTGATTCTTAGAGTATTGCATCCAGTGTTCAGTGATAGGGCAGTCATGTAAAATGTAATATGGAATATCATTATTATCCTTAACTTTGGCAGGAGGTACCCTCTTCATTGCTTTGCTCCTTGCCTTTCTTTTCCTGGCAATGGTAGCAGAAGAGTAATCAGAGTCTGTTCTAAATTCATCACTTTCAGAACTCTGGTCATCATAGAGAGCATCTATTTTCTTCATTAGATACTTCTTGAGTTGAACAAAAGCAGATGATGCAGAAGTAGTAACAACAACAGCAGCAATAGTAGGCTCTGGAGAGGTGGCAGCAGCAACAACTGTCTCACTAACAGCAATAGAAACAGAAGGAATATCATCAAAGACTGCAGAAGACTCAAATTCAGGTATCTCTGTCATAAGAATGTCCTTGGAAATTGGTTCATCAGAAACAACAGGAACTTCAGCAGTAGTAGAGGCAGTAATGTCAGAAGCAACAATAATACATTCTTCAGAAGAAGCAGCAGCATCAACATTTTCAGCAGCAGCATACACTGAATTTACAAAGGAGGTGATAATGCTAGGGTCACAGCAAGAAAATGGCACAAGTGCCTTGGATAAATCTTCTGGAGGCT
The DNA here is from genome assembly GCA_039583875.1 of Platanthera guangdongensis. Classification (NCBI taxonomy): domain Eukaryota; kingdom Viridiplantae; phylum Streptophyta; class Magnoliopsida; order Asparagales; family Orchidaceae; genus Platanthera; species Platanthera guangdongensis. Next base: position 101,040,114 of record CM077167.1, read on the forward strand.
GGATAGCATTGACCTCTAGCAGACAACTGAAGTAAGCAGAATCAAAAACTGATAGCAGAGACCTGAGGTCTATTGCAAGGACTGCAGCAGGAGGAACTTGTGCTTGAGGCACAGCAACAGCAGCAAGAGGAGGAGCAGCAGAAGAAGCAGTACTAACAGCAGCAGCAGCAGACAGACTCACAGAAGCAGTCACAAAAGCAGAAGCAGCAACAGCAGCAGCATGAAGACTCTCTTCATATGGCATCTCCCCCTGCCGAGATGCAGACAGGTCTGGATCAAGGCACACTGCTGTAGGTGCTGCCTGAGGGAAGAGGGAAGAAAGCCTGGCAGAAAGGGCTGCCACTGACAGGTGTAGTGGAGCCAAGGAGGTCTCCAACAGCAGAGAGAGCCTGGGGGCAAGCAGCTCATACAGCATGTCAGCAAGGGCTAAGAGGTCTACTTGCTCAAGGGAGACTGGAGTAGAGGTAGAAGATATAGGAGCAGTTGATGGTTCTGTTAGTGGAGAGATGGAGAATGGTGGAAGGGATGGCTGATGTGTTGGTAGGGTGGATATGGAGGACAGGGGAATGGAGATAGATAGGGTGAATGTTGGTTGATCAATGATTTGGTGTAGGAGGTCTTGAAATGAAGTGGAGGATGAGGGTAGCTCAGGAGGAGATGATGGGGAATCATCCATAAAGGACTCATCAAGTAGGGTGAAGGATGGATGAGAGGGTGATAAAGTGACATCTGGTGGAGGGTAGGAGAAGAATGGGTGGAATTGTTCTTCTGGTGGTGGTAGATTAGGTACTGGAGATGGTGTGGATGTTGGAGATGGGCTGGATATGATGATGGCGGATGGAGCTGGAATGGTAGATGGTATGGGAAGGGATGGAATTGGAGGAGGAGGAGCAGAGGCAACAACAGCAGGCAGGTCATCTGCAGGGGCAGAGACCTGTGGAGGAGTGACTCTTAGAGTCCTTGTGCCTGAAGGAGTACTGGAGGAGGGCCTGCTGGGCTTGCTGATTTGTCTGTCCCACTTTCCAAAGAGGGCACAAGACAGTCTCTTGGAGGCATTTATATGAATTCCAGAGGAGACCAGCAAGGCAGGGCACCTGTGCTGCAGAAATACTCCAATGATTCTCCCAAAGTTAACAAAACTTTTGTTGATTTTCTTTTTGATGAGGTCAAAGAAAACCTCTCCCCAATTCAGATTCTTTCTGTCCACAAGAGCTCCCATGAGGCAGAGCTGATATCTTGATATTGTATCATGGGCAGAGTGCTTTGCCAGTAGCACTTTCCCAACAACATCTGCCATGAACCTATATTCTACAGACTGGTTCCTTTTGAAGAGCTTGCTAGGGTTTACCTCTGAATGACCCATTCTGGCAAGCAGTTCAGAATACTCTTCTCCAGATAATTCAGGAGTATCTTCACCATTTCTCAACCCAAAAACTTCTGATAGAATTGTTGGGGTCAAGGGTACCTGAGTTCCAGCTATAGATCCAACAATGGTAGAGTTATCTATATTATGGGCAGTATAAACCCACTCCTTTATTTCATCAGATGCCAGCTTGATCCTGGTGGTCATTATGGCAGTCAAGTTCTGGTCTTTGAACAATCCCAAAATATCTTGAAAAACCTGGTCAGTTGTGCTGAATGATTCCAGGTCGATGTCAAAACCAGCATCAAACTTCATAGCAGCAAGAACAGCAACTGACACAGCCATGGGTACCTGCAAAAATTCAACAAACAAAACAACCAAGTGTAGAACTGTTTGGAGGGAAAGAAAATTCTTGCAGAGAAATCGAAAGCGCAAAAGAGAACGACGGCGAAAAATGAGTTTTATATTAGGGTTCGACGCAGAATTGGAAAGATCGTTGAACTCAGTTCGACGATCGAGGCTACTAAAGGAATCTGAAGAGTCTTCAACATCGTCGATCTCAGTTCGACGATATTGGAGAGCATCGAGCTCCGTTCGACGATCGTTCAGAGAACAAAATCGTCGAGCGCCATTCGACGATCGTTGACCGGAAGAGATAGTTCATACTATCTGAGAGACGCTGAACTCAGTTCGATGATTTTTGGAAATCATCGATCTCCGTTCGATGATCTTGGGCCAAATCGTCGAGCGCAGTTCAGAGATCAGAAAAATTCTAGACACTAAGAAAAATCAGAATGTTTGCCTAGTCTTGGTCAATTTTTAAGCTTTCAAAATCTTGGATATTATTTAAGACTTCCTCCATCTAACATTCCTAACTGATTTAGGAAGAAGGTGTGTTTCTTTTCATCCAAGGGTTTGGTGAAAATATCTCCCCTTTGTAAATCAGTTGGGATATATTGTAATTCAATTTTATTCTTTTCAACATTATCCCTTAAGAAATGATGCCTAATCTCTATGTGTTTTGTCCTACTATGGAGGACTGGATTTTGATCTATGGAAATAGCACTGGTGTTATCACAAAAGATTTTAGACTTCTCTAAGTTGTAGCCATAGTTTAGGAGTTGGTTTTGAATCCACAAGATTTGTGAACAACAACTGCCTGCAGCCATATATTCAGCTTCAGCAGTTGTAGTTGACACAGATGTTTGTTTCTTACAAAATCAAGAGACAAGTCTGTCACCAAGGAACTGACAAGTTCCACTAGTGCTTTTCCTGTCAATTCTGCATCCAGCATAATCAGCATCTGAGAATCCAGTTAAATCAAATGCTGAATCCTTTGGATACCAGAGACCTAGATTTGGACAACTTTTAACATACCTGAGAATCCTCTTTACTAAAGTTTGGTGTGACTCTCTAGGGCTTACTTGGAACCTAGCACATATACATGTAGCAAACATTATGTCTGGTCTACTAGCTGTAAGGTACAGTAGAGAGCCAATCATTGCTCTATATGTTGTCTGATCAACAGGTTTCCCATGTTCATCAGCATCCAATACAACATTAGTAGGCATGGGTGTTTTCATACAAGATGCCTCAGACATACCAAATTTCTTAACCAGTTCATTTGCATATTTGGTTTGAGAAATAAAGATGCCTTCAGCATGTTGCTTGACTTGCAATCCTAGGAAGAAGGATAGCTCACCCATGCTACTCATCTCAAATTTAGAATGCATCAGGTTAGAAAACCTTCTGCACAATTTGGAGTCAGTAGAACCAAAAATGATATCGTCTACATAAATCTGTACTAGTAGGGTATGGGACTTATGGGTTCTAATGAAAAGAGTTTGGTCTACTCTACCCCTTATAAAACCATTTTCCAAGAGAAAGCATGTTAGGGTCTCATACCATGCTCTAGGAGCTTGCTTGAGACCATATAATGCTTTGTTCAGTCTAAAAACATAGTCAGGATAAGTTGGAGAGATAAAACCTGGAGGTTGTCTGACATAAACTTCCTCTTTGATGTCTCCATTCAAGAAAGCACTTTTGACATCCATCTGATATACTTTGAAGCCTTTATGAGCTGCATAAGCTAGAAATATTCTGATGGCTTCTAATCTTGCAACTAGTGCAAAGGTCTGGTCGTAGTCGATTCCTTCTTCTTGAGAGTATCCCTGAGCAACTAGCCTTGCCTTGTTCCTTATAATTATTCCTTGATCATCCAGTTTGTTTCTGAATACCCATTTTGTTCCAACAATGGAGTGATCCTTAGGATTTGGCACTAGTTCCCATACTTTGTTCCTCTCAAATTGATGCAACTCCTCTTGCATTGCAAGGATCCAGTGTGGATCTTGCTCTGCATCTTGAATGGACTGAGGTTCGATTGAGATAGGAAGCAGGTGTGCAACAGGTTTTGGTTGACCTGATTTCTGGTTTGCACACCAGCTGAGATTTCTCCAATTATTTGTGAAATTGGATGTTCTCTTGATGTTACTAAATCAACAGGGGGTGTTGATTGTTCACCAACCTGTGTTGTTGTTTCCTCTTGTGGTATAACAACTGGCTCTTCAAGTTGTTCTTCAATGTGTTGAGCATTTCCTTCATCTTCACTGCTTTCATCCTCTTGAGTAACCTGTAACTTGTTCAAGTCTTCAACTAGAGAATGTTCCTGCAAAGGTTCTATGGTAGAAGAATTCTTCTCCTTGAAAGACATGTTAGTTTCATCAAATGAAATGTGAACAGATTCCTCAATTTTCAAAGATGATTTATTATAGACCCTATAGGCCTTGCTGATCATGGAGTATCCCAGAAACACTCCTTCATCAGCTTTGGCTTGAAATTTTGCTAGATATTTCTTGTCATTATTGTGAATGTAGCAAATACAACCAAAGACTCTAAAATAGTCAACTTTAGGTTTCTTCCCTTTGAGTAATTCATAGGGAGTCTTTCCCTTTAGTTTATGTATCAGACTTCAGTTCAGCACATAGTTGGAGGTGTTCACTGCCTCTGCCCAAAAGGATAGAGGTAGATGAGCATCTGACAATAATGTGGTGGCAGATTCAATAAGGGTTCTATTTTTCCTTTCAGCTACCCCATTTTGTTGAGGAGTTCTAGGAGCTGAGAAAGTATGTCTGATCCCTTCACTCTAACAGAACTCTTGCATAAGAAGATAATCAAACTCTGTCCCATGATCACTTCTGACCAGGGCAATGTGAGTATTGAACACAATATGTATACATTTGAGAAACTCTGTCAGACACTTAAAGTTATCAGACTTCTTCCTTAGAAAGAACACCCAAGTGAATCTAGAGAAGTCATCTACAACTACTAAAGTGTAGGATTTCCCTCCTAGGTTTTGTACTGTGATGGGTCCAAAAAGATCCATGTGTAACAGATACAATATCCAAGGTGAATCACTCTTATTAAGTGACTTAAAGCTGTTTTTAGTTTACTTGCCTAATTGACAAGCCCTGTAGAGTCCTTACTTCTTGTAGGGGCCAGAAGGTAGTCCTCTAACAAGGTTGTCCTTGGATAGCCTAGCAATAGTTCTAAGGTTTAGGTGTCCTAATCTCTTATGCCATAAAATATTGGGTCTACAGACAGAATTAAACAAGCAAATATCTACATCAATTGAAAGAAAATCTACTAGATAGATGTTACCTTTTCTTTTACCTGTCAACACAGTTGTGTTGTCCTCTGACTTGATTTTGCATAAGGCTTTGCTGAAGGTCACCTGGTAGCCTTCATCACACAGCTAACTTGAAAGTCCACCTAGTGTCGGCTATGTGCACCTATGGGGGGGGGGGGGAATAGGTGACGTGTAGCGCTTTTGCGGAACTTACGAATGTACCTGCACAATAAAAATAAAAAGCACAGCACACAGAATACACAGGCAAATTATAGTGTTTCCCCGACTTGAGTACATCAACTTTCCCCCTTCGACCTATCTCCCAACACGGGACGACTCGGTCTCTTCTCCAACAGGATTGAAATCCAATCCCTGCACTATCGGAAGGAACCCTTCCACACGTGAGAGTCAACACTCCCACAAAACGGGTTGCACCCAACCCTTACAACACGGAACAATCGTTCCTTTACAATAAAAGTAAATATAGAATGTACACGAGATACAAACTTCGTTTGGAGACTACGGTGTTCCTCTTCGTTCGACGACGTGTTCGTGAAGTCAACGAAGAGTCTACAACCTTGGTCTCTCTTGGAGAGGATCTCCCCGGAACCGGCGGCGGCAACACGAGCGGCGGCTAGCTTCGGGATCGGCGGCTATGATGATGAGCGGCTGCTGAACTTGGAGATCCAAACTTCGTAGCGAAGCTAGCTTGGTCTTCCAACGGTCACACGAGGATCGGTCGTCTCGATCAATTCGGACGGGGAAGTTTTTCCCGATCAACAAATCGAGAGACAAGAGATCTCTGGATAGACACGTGAGACTCAAAGCTTTGTTAAGCTTCTGTCACCGGAGATCGGGAAGAAAAGCGATCAGCAGCGGCGACGGACTAACGCGAGCGGCGACGGATGCGGTGGAGCTATTTCGCGATTTTAGGGTTTGCTCTGCTCGGCTTCTTTCTGTCTCGGTATTCCGTTCAAAATACCCGTATATAAATACTATAGATGCTTTCCAAAATGACTGTTGTGGGACCCACAAGCTGAATCACTAAGTCCCGGTCCAGAATCTTAACAGCGGCAGAATCCGGTTCAGGAAGTTCCAGAAAAACGCCCAAGTCAAAATCAGTGAGAATCAAAAGTGATTCTCGCCGAGTCGCCGAGAATCAAAGGTGATTCTCGACGATTCGGCGAGAATCAAAGATGATTCTCGTCGAATTTGCCTTGGTTGCACGCACTGCTTTAGGCCAGGTCGAGACGGCGAGAATCAACCAGTGATTCTCGACGATTCTTACTTAGAAGCAGAGGTGTTTGCTTAGAAGTGGCTGGGTCGAGTTCGGCGAGAATCAACTTCTGATTCTCGTCGAATCGGCGAGAATCACAAGTGATTCTCGCCGAATCGGCGAGAATCACTTGGTGATTCTCGTCGATTTAAACTTAGACGAATTTTCGTCTTTCCACCTATGAGGTGCTCCTTGACCCATCCATGCTCCTGGTCTTCTCTTGCATATGAACGGCCCTGTACTTGAAAGTAAGTGCACTCCAATAGAGAGAGTACACGTAGGCCAACACACTGATCTTCTCAACGAGGGATTACGTCTTGCAGACCCGTGTATATTGACCTACTGCACCCTGACATTGGTGTGCACTTAGCGTGGAGGAGCTGCAAGTACAACTTAAGATGTTTCATCAAATACATTGTGAATTCATCTTAGCTTGACAGGTGGCTTCCTCAAATCCAGGTAATTGTGGATACAATACCCAACAATCTCCCCCTATTTGACGAAGCCAAAACCCTACTAGCTAAGATGAATAACACCTATCAAATAATAAACATAGCATTCAGAAATTAAACATGCAGCACAAGAGAATATATGCAACCAGATCAGGATTTGAGTCATTCACAAATTCAAATATATATACCAATATATATATATACACATATAATCTCAGAATTGTTCATATGATAACAATAATCATTAAATGTTCTTAAGACAAAGTGACAAGCTATAAGTTATTGACTATTTTTCCTTGGCTAAGTCACCCTTAAGATTTTGAGCCAAGTACTTCTTGCTTTGCCTCTCCATGTATTCTTTGGGCTTCGGGTAATACCTAGGAGGAGGAACTTTATCTGCATCCTTGTTGTTTCTGAAAAAGATGTTGCGTTTCGCTTCAAACGTTTTGTGCGTTTCCCACTCATACTGGCTATATACTTCGTTTCGATTGATCTCTCCTCTTTCTTGCAGCCAGAAGGTGTCTAAGATGATGTTCCTTGAAACTGGACTCCATTTTTTGTTTCGTACGTCCTCCTCACTCATTCTGATCCTCTTTTCAGCTAGTGTCTCCTTGGAGGTCCCTTCCTGAGCTTTTCTCTTGGCCTTGGCTTTTGCTAGGGCCTCTTGATCAAACATGCTCCTCAGTTTAGCTTTGGAGAGAGCCCTAGCATCAGCTTCACTTATGGGAACATCTACAACACTTGCACTTATTCCCTCAGCAGCACTTACTCCCTCAGCGGCCGTAGATGTCTCAGGAGGATGAATATCTGCAGGATTTTCAGCCAAGGGGATGCCTAACGCCTGGTGGAGCATCCACCGGCAGCTGTCATAGACGTACTTGTTTGACTGTTCGAAGTTTTTGATCGTGACTTCTTGAAGCTCAGCCATCTTAGCTAGATACTCTTTCTCCCCCTTTTTGGCTTCTACAGCTATGAAGTTGGCATAGGAATGTAGGGAGTCATCAATATGCTTCGTGGTCTTGGAGAATTCAGATACCAAGGCCTGCTGATTGGCGTTGAGAGTGACCATATTACCGTCAAACTTTTGAATGTTGTTGGCTACAACATGTGCATTCTGATTGACGACGGCAAGAGTGTCGGTGTTCTTCTTCAATCCGGCCATAAGAAGTGTGACAGCTTCGCCGGCCGCGGTATACTTCTCTTCAAATTTCTTCTCCATCACGTCCAGTTTATGGTTGATTTCCACCATATTCTTGAGCATCAGATTTTCAGAAGTCTTAATCCTTTTCAGCAGTTTATTCTGAGCGTTAGCAAAGGAGTCTTTGAGTTCATTCACAATTCCCTGAATGACATTTACTGTGTGAGTGGCTAGCTCATCTCGTAATGGAAGAGCTGGAGGCACTTGTGGACCTTGCCCTTCAGCAGACGCATCTGTAGAGCTGGATACAAGCACAGTCTCCAATGGAGGAATGCTGGCGGCCTCGGTAGATTTATCTGACTCCCCCTCCACTGGTGCATCCTTGTCCGATGGAGGTTCAACAAGATCTGGAGCCTCCAATACTTCATGTCCCTCATTCCCATCTTCCTCTCTGTCATCATCCAAGAAATCATCTATATCAGCAACATCTTCCAACTCATTGTCAGCAGTCTCCATTCCAGTAGCTTCGGCTCCTTGCTCGTTTTGGTTCGGGGCCTCCCCATACTCCAGCTCATTTTCACTTTCTTCGTGTAGATCTGCCACAGCATCTCTGGCCAGCTGGGAGATGTCAGATACTACATCAGTATGCGAGGGTAGAGGATCCCCCTCGATTCCTGCAGTCAGGGTATCAGGAATTTCACCGGGGGTTACTGCTGGAGATACTCCCTGTTGATCTTCCACTGCAGTCTGCCCAATACGCCTCTCCCATCGATCAAACACACTTGTGTCCATCTTCTTCAAGTAGTGGAGGGGGACACCTTTGCTCATGTCAAACTTGTCTCCATTTAGCTGGTTTAGATATAGACTTATGATGCGGCCAAAACTCGGAGTGCCCAAGGTGTCCTTGATCTTCTCGAACAGCAACGCCCCCCAGTTGAACCTCTTACGGCAGACAACAGCTATCAGGATCTTGAACATATCTCCTGAGATATGGTCATGAGGGCCCGGCTTGCAGATGAGCACCTTTCCAATAATATCAGACAGGAGCTTCCCTTCTTCATTCATATCCTTTCTCTTTATTGACCGTGTTCCTCGTGGGAGACCGCAGAATAGGAGAGTTCTGGTTTTGTCCTCGTCCTCCAGATAGTCCTCATGCTCCGAGCTAGAAAGCTGCAGGTAGCGAGTCAGCTTGCTGGCAGACAGCTTGACCTTTGCCCCAGCCACCTTGCTTTTGATTAGTGAGTCGCCATTTCGGAGTCTTGCGGTGGCGAAGAACTCCAGTACTTCTTTGTCCAGGATTTTGCAAGGGTGCTCCAGGATGAATGTTAGTCCAGCCTCTTCCAGCATCAGAATGATGTTGCAGAATTCGTCCGAGGCGTGAGAGAACCCAGTCCGAACAAGCTCGCAACCAGTGACCAACCCAGCAGTTGTCCTTGGGGTCATTGCATATCTAGAGAGAGAATCCCTACTCTAAGCGTTAATGAACATTCAAAAAGAAAGCGTCACTAGTGAGAGCGTCCAAGTACGGGTGAGGAAGAGGTTACCTAAGGGCTTATACGGAAGTGAGTTGGTGAGCTTCCTGCGAGAAATCTTCCTCGAGCGTCCTTTGGGAAGACCTTCGGTGGATAGGAGAGTTTCCTGCGGGGTTCGGCCTTGCTAGAACCTTGCGAGAACCTTCTCGATTTGACGATGGACCTTGCGAGAACCTTGCGGTCACAGAGACACTTCGCGATTCGACGAGAACCTTGCGAGAACTTACGGGAAGAAGATGGAGAGCCGGATTCGTGTAGCGATGAGCTTCCTGCAGGGTTCGGCGGGAATCAACGGGAGTTTGCGAAGGCGGTGCGACGACTTTCCTGTGGGTCTCTGCGAGTCGGCGGGAGAGCTCTTGTGGGTTTCGGCAAGTCTACGGGTTTCGGCGAGTCGGCGGAAGAGCTCTTGTGGGATATCTACTGCGACGTGAGGCGGGATTCGTGAAGAAGGCGAAGGGTCGGCGTGATTTGTCTAATTCGGCGAGATTTCAAGTATATAATTGGTCGGCGGGATTTGTCTAATTTGAAATTGAGAGGTTTCTTGACTAGGAATTTTCACGTTGAGAAGCATTGCAACATTTTTGAATTCTTCTGATGTCAAGTCAATATAAAAATGATAAATACATGTATATTTTAAAGTCAATCTATTTGGATTTGAACGAGGCTTTTCCAAAAACTTTTTGATGTCAATTGTGAGTTGTCGAGATTCACGATGACATATCTTCGTTAACTCTTTATTGATGTATAAAGGTTTGCAGGCATCGAGTTAACCTATCCTTAGAGGTGCCCCACATACATGTATAAGCATAAGTGTAAATATACACATGGATAGAAATATATATATATATATATATATATATATATATATATATATATATATATATATTTTAAATGAGGATGCAATATGACTTAAGTCCTTGAACTGATCAAAATTACCTGGGATTTTGAGAGTCATCGTCTTAGTCCCAAAGGTAGAACACATTAGAGGCTCAATGTGAGTATGCTCAAACAGATATCACATCTGTTATTGCAGACGCTTGTTCCAATTTAGTCTTGAGCCACCTACTGTCTAGGTCCCATTATATTCACGGGAACCTAGACCACCCTGCAAGAAAGAATTACTTTACCTTAGGAACCCAAATCATATTGGGTCCTAGGTTCCTGTTAGCATAAGCACGCAACTGTCTTCCTTCAGAAAACCTGTCTGGAAGACTACCTCTGTCCCGAGAATGTGGATAAGCCCTTGCCGTGGGCACAGAGGGGTTGTGCCAACAGTCGATGGCAAAGTGTCCCACTTTGCCACAGCACCAACATGGGTGAATGTTGTATCGCCGTTTCCGACCTGATCTAGCGACTGAGGTAGTCACGGTCCTAGGTCTAAACGGGATAGAGCATGATCTCCTCACAAAATTTCCTCTTCCAACGTGTCACGTGGAAGGGTGGAAGGAATGCATGTTGTGAGCGTCATGAGGCCGGGAAGGTGGTGCCCTCCTTTCAGGCATCCCCCTTTCAGAGGCCCCATGAAAACTTACACCATGATTTCTAACCTCCCTATCCTGTGTCCTCGGGTGGTGAGAAGTGTTCTGTGAGCTAGGACATACATATTCACATCGAGTTGAGGCCGTGGCAGTGAATACAAAGGGCTCAGAATGAGCCTTTGGTATTCTCTCATGAGTGGCCACGACGGCCCTTGCACTCTGGGTGTCTCCACATGGGGACAGATTACACTTGCAGTGACCACGACTATTCTTGTGGTCATACCTGAAGGCATGATGAGTTGCCTTCCTGCTTGGAGTGGGGGGTCGGAACACCGTTTCCCCATTTCTCCACGCATTGATAATCCGGGAGATCCACCCGGTTTCTTGCTTTCTCTTTATGGCATCAACCTTGGAAAAGTTTGATACAATACGTTTCTCATTATCTGGACTACTCTCTAGAGCTGAGATCTTAGAGTCCTTGATCTTGTTGGATGCCAATTGGAGAACCAACAAGATATTCAGTCGAGCAATCTCTCGAGCTTGCTCCTCAGCAAGTAGGTTGCTTTCCTGAAGGGCTCTCTTCGGGGAATCAGAATTTTCTGGAGGAGAGCAGTTTCTGTCTTCAGAAAGGTCAAAAGATATGGGGCAGGATGAAGATGTTACCTGCTCATCTGTGTTATTGTCATTAGAGTCAGTGACCATTGTTTCATCCTCGTCAGAGCTGCTTTCCTCACTGGTCTCGTCAGTCTCTGATACGGACACTGGAGCTCTGATGTTGTCCGAGTGATGCTTGCCTTCATCTTCAGAGGTGAGGACCCCCACATAGGCTTCCTCGTCTGGTTGACAACATATTCCAGCTTTCTCTGACTCCCCCATCAACTCTGATATCATCACCCACATGGATTTAGCCGTCCTACATTTTTCCAATCTAGAGCGAGAGGCTCCAGACCAGATATCCATAATAATTTGACGAATCCTCTCGTCCAAGTGAAATAGTGATAGTTCCGTCTCTGACATCTCAGCAATGCCCATGGGCACTTGGATCCCAGAGTCGGAGGTCTTCATGGGAATAAACGGACCCTCTTCTAGGATGAAGGATGCTCGAGGATCGATAGCATCAAGGTGAAATGACACTCTCATTCTCCAGATGGGATAATAATCCTTTGTGCATGCGGGGAGTTTGAGTGGCGGTATCTCATAATCCAGATCCATGCTTCTGACACTGGTGGCAGGATTCTACTCAAGGTGTTAACCTTTTTGATGAGTAACCTCCCTCTGATACCACTTGAAAGTCCACCTAGTGTCGGCTATGTGCACCTATGGGGGGGGGGAATAGGTGACGTGTAGCGCTTTTGCGGAACTTACGAATGTACCTGCACAATAAAAATAAAAAGCACAGCACACAGAATACACAGGCAAATTATAGTGGTTCCCCGACTTTGGTACATCCACTTTCCCCCTTCGACCTATATCCCAACACGGGACGACTCGGTCTCTTCTCCAACAGGATTGAAATCCAATCCCTGCACTATCGGAAGGAACCCTTCCACACGTGAGAGTCAACACTCCCACAAAACGGGTTGCACCCAACCCTTACAACACGGAACAATCATTCCTTTACAACAAAAGTAAATATAGAATGTACACGAGATACAAACTTCGTTTGGAGACTACGGTGTTCCTCTTCGTTCGACGACGTGTTCGTGAAGTCAACGAAGAGTCTACAACCTTGGTCTCTCTTGGAGAGGATCTCCCCGGAACCGGCGGCGGCAACACGAGCGGCGGCTAGCTTCGGGATCGGCGGCAATGATGATGAGCGGCTGCTGAACTTGGAGATCCAAACTTCGTAGCGAAGCTAGCTTGGTCTTCCAACGGTCACACGAGGATCGGTCGTCTCGATCGATACGGACGGAGAAGTTTTTCCCGATCAACAAATCGAGAGACAAGAGATCTCTGGATAGACACGTGAGACTCAAAGCTTTGTTAAGCTTCTGTCGCCGGAGATCGGGAAGAAAAGCGATCAGCAGCGGCGACGGACTAACGCGAGCGGCGACGGATGCGGCGGAGCTATTTCGCGATTTTAGGGATTGCTCTGCTCGGCTTCTTTCTGTCTCGGTATTCCGTTAAAAATACCCGTATATAAATACTGTAGATGCTTTCCAAAATGACCGTTGTGGGACCCACAAGCTGAATCCCTAAGTCCCGGTCCAGAATCTTAACAGCGGTAGAATCCGGTTCAGGAAGTTCCAGAAAAATGCCCAAGTCAAAATCGGTGAGAATCGAAAGTGATTCTCGCCGAGTCGCCGAGAATCAAAGGTGATTCTCGACGATTCGGCAAGAATCAAAGATGATTCTCGTCGAATTTGCCTTGGTTGCACTCACTGCTTTAGGCCAGGTCGAGACAGCGAGAATCAACCAGTGATTCTCGACGATTCGACGAGAATCACTAGTGATTCTCGCCGAATCGGCGAGAATCACTTGGTGATTCTCATCGATTCTTACTTAGAAGCAGAGGTGCTTGCTTAGAAGTGGCTGGGTCGAGTTCGGCGAGAATCAACTTCTGATTCTCGTCGAATCGGCGAGAATCACAAGTGATTCTCGCCGAATCGGCGAGAATCACTTGGTGATTCTCGTCGATTTAAACTTAGACGAATTTTCGTCTTTCCACCTATGAGGTGCTCCTTGACCCATCCATGCTCCTTGTCTTCTCTTGCATATGAACGGCCCTGTACTTGAAAGTAAGTGCACTCCAATAGAGAGAGTACACGTAGGCCAACACACTGATCTGCTCAACGAGGTATTACGTCTTGCAGACCCATGTATATTGACCTACTACACCCTGACATTGGTGTGCACTTAGCGTGGAGGAGCTGCAAGTACAACTTAAGATGTTTCATCAAATACATTGTGAATTCATCTTAGCTTGACAGGTGGCTTCCTCAAATCCAGGTAATTGTGGATACAATACCCAACATGACTGATGCTAATTAGGTTGTGCTTCAGTCCTTCCACATAAGCTACCTTCTTGAAAGTTACTGATCCAATCTGGACTGCACCATATCCTTTAGTTTGTCAAAAGTTTGAATCACCAAAGATAACTTTGGGTCCAAGCTTGGCTCTGAAGGATGTGAGGTTGTCCTTGTTCCCTGTCATGTGCTTAGAGCACCCACTATCTAAATACCATTGCTGGTTATATGTTGGATAGGTCTTCACCTGCACATAAGACAATTCATTTGTTTTTGACCCAGTTTACCTTGGGCCTAGGTTGATAACCTTTAAATTCTGAAATAAAAGACATCCCAAGTTGACTCTTATATCCTTCAGGATGATATCTCCTTGGAGGTATAATCCATTCAGTATAAGGGTTAAAGATTTGGGATGAAGGATCCTTAGGATTCAATTTTGATTTGCCTTTGAAAAATTTTCCAGAGCTCTGACCTCTGTTCGACGATCTTGGAGCTGCGTTCGACGATCTTGGGTCAGATCGTCGAGCTCCGTTCGACGGTCGACTATGGCTGAGTTCAGGTATTTGAGATCGTCGACCTGCGTTCGACGACTTTGGCTGAGATCGTCGATCTGCATTCGACGATTTTGCCTGAGATCGTCGAGCTGCGTTCGGCGTTCGTCGATCTTCATTCGGCGATCGTCGATCTCCGTTCGACGATTTCTGCTGGGACTTGGTTTTCTGAGGCAGATCAGAATTTTTCCTAGCAACCTCTACAACTCCCTTTCCTTTGTCAGAAATGAATTTGATTGGAGTTGTTAGGACTATAGGTTGGATGGATGAAGCACCCAAGCCCAGTGTACTGTTAAATCTAGAGTTCACTGTTCTTGTGATGTCCATCAGCTTGATGCTTCTCCCATTAAGGGATTCTTCAAGCTTCTTGGCCTCAGAGAGCTCACTTTTCAGTGTAGCTATCTGTTCCCAATAGCACTCCAACTCCTGAGAGAGTTTGAGATTTTCTGACTTTAAAGTATTGTGTTCAGATAATTGATTTCTGAGAGAGATAATCTCTTTCTCATACTTTAGCAGGTCTAAACACAGTGCTTTAAATTCAGATTTAAAATCCTCTGAACTAAAATCAAAAAAACCAATTACCTGATCTTCTTCAGGTTGAGTCTCTGAATCTGACTCTGACTCCTCTTCTTCTGAATTATGTTGTGAGACATTGATTACCATCATGCAGAACTCCTTTTCTTCTGCATCATCCTCATCATCACTGGAGCTGGATGAGGCTTCTGACTCTTCTTCAGTCTCACTCCAGGATTCAGCAACAAACCCTTTTCTTGTATGTTTGTTTTTGCTTGAAGAAGGTTTGCTATTGCCATTCCTTTTGGAGACTTTCTCCTTTCTTCTTTCTTTCCTGTCCCTTCTGTCCTTGTTCTTGTTCTCTGGACAGTCAGGAACTATGTGCCCTGTTTTCCTGCAACCATAGCAAATAATGTCTTTATTATTACTAATGGACTTGTCATACCTTGACTTATCCTGCTCCTTGTATGATCTTCTTCTGAAGTCCTTTCTGGCCATTTTGTAAAATCTTTTGGCCAGCAGACTGAGTAGTTCATCATTGTCTGTGGCTTTGTCTTCAGGCAGGTCTTCAGTTGCCTTGAAGGCTATGGTCTTCTCTTTTCTTGTGGCTGGTGAGGCAACCTTCTGTTCTTCCTCTCTATTTTTGATAAGTAGCTCATAAGATTTAAGCTTACCCAACAGAGCTTCAGTGGTGATCTCATTCAGACTTCTGGCATCCTTAATTGGCCAGATTCTTGAATCCCAAGTGCTGGGGAAGCACATTAGGATCTTGTCATTAAGTTCAGTTAGAGAGATCTCTTTGTCCAATGTTCTGATTTCACTGACAATTAGACTTAGCCTGTTGTACATGTCTCCCACTGACTCAGTTTCTCCCTTCTTGAAATTCTCATATTGAGAGATGAGATGGGATCTTCTATCCTTTGTCTCATCAGCTGAGCCTGAGACTATTTCTGAGAGTTTGTCCCAAATTTCCTTGGCTGAATTACATTCAGCTATCTTTTGAAATATGTCAACAGACATTGTCTGGGCTAGGATGTACATAGCCTTAGCATCAGCTACCTTCCATCTCTTGATGTCAGCATCTGTTCCTGATGGAGGTGGAACAGTATTTGTACTTGTGTTCTCTGGAGGACTTGGACACACTATCAAAACAGAGTTAAAGATATCTTCGTCAATAGAATTCCTGTAAAGCCTAATCCTTGCTTTCCAAAGTGCAAACTTGGATAGATTGCACACTGGAGGTCTGGTGCTAGCATAATCTTTGTTTTGGGCCATGATTTGTGAAAACAAAATCTAATAATAAACTACAAAAGAAAAACAGATCTAACTAAGGATCTTTGGGTTCAGGTTTCAGCCTGTACAACCAATCAGGTATGGTATGTTTAACCAACCTCGCTCTGATACCAATTGAAAGTGCAGCTAGATCTGATATACTCTAGAGAGGGGTGAATAGAGTATATGGTGCTTTGAAACATTTTACAACAACTGTTGTAATAAGTGTGAGCAGGGAAGCAATAATAAATCTAATCATAGCACTAAGTTAAACAAAGGCTAATCACAGAAAAATCAAGGCCAGAAACAAAAATGAAAACAAGCAAATCCAGAAGACACAAGGAAATATAGTGGTTCCCCTAAACTTGGGTACATCCACTCTTCTACCACCCTAGGTAGGAATCCACTGCAGGATGAGTTGATCAGGTGTCCTGGGCACCAATGAGCTTTTGATAAGGTGCTCAAAAACCAAAGCAGATTTTTTGATCAGGTGTCTTACCACCAATGAGCACAAGGTGCTCAAAAACCAAGCTCAAACTTTTGAAGGGAGTTTGAGAAACCCTTTACAGAGAGGGGGTGAGAGACTGATGGAAGTCTTCTCTTTCTCAAACAACTGAGAAGACTATGTGGATTGTTGATGTCAAAGCTCCCCCTGAATCCTTTAGATCTTCAGGAAGAAAAGCTTTGCTGAGGGTGATAGGCCTTCAAAGATTGAACTCCAACAATAGATGATTTCAACAATAGCTGAAATATTGAATGTCTGGAGTCTTGAAAATATGTTGGCCTTGCACACTTTGAAAACTAAAGAAATCTGAAGATTTGAGAAAGCTTGATCTCCTTGGATGAGTGTTCTTCAGAATTCTTTTTGACAGAATATTTTTGAATGTGTCTCTGTAATCTGTGTTCTATGAGTGATTCAAAAAACATTCTTCTCTATTATTCTCTGATACAGAATAGAATAACATTCTCTGTCAAGAATAGCCGTTAGCCTACATTGATTGCATCCTTAATTGCAAAATCTCTTCTGGAGGAAAGTCCACAGAAATATTCCTTGAAATATCCCTTGAAACTTTGTCCAGAAATGAATGAAAACGGCTAGGAAATCTCTGAATTAATTGCAGAATAACTCCTTAACTGATTTGAATTTGAATTTAGAAACATCCTGGGAGTTATCTGAAATCGTCGAACTGAGCTTTGCAATCGTCGAGCTGAGCTCAGCGATTTGGAAATATACAGCAGCAAAATATCGTCGATCTGAGCTCAAAGATCATCGAACTGAGCTCAGAGATAAAGATCCAAAACAGAGTCAAAATCGTCAACCTGAGCTCACCGATCGTCGAATGGAGTTCGACGATATAATGAAGTTGAGCTCAGCGATCGTCGAATGGAGTTCGACGATCTATCGAAGTTGTGCTAGACGATCATCGACCGGAGTTCGACGAATCATCGTGCTGAGCTCGACGATATGACTTAGTCTCCAAACACAAAATCTTGTTCTTCAGGGCAGCTTCCAAACGTAGACTTCTAACCTTTAGACTCAATTCTAATTGACCTATTAAGCTATACAGGAGGTCAAGCAAAGGTTCCTAGAGACATAGTGATCCTGACCCAAATTAGTAATAGGGTATTCCAACAAGAGGGGACTGTTATAGCCTTCTTATTGTTTCTCTCAGCAAGAATCTAACTAAAAGTGAGCTGCTAGTAAAAGTACTTGGCTTACTCTGAGTTTCATTTACCACAGTCTTCTTTGTAGTTGACATGATATTAATGGCCTTGGAGCTAGCCAAGTAAGGCTTAGTGACTGACTTACCCTTGTTATGGGTTATTGCTGGAAGATCCTGAGAATAGGACATTGCCTTCTCCTTGAGTGTAGGGGCTGAAGCATTAAATATAAATGGTCTATGATGGGCCATTTGGAATTCTTCATGGGAAGCCTTCTGTGCAGTCAAACCCATGCCCTTCCTTCTTCTATTGCAAGGTACACTTGTACTCTTACAAGTAGAATTCCCATTCTTCTAGTGACCATACGTGCAGTCTTGATCATACCTGTTGGAAGGGAGGATTACCTTATGAAAGGTGGCCTGAGGCACTACAGGAGCCTTGACTTTTACTTTGGAATTGCTAACTCTAGAATTCTAATTAGACCCTAAGCCTCTCTCATTGTTTTGAGAGGGAAATGAGTCAATCAATTGCAACACAATTTTAGGCTTATTAAATTTAATTGCAATCTTTCTCACCTTTAGGAGCTTCTCTTCAAGATAAAAGATGATCTAGTTCTTTTGGATTATGGTCCCAATTTGGAGGATTGAGATGACATTTAGTTGGCTAACTTCACTCCCTTTCTAATCCAGCAGGAATGCTGTCTCAGACTGCTGGGCAGCAGCTAGTTATAGAGAGATAATCACCTCAGCCTACATCTTGGCCAACTTCTTGCTTCTTCTCAAGGAATCAAAAATTTCACCATACTTGTCAATCAATTGATTGACATCTCCCTCAGACTCAGAATCATCTTCATCACAGGATGAGGATGCATTAGAATCTGGACTGATCTCATAATCTGAATAATAAGAAGAAGTGGACAAAGAATTTACCATTTTTGGAACAGTATGATCCTGGCAAGAATCTTCTTCTATCATTGCTATCAACCCATAACTTCTGTTGTCATCTACTTCATCATCATCCTCCTCTGATTCAATATCTGAATGTGACATAGGGGCCCTAATCTCTATTCTTGCATCTGGATAGACACTGTAAGACCTATTTTTCACGGTACTACCGGGTCTTATGCCCAGAATCGTCATTTCGCAGTGACACCTTTGCTCGGAAGGTCGTCACTATGAAACGCCAACCCTGCCGGCATACATAATCACCAAAGATGCGAAAGCTTTTGAAAGAAGAGAGAAAATGCCAAGTCCACAAAACATATCACATATAAGTAAATAGCATGAATCACAACATGTCCCAGAATAAAAGAGTATTGAAAAAGACGACCAGAAAGGTAAAGTGGCTTATGCCTAGTACATCAGAATCCTCACTACAAGGTCACTCTCAGAAACTAACAAAATTAAACACTCACGGAGCCAGAAGCGTGTGCTCCTGAGCTAGACTGGCCCACCTCCATATGCACCGTGCCTGTTGGTGATGTCTCTGCGATGACTGCATGTCTCTCATCCAGAGCCACTGAAAAATAATGGCCCACCGACCGTTAGTCAAAAGACTTAGCCAACTATCATCCCCGTCTCCCGCTGTGACTCTTAGGCACCGTGCAGGAAGGAGGATAGGGAAGAAATTGAGGTGGAGAAGTGTCAAAGCAGATGTCAGCGGGCCTAAGCTAGCAATGATATAACAGAACTATAAAGGTGTATAATAATAATATGATAATATCAAAAGTAAGGCAGAAAATAAAGAAAGTAAGAGAGCAAATTATCATTTAGAATAACCTTAACTTATATCCCCATACAAACTTATAAGTTAAGGGGTCTTTTGCAAGGCTTCCATCGTATAAAAAATCTCATATCATTTCATACGATGGGGTGTCAGGTTTATATGCAAGTATGAGTATAGTGCTTTGTTATGCATGAAATGCTATGTTCACACAAGTGCAACTCATGCACACATCTCTATGAGCACAAACCTTTTGTTCCGCCATTTTGTAGTTAGCTAAACTCTTAGGTACCTCTCAATGTGGCAAACAAAGGCAGTGGGTTGGGCCACCCCACTAGTAGGCTGACATTCAAGCCACCCAAACTAGACCCTTATACGCCTCAACGTGAAGAACACACCACGGAACCTCTGCGTACCATGCTAGGAAATCCACCAGTCTTTCCTTGGCTATGTGTGAACCACACTCGCCGAGTCATCATACCGACATCGACGTGAATGACCGTCAAGTAGAAAATACCCACCACCTTATGTTATGCACATGCAAACTAGAACTTCTGAGCCATAGGCTCCCCGGAATAACCTGTATGCCAAATCACCTACCGAGCCATCGGCTCGGCGGGCTAACCTGCCACAACTAAAACCACCGAGCATACCACTCGATTGACCGAGCTGGGTTATCGACCCTGTAACTAGAGGTGAGTGTTAGTGCGGTTTCAGTAAAGACTATTTACTCCTGAACTATTCCTAGGTGTAGTAGGATTCTCTCACTAGGGAAAGGCGATCACTCGTCGCCCCAGGGATGAGCTTAACCTATCCCACCAGGTTCTCACAACCTGACCTACATTGATGACCTCAGTCATACTCTACGGGTTAAGTATACAACATACCCCTTTACCCTATACCTAAGGTTTAGAAGATTCCTTATTAATGTTGTTTTGCTATGTGGAGACCTTGTGAGCAAAATGACATGTAGGAGTGCTGAGCCCCCGTTAAATATTCATCTGAATGCCCTAAGATAATTATTGAGGGTCTATAGTGATAATATTAGACTAAGTCGAGAAACTTGAAATTTTTCTAATTTAATTGGCATTTATTTAATTTTTCCCAATTTATGGCCATAGGTCATTTTGAACATAAAGTACTAGGTTTACATAAGTTATGACCACACAAAAATTAAGAACTCCATATGATGCCAATAAGTCAAAGAATACCAAGTTTCATAATTATTCACAAGAGATTTGGCCTATAATTAATTAATCCATAATAAATCTAATAATTTTGGGTAAAGAAGAATGTACTATAATACATTATCAAAAATTATGGAAAAATTACTGAATCTTAAGGGTGACCAGCAAGGACTTCTGACCAAAGATCATAATTTACCAAGCTCGTTAGGTACCAAAATAAAATCAATTAATTTTACTTATAAACAAGCACCTTGTGAAGTAACCCCTATAAACAGACTTTCTAAAATTCCACAAAACTTTACAGAGCTTTATAATATCATAAAAGGTCCTCTGACTAAATTTCATGAGTTTCCAGAAAGAGGTTAATTCATAAGAAATTTCTAAATAGCTAGAGTAACTTAATGGGTTGTGAATGAAGTCCTCCAAATATTTATCTAAAAATTCATACTAAATTTCTGGAGCTTTGTTATAGTCTTACAACATAACTGACTAAATCTCATGCAATTTCAATGTTAGAAAGTCATATATAAAAATTCTTCAAGAAAACCCAAGATAGTGCTCTTACAAAGGGACCTACTGGTAAACTCATCTCAACATCATGTAAAATATTCTAGAGATTAATATGATTATAAAAATGACTCCTACCATCATCCCATGGAAAACCAAGGTCATAGGACCCCTAAATTATTCCTTAAGGTGCAAGGGCCTAATTAGGCATAAAGTTATTTAAGTGGAGTGAAAGGGTCCAAATACCACCAACAACAACCCTAGTGCATTACTCCACCCTAGAAACCCATGGGGTAAACCCCATGCCCAAACAAAGCCTAAACACCCTAGCTCCTTCACAAACCCTAACAGGGTCAATTCAAGGCTTGAACTAGGGCGCTAGGTCTCAACCACCCTAACTCATCCAAACCTCTAAGAGAGGGTCACCCTACTGACCTTGGGACTCTGGCCAGAGCCCCAACCCATTTGGGTGAGGATTGGCCCCTCCATGCCCCAAGAATCCCAAACCCTAAACTCACCCTTAAGGTCCCAAATATTAGTGACATCAAAACTAAGTCAAATCAAACTAAAATGGGTTGAGATTTTAACCAGTGGCTCTTGGTGACCACTAAGACCATCCACCAATGTTTTGGTGGGTGGTTAAGTCATTAGGCCCCTTATTTAAACTACACAAGGATTATTAAATTTTTAACAAAACTATAGTAAAGTTTTCTCCAAAAATTCTCATTTTTAGATATGTCCTGGGTATAGAACATTGACTCCCTGCCCAAATTTCAGTTCATTTGGACATGTGTTTAAGTGGGGGTACCTATTTTAATTTCTGACTAGCCCTATGTATATACTGCACCATTTTGAGTGCTGACGTCAGACAACTAAGCCAAATTGGTTGAAACAAATTTTAAATTAAAATAGACCTCAACGGTTACAACGTTGTTGTTGACCACTGTTTCTATAGAAGTACATATGAATTTTTAATAAATAAAAAGATTTATTGTAAATTATGTGACAAAAAAATCAAATGGAATGAAATAATTATTCCTAAGATTAAATCTATGCGTCACGAATCTTGGCACATAAAGGACGGCATCTGGTTGTCTTCTATAGCGCGCCAATGACCAGGATTTATTCTTCTTGGAGCCACTTCTGAACATTGTAGCCGGCCACCTGGCCATCTCCCTGGACGGCCACCGCCACCACCACCTCCACTGATGTGGTGGCTATCGCCAGGCGGCGGCACGACCGCCGGAGAGGCCTTTCCCGGCGAACCCGAGAGGTGCAAAGAGCTCAGAAAAATCCAGATAATTTCTCACTAGATCGGGATTTATTGAACCTGATGTCTCTCTTAATTTATCTAGTATCCTAGCACCGAGGGAGAGGGCGATAAATTGACCTTCAATCGTGCTTGCCAATGAGTTTGGTGTTGGTGTTCCATAGCCGGTGGTGGAGGCAGTCGTGATTCTGCAACAAAATTGCAAAGTAGCTTGAAAACGTCGGGGAAAGGGTGGAAATGACCCCTTGGTGCCCAGTGATGCTTTTAAAGGAAACAGAAAGGGGAGGGGAGTGGTATTTCTTCATGGCTCCATTAATGGCCACTAATGACATTTTCAGTCATGGGTGGATACACTGTTCCGGCCATTGAACAACCACCAAAATGACCCCTGGCCTTCTCTACACTGAATGGGGATTTGGAACAATGCTTTGGAAAAGGAGAGAGGGGCCCTTGGTCTTCCTAGGCCATGAATACTCTCCTCCAAAAACGCTAATGGCCTGCTCGACGATTTTTGTCGAGCTCTGTACGATGATTTCGTCTAGCTCTGCTCGACGGTTTCGTTGAGCTCTACTTTACGGTTTCGTCGAGCTTTGCTCGACTGTTAGCCCATACTTTTGGGGTTTAACATTGGGTGTCACTAGGCCCTTTAGTGCTTACTAGGGTTTTGTCATGAACTAGTCATGAAAAAACCATCCTCGGGGTCTTGAAGTGTGAGGGATGTTACAAACACCATCTGATGGACTGATGGAATCTTCTTCCTTATCATCCTCTTCTTTGCCTTCCATGTAGACTATCAAAGTGTCCCACATTTCTTTGGTAGTCTTGTAGTGGACCAAGTTCTGTAAGGTGGAATCATCCATCAAACTTACAATGAAGTTTTGTGTCCTCTTGTCCAAGGTAGCCAAGATGATTTCATCTTCAGTCATTTCAGCATAACTCTTTAGAGTCTGGACTTCTGCATCTAAGACAGAGACTTTCATGGGGATAAAGGGTCCTTCTTGAACTGTTACAAAGATCCTAGGATCAGAGGCTTCCATGATCTGTCTGACCCTCTCTTTCCAGTTTCTAAAGTTCTCCTTGCTATAGACTTGAAGCTCCCTTGAGCTCCACACCTTATGGTTCACTCCTGAACCAATTAGTACAAACCTTTTAGTTATCCTTGGAGATCACTTAGTCTGTTAGGTCCTTTTTTATCAGCCTTCCTCTAATACTAGTTGAAAGTCTTTAATTTCATGGATAAATAAATCACCTATAGCGAGGGAGGCGAATAGGTTTCTTAATCAGTTGTGACTATCTTTAATTTCCTTTCTTTTATAGCTTTATGAGTTAACAGATTTCTACTTTCATGACACACACAACCCGCAACAAAGATACCACACAAGGAGTACATATATAATTTATAGTGGTTCCCCATATTATGTGTACATTCACTTTCCGTCCCACTTTTCTAATAGCTTGTTAGACAAGGCACTTCTCCAATCTCGGCTCCTAATATCTTACAACACGATCCCACATGACCACTTAGTCTCCTCCAAGACTTACAGCTCAGTCACAAGACCCTACAACTCAGTGATCCAAAGATCACCTACCTCAGTACCAAAGGCCCTACAACCCAGGCTGGGTGGGGAGCCCTACCTTAGAGAGAATGACTCTCCTATAGCTCGGGTACAAAGGTCGTACCTTAGATCCAATGGATCCTACAAATCAGGCATAAGTGCAATACAACTCAGAGAGAATGACTCTCCTACCTAAGGCTCAAAAGCCCTACCTCAGATCCAAACTAGATCCTACTCTCAGGCAAAAGCCCTACCTCAGATCCAAACTAGATCCTACTTCAGGAAAATCTGCCATACAACTCAGATCCAAAAGGATCCTACAGTATGGAATTGGGTTGTTGAGTTGATTTGACATAAGAGAAATTTCTCTGTTCCAACCATACTGGACTGTGATAAACTCGGCCCAACTTTGACTCTATGAATGTATACTCTGAGTCCACTACTTCCTGAACTGAGAAATACTCAACCCTATCTTCTTTTCAGCAACAAGTAAAATCTTCAATAAGCAGATGTTAATGCTAGAAGTAACCTGAAGTGACCTTCCCCCTGAAATGAGAGAGAATCTCAGTCCTGTCTACTTCTTCACCGCACCACAAATTGTTCTTCAGAAATGACTAGCTAGAACAGTCAAGAGACTGCAGCTTGCCTTATTGCACCTGAGCTAAGAAAATCTCAGCCCAACTTCTTCTCAGCAAAAAGAATGTAGATCTTCAGGATGTTGTTGCTTGTGTTGGAAGAACCTCAGAAATGAGTTTCTGTTGTTGATGTTCTTGTAATACCTCCCCTATAATGACCGTATAATATGGGTCCAGCCGGAGCCACACAACATAAAGACTCCACTCTTAAGCATTATAAGATGATATAAACTACCAAACTCAAAACTCAGACCAAAAATAGCGGAAACAAAAGAACAAGACTAAACTTTATCCACTAATATACAAGTATCAACACAGCCTTATGGATTTACAATAATTAAGAGCCCAAAATACAAACAATAACATCAAACATCAATGTGCATAAGTACTCCTAGGCTACCTCGGCATGCAAGCCGGAAACATAGTACATTAAGAATCATATTCCACAAAACAGAGCAAATACACAACATGAAACACTTCATGAGGCTCGGGCCCTTTTGGTCGTAGAGCTTGCTCCCGCTTACGAATCTTTTCGTGTAAAAATTTGTTTTAACGTGAGTCAGCAAAGGCTGACCTCAACTCTGTAACCAACGTATCTCCTCCTGGTCATCCCTAGCGGATCCCGGGGCACTCCATCAACCTGCAGGTCGGCACTTTGTATGCAAATATGCATGTACACTGAAAGTAGTAAAATAGGTTTGGATGTCTCATACAACAAACTTGTTTTTATGTTGAGTATATAATAAAAGGGGCCTACAATGCAACATGAATGCAAACTTGGGCTTCACGCAAGGAAACTTGAAGCGTATGCTTCTAACACATCATCAATTGGGTACTCTCAATTTCCCTATCGGCTTTCAAGCCCCAAACACATGGGGACTTCCAATTTCCCCCAAACGACATACAAGACGCCAAAATGAACTCTTGCCTAGGCCCCACGTGCTCATGGGTCTCAAAACCCGAGCTTTCCTGCAAGCTCTGACTTCTCACATAAGGATTCCATCTCACACATAAATCGATTCTAAGAACCCTTGCTGGACGCCACCCGCTCGTGTGCTTCATCGCTCGGGCTTGTCCTAAGCTTGATGTTCTCGTCAATTTGACAGAATGGGACTTATCTCGATGGGACACTCTCCCTCATGACTTGCACGTCATGGGCTTGATGCAGTCCCACATGTTGAAACCGTAAAGACAACGAACTAAGCATGATTTCCTCTCAACAATCTAATTCTACACGCGCACAAATTTCAGCGCAGCACACATGCAAGCAATCATTTCAAGTAGATGCTAACGTACGGGTTGCTAAACTGTTTAGGATCGATAATAGGCTATAGGACTATATTCTTTAAGGCTAAAAGGACCCACCCGGTCCGATCGAGCGAAGGTTGCACAAAACGAGATCTACCAAAAATTACGTTCCGAAAACGGTAGATCTCTCCCAACAAAAGTAGACGAGGTTCGTCAATCCTCTCAAAAAATAAATCAATCAAGATATACACAATTCGTTCGGAGAAAACCACGACTATGCAAAGCTATCAAGAATCAACGACAAAGATTACCACCACAGGAAAAATCTTGGAAAAGAAACACATGAAGGTAGAAGTTATTTTTCATTACCCAATCAGAATGGATGATTCTAATTTCTCTAACTTTGATCGCACTTCAATGTTTCCGACGGTGTCACATCAGATGGAGAGGAAACTCGTGCGGCTTCATCGCTTCACGCCGGAGTTTGAGTCACATGGAAGGATCACTTTTACCTTGGCCGAATTCCACTGAAAAGGTTGAGGGCTGATCAGTTTTTATTAGGATGGCTAGTGGTCAAGTTTTTGGGTGTTGTAGGAGGCCGGGTGTTGAAGGTGGAGAGAGAAAAGGTGGTGACTAGAGAATATGAGGGGTGGTCGGGATTTGGAGAGGGGGTCGGCTTTGTGGGTGGTGGTGGAGGAAAACTGAGAGGAGGGAGAGAGGGAGGATTGTGGTGGCTAGGAAGAGTGGTCATGCACTTGAGAGAGAGGGGGGGGGGGGAAGGAGTGTCGTCGGCTTGGATGAAAGGAGAAGGCTATGGCCAAACTTTATGAAGAAAGAGGAGGAGAGAATTACTCAAGGGGAGGAATTAGGGTTTCAATTTATTTTCATTCAACTTGAAAAGAAAATATACTCATCATGGCCTTATATATGCTTACATCCAAGGTTTTGGCTACATGCAACCCACATATAAAAAAAATAACACACCATAGTTTTAAACATTAGATGAAAAAAAAACATGTACATAAAATAGCAAATAAATTAAAATAAAATTAAGTTGTAGTCTTGCGCCGAGTGCGGAGATTATAGCATCGCTCCATAAGACCACCACGACACCGCACGTCTTTGACTGGATACAGATAAAAATCTTCTGTATGCAGGCCGCCGCTGTCTTTGTGATGTTGGGGGCCATCGTCTCCATCAATCCTGCCCCGCTCGAAAGTACTCATCACCGATGAGTTATCCTAAAGGTACCGGCATAGAAGAGCATCATCCAAGAGAGCCACCTCCGATTCTGGAAGCCAAGAGTCATCAGAGGCTGGACGATGATCCCATTGAATCAAGAAGCGGCGAGCATCACCACTTGGATAGGAAAGCACTTCATCCTTGATGATCCTATCTGGCAACAAGTTGGTCCTGGGAAACCTGGGAAAAGCATTAGGCAATAAAGGAGAAAAGTTTCTTCATCAACAACCAATGTAATACCATTGGAGAACGATGGAGAGAGCGATCCAGGTACAAGCTCACCCCCAACCCATTATAAAGTGCAGTGGAGCTAAACAGATAGTTAGATAAACAAGTGGTGGAGAAACATATGACATTAAGTCATAAACATTAAAAATAGGGGAAATACCCCAATCAGTGGATAACTCCAAAAGATATGTGTTTTCTCCTAATTTCTTTAAAATTTTAAAAGGTCCAGCTTGCTTATTCGCCAACCTTTTTATGGTGCCCGAAGGCATCCGTTCAGGGATGAGACGCACCAAGACCAAATCGGCAACCTTAAATTGAGACTCTCTTTTATGTACTTTAGCATGAGCTTGATAAGATGCATATTGTGTGGCTAGCACTTCATTAATATGTTTATGCAAATTATGAACATGAAAGGCAAAATCCTGTGCAAATTGACTTGACTTATAAGATGGCAGTAACGAAATCAATTCAAGTGGCACTGGCGCTTTATATCTATGCACAATCTCATTCGGTGATAAACATGTGGACTTATTTTTTGAGTTATTATACGCTAATTGAGCATGGGGAAGGATTAGGTCCCACGTACCCTTGTGGTCACCCACAAGACAACGTACCAAACTACCCAAACTTTTGTTTACCACTTCCATTTTCCCATCCGTCTGTGGATGGTAGGCCGAAGAAAATAATAGTTTGGTGCGCATAATCCTCCACAGGGTCTTCCAAAAATAGCTAGTAAATTTTACATCCCTATTGGTCACTATAGTTTTTAGAACGCCCCTATGCCCAACTACTTCCTTAAAGAATAATTTTGCTACATGTGACACATCGTTGGTCTTATTACAAGCAACAAAATAGGCCATTTTTGAAAATCGATCTACTACCACTAGAATGGAATCATGACGTCTAAACGTAACTGGTAGGCCTAGAATAAAATCCATACTAACATCTTCCCAGGGAATTGAAGGAATCGGAAGGGGGGTATAAAGTCCTGCGTTTGTTTTATTACCTTTTGCTAATTTGCAAGCGCAACAACTTCCCACAATTTTATTAACCGTAGATTTAAGGCTCGGCCAGTGGAACTTATCTTCGACTAATGCGATGGTCTTATCATGCCCAAAATATCAACCTAGACCACCACTATGTAACACCCATACAATGAAATACTGAAGGTAAGAATGAGGAATACAAAGCTTTGAATGTTTAAATAAATAACCATCCCGTATATAATAGGCTGAAATGGTGGTGGGAGAGTTGTTTTGAGTGGAATAATAGATGTCCTTGAAATCCGGACAATTAACGTACTCATCCTTTATTCTATCAAAACCAATAAATTTATCTATAGCGTAGACAACAATAAGGAGACACGATTAAGAGCATCCGCCACACTATTTAAAGTTCCTTTTAGATGTTTAATTATGACGGTATACTCATGAAGATTGGAGACCCATTTATCATGACATGGGCTAACTTTATTTTGAGAATTAATAAACCTCAACGCTTCATGATGGGATAAAATAACAATTTCCATAGAGATCAAGTAATGTCGCCAATGCTGTAGACACTGAATAACCGCATAAAACTCTCTGTCATAATTAGAATAATTTAATTTTGGTCCCAAGAGTTTCTCACTAAAATATCCAATAGGATGTCCCTCTTGACTCAAGACACCACCAATACTGACTCCTGATGCATCACAGGACAATTCAAAAACTTTATTAAAATCGGGTAATCGTAAAAGAGGAGCTTCCGATATTTGGGATTTAATTATTTCAAAGGCTTTGGCGGCTGATTTGTTCCGCGTAAAATCTACTTTTTTTCAAGCACTCAATGATTAGTGCGATGATACTACTAAAATCTCTGATAAATCGGCGGTAAAAGGTAGCTAATCCGTGAAAACTTCGAACATCGCGTATGTTGGATGGTTCCGCCCAATCCTTGATGGCTTGAATCTTCTTAGGGACAACAAGGATGCCCTCCAAACTAACTATATAACTGATGAGTCCACTTTATATACCTAGTTTCGGACTCATCTGGGCTAGTTTTCACACATTTGCACTTCATTTTTAGTTCATTATCATATATATTTCATTCTGTCTTTATTTCCATAGGAAGTGCACATTTATGCCCGTGGTTGTGTATTTTGTTATTCTTTTAGTCTGTACTCCTTTTTGTTATTGTCTGGAATGTCTGCACAGATTAGTGATTGGTTTCTCCTTTCGGTACAGGGGTCGTGTGCGTGTTCCGGGATGGTTGTGAAACAGGAATACTGCGCACGATCATGGGATCTACTGCGCACGACCACTGGTCGTGCGCCCCTGATCGTGCGCACTACTCTACATTTTCTAGAATCAGCCTGGGATAAGCACACGACCACTGGACATATTGCGCACGACCACCGGTCATGCGCCACTGATCGTGTGCATTGATTCCTCATTTCTGGAGTCCTGTCTGGGTAATCGCATGATCATTGGACTTAGTGCGCACGACCACTGGTCATGCGCCACTACTCGTGCGCATTATCCCAGTTCTTCTTCCTGATATTCCCTGCCAGTGCGCACGAGCATAGGACATAGCGCGCACGACCACTGGTCGTGCGCTTGTGATCGTGCGCATTGTTCATTTCTGCTTTTCTATAAATAGTGCAGGTCTCGCCCTAATCCAGGAGCCGCACGAAGATCCGTAGATCGCCCATTTCCTCTGCCTTCTCCGTCGTTCCCCTTTATCTTCCACCCTAGGGAGGTGCTCCGGGCAAGCTTTCACCGCCAAATCCGAGCCAGAGCTTCCTCTCGGCCTTCTCCTTCATCCATGAGCTTCAAGTAGGGTTTGACGCCATAGCCATCAAGCAAAGGAAAGCTAGCAAACTTCGTCCGCTATCGTGAGACGAAGAAGACGGGCCATTGGAAGGTGGTGACAGCCCTTCTCTATACCGGACGCAGTTGAGGACCGAGCTTGGACGCGGAATGACAACCCGATGATTCCAACAGTGAATCCTCAGCAAGACTTCGGATTCGGTCGATCTCTTGTCTTGTTCTTGCTTTATTGTTGAATATTGGTGTTTAAATTTATTTATATTAATGAATTATGCTTAGTTTGTAAACGTTCTTATACAATTATGTCTATGTGATTGTATGTTTTCGTTATTTACTTGAGTTGCGCCATATTCCATCCACCATGCATCCACCCTTGCCGCACTAGCAATTGCTAGTGGCGTGCGTAGCGAAGAGGTGCTCACGACCCTCATTCTGCCGTTCTAACCACCTCATCTGCTAGCTTTCTCGTCCATCCTCCTAGTGATTCGGTGCATAGCGGCCCGACTAGTCTTCCATCCCGCCTGGCGAAGCATCGCATAGCGGCATTGCATAGGAGTAGTTGATAGATTTTTATTTTCTATTTCCGCAATCCAAACCACCCCTTAGTTAACTCCGACCTGAGGACTTCAATCTCAAGTCCTCCTCGAAATTAACTCCACCTTACTGTGTTCCTTGTGAGATCGATACTTGGCAAAACCCCCATTTTATATTACTTGTGTGACCGGTTCACTGCCGTGATCTATAGCGTCAAGTTTTTGGCGCCGTTGCCGGGGAACATAGTCGTGTGAGTTTTTGTAGAGGAAGATAAGAGATAGAAGCCCTTTTTCATTTGTTCATATCACTTTCTTCTTTGTTTTAGTTTTTAGCATTTGTGTTTTTTTATTTGTTCCTATTCTAGTTTTAATTTTTCTGTAGCAAGTTTTCCTATTCTTGTATTTGTGGTGTGTAGCTAATTGTTGCTTAGACACTTTCTGTTGGTGAATTATTCTTGTTGCACCATGTATTCTTATATGAATATCCGTTGCCGATGGTGTGGGGATTATAGTCATGTTAGTGATGAGTGCCCCACTGAAGAATGGGAGCATAATTCTCGCGGTTCTGTGTATGGAGCACCGTCTTCTTATGGTACTTCATACACTCAACCCAAGTCTTATGGTCACTCCTCTTCTACGCCTTCATCTTTTTCTTATTCCTCTCCGGTCCCAACGGTACCGAGGAGTAATGGAAAACGGTGTTTGTGTTGTCGTAGCACCGACCACGTGTTGAAAGATTGCGCAGAATTTCAGTGCCAGTTGGAGGAGGATGATGAACCGGGTATCCGATTCATTCCATCCACCTCTCAATCGGCTGCCCCTTCTGATTCTGATGATATGTTCGCAGCACCACCTTGTCTATGGGGGACTGCTGCGGATATGCCCATCAGACTTTCTGCTGATCGGTGTGACGACATTGTGGCACCGTCTCTCCCCATGCACTCTTCCCCTCTTATTGATTCACCCTCGGAGGAACCTGCACATATTTTATCTGATGATGTTGTTCCCCCGCCTTCTTTGCAAGAATTATCTATCCTTATTTTTAGTGAGTCGGTTGATGATGTTCGGCCGGATTGTGATTCTGAGCCTGAGGATGTGCCCATGTTTGACGAGGATATTATTTTCATTAATGGACAGTATTACGTCTTGGAACATGTGGATGCACCGAGGTGTGTTGATGAGGATATCCTCTTTGTTGAGGAAGTTTCCACTTCCTTTATGGATGAGGAGGTCCAAACCACCACCGAGGACCTTGAGCTCGCGGATTCCCCTTGCAATGACTCATATGACACCGTCGATGATCTATGTCGGGATCCTACTGGGAGTGAGACTGGGACCACTCCCCCTATTTCTGATTCTTTTAGTTATTCATCTCCTTTATTTCTTGATCCCATTTCTGTATCTGAGCCTGTGCGGGTTGAGTCTTCACAGGTGCTTCAGGAGGACTTGGAGCTTTCAGCTCGAGTCATGAATGATAGCATCCTCTTTTGCGAGGAGGTTGATTCCTCCTCTGTTGAGGAAGCTCCATTCATCGCTTTCTCCTCCTGCAGACTCCCTGTAGACGATACCTTGCTATGCAAGGATTTCTTTTGTGATAAGATGAGAGAGGACCTGTCCTCCTCCTCTTCTTATTTCTTATTTCCTCTACCTGTGTTGGGCAGGTATTACTATTTAGGTAGAGGGGTAACTGCTCTATTACCGTATCGGTACCCGTTACCGAAACGGATATCAGGCCAGTTACCTGTGCACTTTTTATTTCATAGGCCTATAAGCTAGAACTGTTTAGAATTTAATAAGTCGTGCTGGGATGACAATAACCCCAGTACTTATCTTTCATTTTCTGCATTTTATTTTTCTTGTCTATTTTTAGTTTTAGCATTTCCTTTTTGTATATTTTGTTTTGTTTTTGCGGAGCTCACCCCTGCAGGTATTCTTGGAAAATTGCATTGGCAGGGTTCGGATTCTTCGTATGGCGGGCCTGCTTCAGGTTTCCACGCGTCTTCTGGTATGCTCACTAGCTGAGCATTGGGTAACCTCTTCCCTTAGCTCTTTATGATTTTAATTTCTCTATCTTATGATTTGTTGCTTAGTTTAAGTCTGGGGGAGAGATTTGTTACCTATTGCACGCGCACATTTCTTTTGCATACTAGAAGCTTTTATAGATTTATTATGATTAGTCATTGCATCACACACCACTGCACCCACATGAGCGCGTGCTTAGCTTTTTGCGTGCTGCGAGTTAAACTCATTTCTTCGTTAGATTTGGGAAAATTATGGTGCTGACATAGGATTGTGAGACAGAGTAAAATGTTGGCCTTGCTGTGTTTCTAGTCAACTGCTCTCATCTCGTGTAGAAATTGGAGTAGATTTAATTTTTCTGTATGCTTTTAGTTTTATATTTTTCTAATTGCATAAATACTTTTTATTCTACTCAAAAAATTGGTGAATCCGGTGTGAATCCGACGGTAGCTTAGGGATGTGTGTAGACGGCTGTTAGGTTCGTATTGCTCGAGTCGAGAGGATGGATAGTCTTTCTCGTTGGCTAAGAACTTGCCCCAAGCTATTCTTGAAGCATGGGTATAGGTTAGTCATGCAAGAGTGTGATGTAGGCCATCATTTTGGCCCGGCTGAGCTTTGTAACGTTCCTAACGTCTTATCCTCTCTAGCCCTGTTGTGCCTACCCCTCCTTTTGATTCAGCTCCACCATGATTTCACCAAAGCTTCAAAGCCGATCCTAGTCGCACTCCCAAGTCGAGCTTTAGAGTTTTACATTTTTACATGTTGGGGTGTTGATGTGGTGCTTGTATTTGTGAATATGTGGATGTGTTCCAAAGCTTATATTTGCTGAAATTGTTAAAGGAGAAGTAATTTGAAAAAGAAAAAAAAAGAAAAGTTTAAAAAAAATGAAGTTACTTGTGAAAAAGTGAAAAGAAAAAGTATAATTGAAAATCCTATTTGAGTTGTGATTATTTTTGGAGTAGGCGGTGCACACACCCATATGTTAAAAGTTAAGTTTGGGGGTGTGGTGTACCCGCGTGTATTTTGCTTAGTAGATGGATTCCTTTTTTTTACTAGCTCATTTGGGTTAGGTGCATAGCCTTCTTGTTTATCCTTGTTTACCTCACCGTTACCCAAGGCCAATCTCTTCACCTAAAGTCCTACTGATTCGTGTGTGAACCAAACCAGTGTCGTGGAGAGAATGCGAAAAGGCAAACATATGGTCACCGACATTGGTGGATTCCTTTGGAGGTTATCCGGAGCCCCGATCCTTGGCAATGCTCGCCTAGCGATTAGTCTACTTTCTCCCTACGCGTGACCGGATGATTCACCGTGATTCTATTTTTGAGTAATAATAAAATTTTGATACGCATTGTGAAAAGTATAAACTATTCTGCATACTTAGAAATTTTCTCTATTGTACTTTTACGCGCTTGAGAATGCGACTTCTCATGGTACTTCGTATCGCAATTTCTTTGTTAACTAGTATTTTTCCCTATCTACTTATATTTTGTTTGCTCGGGACGCGCAAACAGTTAAGTCTGGGGGTGTGATGAGTCCACTTTATATACCTAGTTTCGGACTCATCTGGGCTAGTTTTCACGCATTTGCACTTCACTTTTAGTTCATTATCATATATATTTCATTCTGTCTTTATTTCCATAGGAAGTGCACATTTATGGCCGTGGTTGTGTATTTTGTTATTCTTTTAGTCTGTACTCCTTTTTGTTATTGTCTGGAATGTATGCACAGATTAGTGATTGGTTTCTCCTTTCGGTACAGGGGTCGTGTGCGTGTTCCGGGATGGTTGTGAAACAGGAATACTGCGCACGATCATGGGATCTACTGCGCACGACCACAGGTCGTGCGCCCCTGATCGTGCGCACTACTCTACGTTTTCTAGAATCAGCTTGGGATAAGCGCACGACCACTGGACATATTGTGCACGACCACCGGTCGTGCGCCACTGATCGTGTACATTGATTCCTCATTTCTGGAGTCCTGTCTGGGTAATCGCACGATCATTGGACTTAGTGCGCACGACCACTGGTCATGCGCCACTACTTGTGCGCATTATCCCAGTTCTTCTTCCTGATATTCCCTGCCAGTGCGCACGAGCATAGGACATATCGCGCACGACCACTGGTCGTGTGCCTGTGATCGTGCGCATTGTTCATTTCTGCTTTTCTATAAATAGTGCAGATCTCGCCCAAATCCAGGAGCCACAAGAAGATCCGCAGATCGCCCATTTCCTCCGCCTTCTCCGCTGTTACCCTTCATCTTCCACCCTAGGGAGGTGCTCCGGGCAAGCTTTCACCGCCAAATATGAGCCGGAGCTTCCTCTCAGCCTTCTCCTTCATCCATGAGCTTCAAGTAGGGTTTGACGCCATAGCCATCAAGCAAAGGAAAGCTAGCAAACTTCGTCCGCTATCGTGAGACGAAGAAGACGGGCCATTGGAAGGTGGTGACAGCCCTTCTCTATCCCGGACGCAGTTGAGGACCGAGCATGGACGCGGAATGACAACCCGACGATTCCAACCGTGAATCCTCAGCAAGACTTCGGATTCGGTCGATCTCTTGTATTGTTCTTGCTTTATTGTTGAATATTGGTGTTTAACTTTATTTATATTGATGAAGTATGCTTAGTTTGTAAACGATCTTATACAATTATGTCTATGTGATTGTATGTTTTCGTTATTTACTTGAGTTGCGCCATATTCCATCCACCATCCATCCACCCTTGCCGCACGACCCTCATTCCGCCGTTCTAACCACCTCATCCACTAGCTTTCTCGTCCATCCTCCTATTGATTCGGTGCATAGCGGCCCGACTAGTCTTCCATCCCGCCTAGCGAAGCATCGCATAGCGGCGTTGCATAGGAGTAGTTGATAGCTTTTTATTTTCTGTTTCCGCAATCCAAACCACCCCTTAGTTAGCTCCAACCTGAGGACTTCAATCTCAAGTCCTTCTCGAAATTAACTCCACCTTACGGTGTTCATTGTGAGATCGATACTTGGGAAAACCCCCATTTTATATTACTTGTGCGACCGGTTCACTGCCGTGATCTATAGCATCAATAACCTTGGAACTCCATAGAAGGAACATTAAATGTACGTTTCTTAAGATTAACAAATAATTTTTATATACGCAATGTGGTGAGTACAGTCCTCAGGTGAGACTCATGATCGTTCGGTGAGGCACTAAAAACTAAGATATCATCAAAATAGATAACTACGAATTTTCCTAAATATGGCTTGAACACTAAGGCCATCAACCTCGAAAATGTACTCGGATCATTTGTGAGCCCTTACCCAAGCACTAACCACTCATTGAATCCATCGTTGGATTTAAACGTCATTTTCCACTCGTCTCCCTCCCTAATCCTGATTTGATGGTAGCCACTCTTAAGATCTAACTTGGAGAAAATTGTGGCCTCGACTAATATGTCGAATAAGTCGTCCAATCGAGGGATGGGAAACCAATATTTAACAGTTATTTTATTGACGACCCTATATTCTACACACATCCTCCAAGAACTATCTTTCTTAGGGACCAATAATGCGGGTACAACACAAGGACTCTTACTATGACGAATGAACCCCTTAGCAATTCCGAAATTAATTTTTGCAACTCTAAGTGTGCGGAGGGGTTTAGTCGATAATCGGGACGATTTGGCAATGAGGAACCCGGGACAAAATCAATCTCGTGTTGAATTTCCCGCATGGTGGGTAACTCGGGGGGTAAACCATCCGGATAGACATCCTTAAATTCGTCTAGAAGGGCATTCAATGTTGGAGGTAAATTTTCAAAAGAGGGACTATCTTCCTTGATTTGCAAACAAACTAGTGCATATATTACACCATCTATAAAAGACTCACGCTCAAGCTCCTTCTTACCTCTCAAACATAATGTCTTCTTCTCTACAGATACAATAGTGTCTTTGGAAGAAACCGATGGTTCTTTAGGCGGAGTGGGTTTAAAAATAATGGTCTTACCATTAAATTTAAACTCATAAGTATGAGCTTGCCCTAGATGAGTAACATCACGGTCAAAAATCCTTGGGCGTCCAAGTAAGACATGACTAGCATCCATGGGGATGATGTCACACCATATCTTTTGAGAATAAGCCTTGAGGGTAAGGGGTACAAAACAGCATTTCGACACCGGAAGGGATGTTTTGTTTACCCATGCCTTGAGGGATGTTTTGTTTACAACATTTTGATACGGGTGAGGGTGTGGCTCAATGGCTAAAGATATTCGGGTCACCGCATTTTCAGAAATTACATTCATACAACTACCACTGTATATAATCAACTTACACCACTTCTCTCCACTCTTAAAATTTAACGAAAATATATTTGTCTGATTGAAGTCATCTAAAGCTCGTGGAGTAGCTAGAATACACCGCATGACCATCATATGGGAATCATCCTGTAAATCACTCTATACTCCTTCTGACTCGATATCTTCACCTACCTCATATACAAGGTCATCAGACTCACAAGTGGAATATAAGAGGGCCAAGGGCATGGGCTTAGTAGGACACTCACTAGCATAATGACCCTGAATCCAGCAAGCGAAACATGTAGCATTCGATTTGCTAACCCTTCCTACCGGAACTCTCTCACCCGTTGGGTTTCTACTATTCCTTGAGGTAATGACTATAGAGTTTGATTCAGTGGATCAAAACTTCCCCTTATCCTTATAGCTGGAAGTGGGATGTGGTCCTAAGATGGCCTTTCCCTTCTGATACGAGTGAGACTTAATTTTAAGATTGTTGTGCTTCTCAATATCTAATGCATCATTAAAGGTGACGTTTAGGTCGGTGTGACCATAACACTGTAATTTTCCTTGGATGTTGGGGTTTAACACCTTACGAAATCTAGAGAGTGTGATCTCTGACATCTCCTTCACGCCACACCTAACCATCATATCCTTAATCTCAAATCGTGAAGCATCTCCCTAATAGACGTCATTTGCTCAGTGAAATCCTGGCAGAGTTCCTCAAGCGCTATGAGACCATGACCCTCATCCCGTTCGTCCGCCTTATTGGAAGAAGACGGGGAATACTCCGTACCTAATCTAGTGCGCTTGCAACCTACATAGTAGTTCAGGCCTAATGATAAGGACAACATAAAGAATTGTTCCCGCTTACTATCTGGGATAGAAAAATATTTTTTTATTTTCTTACTGGAAATAAATAAGAGACTATTATTTTTTTTTTATTTTTTTGCTGAAAAATATAAAATTTAGTCAGCTATTGGCAGACCAGTGAACTTTATTTTTTTGTAACTTTAACCAAACGTCATGCAAGACAAGTGTATGTCGACGAACAAGGCAAGAGGGGGATGGTGCCAATTAGGAAATTGACGTGAACCCCCCTTTGATACCAAATTGATGCAGCACACACGTTGACACCGTAAAGATGACGAACTAAGAACGATTGCCTCTCAATGATCTAATTCTACACTCACACAAATTTCAGCGCAGTACACATGGAAGCAATTATTTCAAGTAGATGATAACGTACTGGTAGCCAAACTGTTTAGGATTGAATAATAGGTTATAGGCCTATATTCTTTCCGGCTAAAAGGACCACCCAGTCCGATCGAGCGAAGGTTGTACCAAAAGAAATCTACCAAAAATTACGATTCGAAAAACGGTAGATCTCTCCCAACAAAAGTAGAAGAGGTTCTCCAATCCTCTCGAAAAATAAATCAATCAAGATATACACAATTCGTTCGGAGAAAACCACGACTATTAAAAGCTATCATGATTCTATGCCAAAGTTTACCACCACAAGAAAAATCTAGGAAAAGAAACACAGGAAGTTAGAAGTTATTTTTCGTTCCCAATCAGAATGGATGATTCTGATTTCTCTAACTTGGATCGCTCTTCAACGACTCCGTCAGAGTCACGTCAGATGGAGAGGAAACTCGACCGCCTTTGTCGCTTCACGCCGGAGTTGGAATCACACGGAAGGATCACTTTTGCCTTTGCTGAATTCCACTCAAAAGGTAGAGGGCTGATTGGTTTTTGTTAGGATGGCTAGTGGTTGAGTTTTAGGGTGTTGTAGGAGGCCGGTTGTTGAAGGTGGAGAGAAAAAAGGTGGTTGCTAGAAAATAGGAGGGGGGTCAATTTTTAGAGAGGGGGTCGGCTTTGTTGGTGGTGGTGGAGGAAAACCGAGAGGATGGAGAGAGGGAGGATTGTGGCGGATAGGAAGAGTGGTCGTACACTTGAGAGAGATGGGGAAAAGGAGGGCTGGCGGCTTGGAGGGAAGGAGAAGGCTATGGCCGAACTTTATGAAGAAGGAGTAGGAGAGAATTACGCAAGGGGATGAATTAGGGTTTCAATTTGTTTTCATTCAATTTGAAATGAAAATAAACTCATCATAGCCTTATATAGGCTTACATCTAAGGGTTTGGCTACATGCAGCCCACATATAAAAAAATAACACACATCATAGTTTTAAACATTAGATGAAAAAAAAACATGCTCATAAAATAACAAATAAATTAAAAAAAATTAAGATGTAGTCTTGCACCAAGGTCGGAGGTTGTAGCATCGCTCCACAAGATCACCACGGCGCCTCACATCTTTGACTCGAGACGGAGAAAAATCTTCTGTATGCAGGCCGTCGCCATCTTCATGATGTTGGGGGCCGTCTCCTCCATCAGGGCTATCCAGCCGATCACAAAGACAAACCACGCCTTGGCACATAACAATCCCAAGCCTTTCCCACAATAATCCACCAATTGTACCGTACCATCCCCTCACCCTGGCGTGTACTCTAATTTTTACCCAGTCCGGTTCTGGTTACACGTACTCCCATGAAAGAAGGGGAAAACAACATCACAAACGGCGTCTTGCCGCTAATGGATTTCTAACAAAATCCTTAAGGCTCGATATGCAACATCATCGAGTCGGACTAACGGTCGTGACTACGTCTTCACCTTCAATGCCAAATCGACTAACAAAGCAGATTTCTAGTGAAACATCCTATCAGGGATGGACACAATCAACCCACTAGCTCCTCTTAATCCACGGTAACCTGAATCCCTCTCAATTGAGAGATATGGTGCCCAAATGCTTACAAGAAAGCAAAGACAACATGGATGCCACACACGCTTCCTAAAGACCGAGAGCAGAAGTGTCGTTACCTTACGAATTCTCTTCCTTGCCATGGAAATCTTGCTTTGCACGGATGAGAACGTGCGCCTCCAAGTCCTCTCAATGGATCTAGACTCGGATCAACGATCGGGGCTCCGAAAATCCGTCTATGGCGGAAGAAAGCTCTATTCTTCCTCCTCCCACTCTCTATTCCAAACCTTATGTCAACTCCAAAAAGAAAAGAAATGACGGAGAAATCCCGCTCAACCCTACATACGCATTCTATTGGGAGAGTATTGGGCTTTAAGATCAAATCCTAAGTGAAATCGGACGGCTAAAAAGCCAAACGACGCAACTGATTCCACGAGCTATTGTTGGGAGGTAACTACCTACCACTGGGAGATAGCTTCCCGAGAGCTCGGCCAAGAAAATAAGACCGCGCTAAAGCAAGCGATAGGACTAACATTGCGCGGTAGCTCACTCAACGCCTACTACTCAACGCCATCCTCTCAACGCACTCAACACCAAGCTACAACTGCGTGTTAGCTAGCTAACGCCACACGTTAGCACTCAACGCTCTCAATGCCTGGCCACTCAGTGCTCTCAATGTCTGGCCACTCAACACTTAGCTACCACCAGACAATAACTATTATCGCAGGGCGATGGATTCCAGTGGCTCATTTATGGAAAACAGGGGTGTTATAACTCCTCCCCCCTTTGAATAATTTCATCGTCGAAATTAAGCATGCACTCAAACCAAAAGCATACCTAAAGTAAAAAAGTTTTGGAAGTCCTCTCGCATTTCTTATTCACGCACCAAAGAGAACTCGCCTCACCCACAGTTGTCCCAATGCACTTTCACGAGCTTAACTTCGTTGTTCTGCAACTGCCGAACTTCTGAATACTCTATGCAGACAGGATAGAATTTTGTCCTCAATTCCTGTTCGACCGCCACCGCTACCGACTCGACCACAACGCTCGTCTCCAACAAGGCTTTCCTCAAAACTGAGACATGGAAGACATCGTGTAATCTACTCAGCTCTGCAGACAACGCTAACCGATAAGCAATTTCCACAATATGCTCTGAAACTTCGAACAACCCCAAAAACCTCGGACTCAACTTCTTGAGTCGGCGAATCTGCGAAACAACTTTGAATGGCTTATTCTTAAGGTATACCCAGTCGCCTACCGCGAACTCCACGTTCCTGTGGTGAGCTTTAAAATACTTAGCTTGTCATCCTAAGCAACCTTCATACGCTCCTGAATTGTTCGCACCAACTCGTAAGCACCAGTCACCACCTCTTTTCCCAAAAATTTTCTGTCTCCCGCCTCTTTCCATGGCATAGGCGTTCGACACCACCTTCCATAAAAATACTCGTATGGCGTCATCTTTATACTTGCCTGGTAACTGTTGTTATAGGCAAACTCTACCATGAAGAGGTGATCTTCCCACTTCTTACGAAAGTCAAGAGTGCACATTTTCAGCATATCTTCCATTGTATGGTTAGTCCTTTCCGTTTGTCCATAATTTTGAGGATGGAACGCCGTACTAAACTTGAGTCTCGTACCCAGGCTCTTTTGTACCAACCTCAGTCTTTGGACGTGAACCCTCCACCGCGATCAATAATAATACTCTTAGGAATCCCATGCAACTGCAGAATGTTGCGAACATAAAGTTATACCAGCTTTTCCACATCGTCCTCTTTCCGATTTAGGACAAAAAGAGCCACTTTGGTCAAGCAATCCACGATCACTCAAATTGCATCATTTCCCTTCTACGATTAGGGTAAGACATGCATAAAGTCCATGGAGATGTTATCAAATTTCCACTCTGGGATAGGAAGGGGCTTCAGGAACCCACCCAGCTTCTGACACTCAACATTCACCAAGGCACAAGTTTGACCGCGACTCACGTACAAAGCAACATCCTTCTTCAAACCAAGCCACCAAAAGGATTTCATCATATCCAAGTACATCTTTGTATTGCCCGGATGAATGGATTACTTCGTGAAATGAGCCAAAAACATTAACTACTCACGGAGCTTGCCAAACTGCGGTACGCATATCCTTCTGTCCTTCCTTAAGATCCCATCAATCATCTCCCAAACACCACTCTTGCCTTTTTGAGCTTCCACCACGAATGGTTGGAAATCCACATCCACATAGGTCGCTTCCTGGAATACGATCAGACATGTCGCTTTACAACTCTATCCAGTTTAATCGAGCCATGCTTGACTCACCTCTTGCAACACAAAGGATACCAAGGGACTCCAAGTCCCGTACCAACCGTTCATTATGAGCTTCAATCCAATTCCCTTTTCCAGAAAATTTTCTACTCATGGCATCCGCCAACACGTTGGATTTTCCTGACATATACTGAATTGCCAAGTTATAGTCCCCAAGGAACTCGACCCATCGGCTCTGCTGTATGTTCAAATCTTTTTTTCTAGGAGATACTCCAGGCTTTTGTGTTCCGTGAAGATCTCCAACTACGAAACATGCACACAGTGTCGCCACAACTTTAACACAAAAATTACCGCCTCCAATTCCAAGTCATGGATGGTATAATTCCTCTCATGAGGTTTCAATTGTCTAGATCCAAAGGCTATCACCTAGCCATGTTGCACTAACACGCAACCTAAACCTCAACCTGATGCATCACCACAAATCTGAAATCCTTCAGTCCCTTTCGGAAGACTTAATATTGGAGTTGTCATCAGCCTTTCCTTCAAGGTGTCGAACTCTTGATTGCACTCCTGAGTCCACACGAACTTCTGGTGCTTACAACTCAGAGAAGTGAGGGGCAGAGCTATCCATAATATTTTTTGCACAAATCATCTATAGTACCCGGCTCGTCCAAAAAACTCCTGACTTCCTCCACGGCGCTCAGAACTGGCCAATCTCTGATGGCCTCAACTTTCGCTGGATCCACCTCCACCCCATCACCAATAATTATATGGCCCAAAAATGCCACCTTCTCTAACCAGAACTCACATTTCGAGAACTTTGCATACAACTGGTTCTCACTCAAAGTATGCAATATCACTCTCAGATGAGTCGCATGCCATGTCTCTGTTTTGGAGTAAACCAAGATATCATAAATGAAGACAACCACAAATGTGTTTAAATACTCCAGAAACACTTGGTTGATCAATTCCATGAATACTGATGGTTCGTTCGTCAACCAGAATGGCATCACCGAGAACTTGAAGTGACCATACCTCATACCAAATGCTGTCTTAGGTATGTCCTCACCTCGAATCTGCAACTGGTAGTACCCTGAATTTAAGTCCAATTTAGAGTACACCACTGACCTCACCAATTGGTCAAATAGGTCATCTACCTGTGGGATCAGATACTTATTTTTGACGGTCAGTTTATTCAACCCCAGTAGTCTATGCACAGCCGCATACTGCCATCTTTCTTCTTAACAAACAACACTGGCATACTCCAAGGAGATGATCTGGGTCTGATGTACCCCTGCTCCAACAGTTCTTGCAACTATACCTTGATCTTGGCTAACTCCTTCGGTGCCATCCTAAAAGGATGACGTGACACTGGCCTAGCTTCTAGCACTAACTCGATCGAGAAATGATCTCCCGTCGAGGAGGTGCTCCAAGTTACTCCACATGAAACACATCCTCAAATTCTACCACTACCGGCACTTCTCCAATTGATAATTTGGAAAATTGAACTTCTAGCAATGCTATGAAAGCTACTCCTCCCTAGTTAACTACCCACACTAACTACATTACTAAAATCAGGGAACAGGCCACTCCACAAAGGCCCTCAAATTTAACTACTTCCATTCCTTCGCTTCTCAGGGTCACCACCTTAGATATGCAGTCAGTACTGGCACGCTGGTCTGTAAGCCAATCCATTCCCAAGATCATATCGAACTCATCCAACGGTAGAACCGCTTCCACCAACATGAAGTCAACTTCGTCTAGACTCCAATCAATACACCCTCTCGTCCCGGTAGTCATGAAAGAACCATTGGGCATTCGCACCCTAAGCTCTGCGTCCATCGAAAAGGACTCAACTCCAATTCTTAGGATAAAGCTTTCCGCAGGAAAAGAGTGTGACACTCCTGTATCGACCAATAACATAGTGGGGAAACCGAAAACTAGCATAAAGCCTACAACACCGATGACATGCATAAAAGATCTCGAAAGTCTAAAACAAATAAATGAAATTAAACTTTACCATACCTGTCACCACATCGGTTTGGCGGATCGCTTCTTACTGCCCAAGGTTGTACGCTCTTGGCTGCACGGGTTGGAAACGAGAAGCGCTCGACTCCGTAATTTTTCCTTTCTCTCCTACAATGGGCTCTGAGCGCACCGACTGGTCTTACCTTGGCTCCTGCTCAGCACCACCTTCAGTACAAAAATGAGCTATGTGGCTCGGCTTGCCACAGTTGTAGCATGATGGTGGTCCCTTGAAGCAAGATCTCGCCGAAGTCTTACTACTCTT
Source organism: Platanthera guangdongensis (assembly GCA_039583875.1). Classification (NCBI taxonomy): domain Eukaryota; kingdom Viridiplantae; phylum Streptophyta; class Magnoliopsida; order Asparagales; family Orchidaceae; genus Platanthera; species Platanthera guangdongensis. Next base: position 101,084,465 of record CM077167.1, read on the forward strand.
CTCCCAAGTCTTATAGGGATGAGGCTTCTTTTTCCACTTACTTCCTTAAGATTTTCCTAGCGATTGAGAAGGCTTTCCTTCTCCTTGATTGGCTACAAAAACCTTCTGATTTTTTGTTCACTCCATATCACTCACCAACGTCCTAACAGCCTCGATCAACTCATTGAAGCCCGCTTTCTTCATAGTTATGAGGGGTTGTCTCAGATTCTCCCTCAATCTATGGTAGAACAGGTTGTCCTTCTCCTCATCGTCCACTATGGTCGTCCCAGCATAACGGCCTAAATGAGTAAACTCCCGGACGTACTGATCCACTTTCTTGTTTCGCTGCACCAAGTAAAAAAACTTTCTCTGAAGGGCTAGCCTCGTTGATGCGGGAATATACTTCTTCAAGAAAGCATTCCTGAGCTCTATTATAGACGTGGTGCATCCAAGAAACAGGCGGCCGCTACGGCTCACCCACCACAACTTACATCACCTTCCAGTATGAAGGTCGCAAACTTGGACAGCTTCTCCGCTGACATCTCTGTCGGCCTTAGCAATACTTGAATTCTCGCCCACCAGTCCTCTACAATAGTCAGCGTGCTGACTCCCTTAAACATTTGGGTATGGAAACTTAGGAAGCACTTTATTTGTCAGTCTCCCTCCCCAATAACCACTCTTTCGGCAAATGGATCTGCCTTCCTGGCTCCTACACACTTTGTGGTCGGTGTCACATCCAGGGTAACAGGAGTCATTTCCTGTGCGACAGGAGTCATTTCCTGTGCGACAGGGGTCACAACTTGTACTGCCGCTACAGCTTGTGCCACTACCATTGCTTCTGCTTGCATATGACAGAAGTCGGCTGGGTTACACCCATGCCCATTGGACCCAGAGCTGTAGCACTACTCATCGAAGGCTCCTCTTGTGGCCTCGATGTCTATGCATCGTCGCTTGCACCCTTAGAAAAATCAAGGTAAAACAAGAATCAACTTCCCTCTCAAAACTTAGACATAAGGACACTCACGGTCATGCGTTACTCTTATGTATATAACTTCTTAACATGATCCGATTATGACATTAGACCACGAATCCATACAATGGACATCAACCTCCCTCTGATACCAAATTATAACACCTCCCCTGTAATGACCGTATAATATGGGTCCGGCCTGGGCCCACAAAATACAGACGCCATAGCTTAAGCATTATAAGATGATATAAACTACCCACATCAAAACTCAGACCAAACAAAGCGGGAACAAAATAACAAGACTGTAAGTTATCCATAATTTTACGAGTACAAATACGGCCTTAAGGCCATACAATAATTAAGAGTCCAAAACTCAAACAATAACATCAAACATCAACGTGCATAAGCACTCCGAGGCTACCTCATCATGCATGCTGGAAACATAGTGCATTAAGCATCACATTCCACAAAACAGATCTATTACACAACATGAAACACTTCATGAGGCTTAGGCATTTTTGTCTGGCAAGCTTTCTCCTGCTTGCAATCCTTGCCGTATAAAAATTGGTTGTAACGTGGGTCAGCAAAGGCTGACCTCAACTGTATAACCAACACATCTCCTCTCAACCATACCTAGCGGACCCTGGGGCACTCCATCACCCTGCAGGTCAGCACATCGTATGCAAATATACATGTATATTGAAAGTAGTAAAACTAGTTTGGATGTCTCATAAAAAACATGTTTCTATGTTGAGCATATAATAAAAGGAACCTACAATGAAACATATATGCAAACCTAGGTTTCACCCAAGGAACCCTAAAGCGAATGCTTCTAACACATCATCAATCAGGTACTTCCAATTTCCCCATCGGCGCTCAAGCTGTAAACATAAGGGTACTTCCAATTTCCCCCAAACGATATACAATCCTCCATAGGGAACTCTTGCCTAGGCACCACCTGCTCGTGGATCTTAAAACTCGGGCTTTCCAGCAAGCTATGACTTCTCACGTCAGGATTCCATTTCACACACAAAACAATTCTAAGAACCCTTGCTAGACCCCACCAACTGGTGGGCTTCATCGCCCAGGCTTGTCCTAAGCTTGGCATTCTCGTCAGTTTCACAGAGGTGGACTTGTCTCGCTGGGACACTCTCCACACATGAATTGCACATCATGGGCTAGCCAGCCGATCATAGAGACAAACCACGCCATAGCACATCCCAATCCTAAGTCTTTCCCACACTAATCAACCATACGCACCGTACCGTCCCCGCGCCCCGGCGGGTACACTAATTTCCACCCGGCCTGGTTCTGGTTACACGTACTCACATGAAAGAGGGGGAAAACAACATCACAAAATGCGTCTTGCCGCTAATGGATTTCCAACAAAATTCTTAAGGCTCGCTATGCAACATCACCGTATCGGACTAACGGTCGTGACTATGGCTTCACCCACAATTTCTAATCCACTAATGGAGCAGATTTCTAGTGCAATAACATGCCAGGGATGGACACAATCGACTCGGTGGCTCCTCTTGAACAGTGGCAACCTGAATCCCTCTAACTTGGGAGATCTGGTGCCTAAATGCATGAAAAAAGCAAAAACAACATGGATGTCATGCACGCATCCTAAAGGCCGAGAGGAGAAGTGTCATAATTTATGAATTCTCTTACTTTCCATGGAAACCTTGCTTTGCATGGATGAGAATTTGCACCTTCAAGTCCTCTCCATAGATTTGGGCTCGGATTAACGATCACGGCTCTGAAGCTCCGTCAATGGCGGAAGAAATCTCTACTCTTCCTCCTCCCACTCTCTCTTCCAAACCCTAAGTCAACTCCAAAAGGAGAAGAAATGATGGAGAATTCCCGAGCAGCCCTATATAAGTACTCTGGAGGGAGAGTCTTGGGCCTTAGGAACAAATCATAAATGAAATCAGACTGCTAAAATGCCAAACGAAGCAACCGTTTCTGCACACTATTGTGTGGCGGCAACTACTTATTTCTTGGCGGTAGCTTCCCTAGAGCTCGGCCAAGAAAATAAGGCTTCACGAATGTCAGCGGTAGTACTAATACTGCACGGTAGCTCACTCAATGCCTGCCACTCAATGCCATCCTCTTAACACACTCAACGTCAAGCTAACGCTGAGCGGTAGATAGCTAACGTCGCACATTAGCACTCAATGCTCTCAACGCCTGGCCACTCAGAGCTCTCAATGCCTGGCCACTTAACCCTTAGCTACCATAGAACGATAACTACTATTGTCGGGCGATATCTTCCAGAGGCTCCTTTCTGGAAAACTGGAGTGTTACAGTTGATTTGCTTTTCAAACAGCTAATAGTCTTTTGGAGCTTTTAATTGTTTCCTGTTGTTGTAGCAATGTTGGGTATTGTATCCACAATAACCCTGAGTTGTGTGAAGTCATCATTGAACTAAGATGAATTAAGTTTGTATTTGATGCCATCTTTTAGTTGAGTGCTTGCAGGTTATTATTGTTAAGTGTAGACTAATGTCAGTTTACAATGAATCAGCAAACACATGACCATGAAATGTAATCCCTCATTGTGTTATCCATGGTGTTGACTGATGAGTCCAAGTTATATACAAATTTTTGGTTCATCTAGGCTAGTTTCTCGTTGATGCACTACACTTTAGAGCCATAATTGTTCATATTTGTTATTATGTTCATTCTTTGTTAAGTGCACTTTTGGCCCGTTTTCAGTTTGATTCTGTAGTTATTATACTTTTGCCCTACTTGGTGTTTTTTTGGGTCTGGAGAATGTAGAATGCCCATTTCGGTGGCTCTTCTATTTTTGCTGCAGGTACAAAGGTCTTGTGTGTGTTCCAGGATTGTTAGGGAATCTTTTTCTCCTAAGGGCCACTGATCATTTGTTTTTACACGTGCACGGTCAGTGGCCTCCTTAGAGCACAACCGTTGGTCGTGCGTGGTCAGTTCATCGAACCCCAAACGGTACATGAATATTGTGCACGATCATTAGATCTATAGCGCACAACCACTGGTTGTGAGACACTGATCGTGCGTACTATTCTCCATTTTTCTAAGTTCTATCCGGGGCAATCGCACGATCATTGGACATAATGTGCACGACCTTTGGTCATGCACCACTGCTCATGCGTGTTTATTCCATTTTTCTGGACTTCTGCCATTGTTAATCGCACGATCATGGGATCCAGTGTGCACGACCTCTGGTCATGCGCCACTGATCGTGCTCTCTGATTTTCTACTACCATATTTAAACCCGTGCTCCGCAAATTAGGGCAACCGCTTTTCATTTTTCTGCCCCGCTGCTGCGCGCAAAGCACCATTTTCACCCCCACAAGTCCTCCACTCTTATCGACCCTCCGGGAAGCTATCTCCGGCAATCTAAAGCCATCTTCAACCCTTTGGAGAGTTTCCGGCCACCAGCAGTGTGCAATAGAGATCTTTTGGTACTACTCAGTGGGAAAAAGGGAGAAAAGATTGAACGAAAGGGAAGAAGACGAAGGAAGACAAGTGAATTGACAACCCATTTACCTCCGGACGTAACCAACGGTCTGAGCCGAGAAGTGAACTGACAACCCACCATTCCGGCGAAGAACCATGGCTAGGCTTTCCCCCTATTCGTTTATTCTACCTCTTCTCATAATGAAGTGTACTCTTAAGCTTGTAATGAACCTGAACTTACTTTTATTTGTCTATGAATGAAGTTTGCTTGGGATAGTTACATCTTCTTTGTTAGCTGTGATGCACTCGCCTCCATTCACATCCCCTCCACTCACGAACTAGAACCACTCTAGCAAAAGCTAATGTTGGTAGTTGAATAGGTGATTGCGACCCTCACTCTCCACACATGTGTTCATTCAATCTGCTTGCTCTCCGTCCATTCGCCTCACGAAGAACAGCATAGCGGCCTGCACTAGTTCCATCCACCAAGCGAAGCAGTGCTTACGACCCGCATTAGTTCTTTTTTTTAGCATTAGGAATCGAAAACCAACCACCTTTGTTGTTTCATTTAACTCTTAGTAACGATCTTTTTGCGACGCTATCACAATACCCAACCTGCATTCGCTCGAGATCGACATTCGAGGAAGCTATTCCCAAAATTATTACTTGACAGCGACCAGTGCACTTGCCGACGCATCAAGTTTTTGGAAACATTGTCGGGGAATGCAGGCGTATTGTTGATTTATGTTGCGTTATGAGAGTTACGACAGAGTTGCTTGTTTGAATTTGCTTTATCCAAGTCTATTTTTGCTTTTTTATGTCAGTTGGAATTGTTAGATTTTTATTGAGAATCTATGCAAGGTAGTTTAATCCAAGAAATTAGTGATCTCTACAATGTGGGCCAGTTTTAATATCAGTTGCCGCTGGTGTGGAGATATCTCTCAGGCAAGTGATAGATGTCCTAAGGAGTATGGTAGCCAAGACACTCAAGGATCTACATATGGAGCACCAACCTCATCTGGTACTCAATATGATAGACATAAGACAGTTATCTACTCATCCGCACTCCCATTGCCGCACTATTTTATTTCGGCATCAGTACCCACGTTGTACAGACAAAGCTGGCTAAGCAGTGTTTATTTTATCGGAGTTGGGATCACTCTTTGAAGGAGCGTGTTGATTACTGGGCACAGTTGGAGGAGGATGATGAACAGGATGTTCGTATTGTCTCCATTCTGACAACTTGCATCACCCCTTCTGTATCTAGGTACGTAGTAGTTCTACCTTCAGATTTTTAAGGGAGAAATACTTGTATTTGCACAGAAATATTCGTTGATCTAAACCCTGACACAGATGTTTTTACTCCTGAAGTACATATATCATCTTGTATGGAGTCTGTTAGTTGTGAGGAGCCTGTACTTGATTTTTTTGCGAGCACTGCTCCTCTATCCTTTACTTTTCAAAGTATTCTTTCTGTATCTGACACCGTTGTGGAGGTTAATTCGTAGGGAGAAGCTGGTGTTTGTGGCATTATGCCAGATCCAGTCGAGGAGGACATCTGCATGACCGATGTTGCTGCCTCAGTCCCATATAAGGAAGTCCAATGTGCGGACGAGGCAGATGCTGCTCTAGCATGTACTTGCACCAGCCTAGACAGCGGTGTAGATCCACCCACAATTCCATCAATGGGAGATGACATCGGGATCATCTCCATGATTTAGGTTACTTTTTGTCATTCTTCTAATTTATTTCCTAACCCCGCTCTCGTGCCTACTTCTCTACAGGACCATATCGTGGAACCAGTCGACTTAGTGCAAGGGCCTATAATGTAGCCTAGCATTGATGGAGATCGGGTGCAGGTGAAGTCATATTCATCGAGCTTCACAATATTTATTCTAGCCATGCCTGATGTTCAAGATAGGTATAACTACACAGATATGTGTGTATTCGTTCTGTTGTCATTTCGGTACCCGCTACCAGACCGTGTGTAACGCCTCTATCCGTTCACAGGTATATAATAAAAGGTCTGGCCGGTGCCCCATAGCATATACCATAAAACAGGCGGGGAAGTCACGTGGTGATACCAGAGTTGTGCATCCTAACTCATTGCATGCTAGCAGAAGCCTATAACACGAAGCCGAACTCACACACATGAATGTCCACTATATAAAAGCTCCACATTTATATAAACATGAATTGTAGCAAATAAAAAGTCAACTAGCCTTATGGACTTACAGGTCTTTACACAACAGTGGCCTCAAACATTGGCGCGCAGGCCGGCCACGTATAATCAAACATATTAGTTTCATTTAGCCTTCGAGGGCTAGCAAAAGCAGCAGCAGCAGGAACCTCAGTCGAGGAGGACATCTGCATGGCCGATATTGATGCCTCAGTCCCATATAAGGAAGTCCAATGTGCGGACGAGGCAGATGCTACTCTAGCACATATTTGCACGAGCCTAGATAGCTGTGTAGATCCACCCACAATTTCGTCGATGGGAGATGACATCGGGATCATCTCCATGATTTAGGTTACTTTTTGTCATTCTTCTAATTTATTTCCTAACCCCTCTCTCGTGCCTACTTCTCTACAGAACCATATCGTGGAACTGGTCGACTTAGTGCAAGGGCCTGTAATGTAGCCTAGCATTGAAGGAGATCGGGTGCAGGCGAAGAAAGATTCGTCGAGCTTCACAACATTTATTCTACCCATGCCTGATGTTCAAGATAGGTATAACTACACAGATATGTGGGTATTCATTCTGTTGCCATTTTGGTACACGCTACCGGACCGTGTGTAACCCCTCCATCCATTCACAGGTATATACTAGAAGGTCCGGCCGGGGCACCATAGCATATACCATAAAACAGGAGGGGAAGGCATGTGGTGATACCAAAGTTGCGCATCCCAACTCATTGCATGCTAGCGGAAGCCTATAAGACGAAGCCGAACTCACACACATGAATTTCCACTATATAAAAGCTCCACATGTATATAAACAAGAATTGTAGCAAATAGAAATTCAACTGGCCTTATGGCCTTACAGGTCTTTACACAACAGTGGTCTCAAAGATTGGCACGCGGGCCGGCCACGTATAATCAAACATAGTAGTTTCATTTAGCCTTCGAGGGCTAGCAAAAGTAGTAGCGGCAGGAACCTCAGCATTTATGCATCCCGCTTGTCTTTCCAGCACCTGCACAGGGACAGCCCACCCAACGGTGGTAAACAGGCAACGGTCAGCATTCAGCTGACCAAATTATAACGACCCCACCCCTTTCACGGGGCGGTGGTATTCCTTCCCTGCAGGCATAGCATTTCACAGGCAAATATGTATATCATACATTGTGCTCTCACGCACAAACATGCCATCACAACGGTCATCCATGCGGCCCCATGATCCGTACACTCAGGGCAAATTCTTGGTGGACCAGCGAACCAGGGTCCCACCACCGTATCAGTGTCGCAACCCAAAGGAAACTATTAAACATTTTACTCCATGACAAGCAGGCGGAGACTTTAGTCTTAATGCACCGGGATTGGCCCATAGCCCCCCATTGTGTCATGACGCGCAGACCTATGACTCTTTCTATATGCTCCAATAGACCGCACTTTTAGGTCTCATATCGGACGGAAATAGAGCAGGTCGGATCAGCCACCCCCCGTTGCTCAAGTCGCCTTGCCATCACCGAGTGCGGCGTACTCGCGGCTATATATAAGGCATGGGTGGGTTTTACCTTGTCAGTTACCTTTTGGTGAACTCATCAGTTCATACATAACCAGCCCATTCTCACAGAACTAGCTTCACATTCAGCGGTTACGTAGGAGCCACGCCTCGCGTTAGCAACAGAACTCATTTTCCATCCCTAGGCTTAACCTTACATCACTTGAGGGTATTTTCCAGGACTGTCAAATCAGTACTTCCTGGTACTCCCCTTCACAGGCACAACCCACCAAGCATTTCAAGCATTACAAAGGGTATTTCCTGGGTACACCAGTACTTCCTGCTACTCCCTTTCACAGGTAGAACCCAATAGCACAAGCACCATAAGGGTATTTTACAGGACAACCACTCCAGTACTTCCTGCTACTGCCTTTCACAGGCTTAACCCATCAAATCCTAAACTACACGTTTATCATGGAGTCTTCTCATGTGCGTATATGCAACATCACCAATCCAGACAACCCTGTCTAGATGGGCTTCAAACAGCATGCCTATTCCGTACTCCTTTTCTTGATATATATGCCAAACAATTGGGGATTCCATGAATCAACCCAAGAGCCTCCCATAACGCGCCACCCTCTGGTGGGGGAATCATATGCACATGCCAAAAAGGAAGCCTTCCCATGGCTAGGAAGAAAAGTCGTTACCCTCGAAGATCGCTTCGGTGCAATAAGATCATAACTGGCTAGAAAGAACCGCAACGGCTTTGCCTACGCAACGCTGGGCTCGGATCTCTCGTCGGAACTCCGCAGTACCACCGGTGGCCAACTCCTCTTCCTCCTCCTCCTCCTCCTTCCTCTCTTTCTCTCTCTAGGATTTCAGAAAGATGAAGGCCAAAATGAAAATGAGAATTTCCTTCTCATCCACGGCCTTAAGGAATCAGGGAGGCACCTCAGCCATCAGATCCCAGCTGAAGATTTGGACAGCCACGATTTTGCAACAAAATCACATTTTTGCATGACACGGCCTGTGACATGCCTGTGTCCCAGGCCGTTTGTCTCAAGCGGTGCTCAACCAACTTATCCAATCTAATGACACGCCCATGTGACATGCTCGTATCACGGGCCGTGTCAAAGGACACACCTTCAGACATGCCCGTGTCTGTAGTCATGTTCTTCAGGCTGCACAATATTGAGATTAACCCGAGAGGGATACGACCTGTGACATGCCCGTGTCCCAGGCCGTGTGCCCATACACGACACTAGATACGCCCCAGCCTAACTTCATCGAGCTGACGACATCGACACGTCAGGACATGCCCTGTGACATGCCCGTGTCACAGGCCGTGTACTCCGCACTCGACGATCGTTGATCGATTCAACTTCGTCGAGCTGAAATTCATCGACCCACGAGGACACGGCCTGCGACACGCCTATGTCACAGGCCGTGTACGCTGCACTCGACATTCGTCGACCGAATTTCGTCGACCACTCATCGAATTCTCACCCGAGAAGGACACGCCTTGGGACACGCCCGTGTCCCAGGCCGTGTCACCCAAATTTTGCCAAATTCTGGGCTCTGGGGTGTTACAACACTCCCCTCCTTACAAAAATTTTGACCCCAAAATTTGCAGAAAGTAAGGACTCAAATAGAAGGATTTTCTTTCACAAACGTTCATTACAACTCGATACACACTGTATAACAGTTACACAAAGAGCTTGGGAAACTTAGCTCGCATGGTCTGCTCTCGCTCCCATGTGAGTTCTTCATGGCTGCAATTGTCCCAGCTGACTTTGACCATCCCGATCGTCTTGTTCCGCAACTGTTTCTCTGCACGCTCCTCAATCCGAATGGGCCTAACCTTCATCATTAGCCCATACTCCACCGACACACGATCATTCTCGATCACTTGAGCTGGATCCTTCACAGCTTTCCGCAACACTGAGATGTGAAACACATCATGTAATCCACTCAAGTCTGTCGACAGAGCTAGCAGATATGCAGCTTCTCCGATTCGCTCCGCCACTTCAAATGGACCAAGGTACCGTGGACTCAACCTTTTCAGACGTCGAATCCTGGATACGCCTTTGAAGGGTTTGATCTTCAAGTATACCCAGTCGCCCACCGCAAACTCCACATTCTGGTGCTTGGCGTCGTAGTATTTCACTTGAATATCTTGAGCTATCAGTAGCCTTTCTCGAATAGTGCGTATCATTGAGTTTGCTTCATCGACTTCATTATGCCTATACAACTTGGTGTCGTCTGCTTCTACCCAAGCCAAAGGAGTACGGCACTTCCGTCCATATAGAGCTTCATAAGGTGCCATACCAATGCTCGCTTGGTAGCTATTATTGTAGGCAAACTCCACCATGTAGAGATGATCTTCCCATCACTTCCCAAAGTCCATGGAGCACATCCGGAGCATATCCTCCATCTTTTTGTTGGTCCTTTCAGTTTGGCCATCTGTTTGGGGATGAAAGGTCATACTGAATGTTAACTTCGTGCCCAATAGCTGATGGACCAGCCTCAAATCCCTTGACGTGAATCGCCCATCACGATCACTCAATATGCTCCGAGGAACACCATGTAGCCGTACAATCTATTCAACATACAACTTTGCCAAACTTTCTACCGAATCATCCTTCATATTTGGAAGGAAGTGTGCCACTTTCATCAGCCGATCGACAATTACCCAGATGGAATAATTTCCACACTGAGATCTCGGCAACCCGTGCACGAAATCCATGGAAATATCATCGAATATCCAATCCGGAATCGGCAATGACTTCAAGAAACCACCCGGCTTCTAGCATTCCGCCTTCACCATAGCACAAGTTTGGCATTTGGCCACATAATGAGAGATATCTTTCTTCAGTCCTGGCCACCAGAACAGCTTTTTCATATCTCTGAACATCATTGTGCTCCCCGGATGAATTGAGTACTTCGTGTAATGTGCTTCATACATCTACTCTTCCCTCAACTTACCCAAGCTTGGTACCCACAAACAGCCTTCTTTTCTCAAAAGCCTGTCATCCCAGGAGAATTTGCCCTCTGGCCCATCCTTGGCATAGCATTGGAGACTCTCATCTAGCTCCATTGCTCGTCGAACTCTGTCCGCAAGGTCACACTACACCTCCGTCCAGTTCAAACATGTATCGGCTGTAGTATTCTTGTCAACACAAGAAATCTCTAATGCTTCCAACTCCTGGATTAGACATTTATCATGCCTCTGCAACCAGCTTGCTCTTGACGGAGCTCTCCGACTCAAGGCATCCGAGACAATATTTCCCTTTCCGGGCGTATAATGAATCGCAAAGGTGTAGTCCCCGAGGAACTCCAACCATCTTCGTTGTCTCATATTCAAGTCCTTCTGCTCTAACAAGTAGTTTAGGCTCTTGTGGTAGGTATAGATCTCCACCTTCACGGCATATAGATAATGCCTCGACAATTTCAGTGCAAAGATGACCGCCGACAACTCTAAGCCGTGGACGGGATAATTTCTCTCGTGCACCTTCAACTGGTGCGAGCCATAAGCAATCACTTTCCCATTTTGCAGAAGAACGCAGCCTAAACCGCTTCCTGACGCATCACTGTAGATTTCAAATCCATCAGTACCACATGGCGATGTCAACACCTGCACCAGGGACAACCGACACTTCAGCTCCTCAAAAGCTCTTGCGTACTTTGGCGTCCAAACGAACTTCTGATCCTTCCTCATCAGTGTGGTTAGCGGCAAAGCGATCCGCGAGAAGTTTGCAACAAATCTTCTATAGTAGCCTGCTAGTCCAAGGAAGCTCCTGACTTCAGCCACAGAAGACAACACTGGCCACTCTTGTATGGCCCTTAAATTCGTCGGATCCACTATTATGCCCTCTCCACTTACCACATGGCCCAGAAAATCCACTGAATATAGCCAAAACTCGCACTTCGAGAACTTGGCGTAGAGCTGATTCTTCCACAATGTCTGCAACACCAACTGCAAGTGGGTTTCATGATCAGTTTCAGATCGAGAGTAGACCAGAATATCATCAATGAATACTATCGCGAACAGGTCCAGGTACTCTCGGAACGTTCGGTGCATCGAAGTCCACGAACATCGATGGCGCATTGCACAGCCCAAACGACATCACTATGAACTCATAGTGCCCATAACATTTTCCAAATGCTGTCTTGGGAATGTCACCTTCCTGAATCCTCAACTGGTTGTAACCAGACATCAAATCCAACTTGGAGTAGACGGTTGATCCTACTAGCTGATCGAACAACTCATCGATCCGTGGGATCAGATATTTATTCTTCTCGGTCAGCTTGTTCAGTTCACGGTTGTCAATACATAACCGTAGGCCGCCGTCTTTCTTTTTCACAAACAGAACAAGCGGGCTCCAAGGTGACAAGATTAGGTGAATATAACCCTGCTCAAACAGCTCCTGCAGCTGGACTTTCAAATTCGCCATTTCCTTCGGCGCAATGCGATATGGCGAGTGGGCCTCAGGTTTCGCACCTGGCACCAACTCGAATGTGAAGTCAATCTCTCACTGGGGTGGTAGCCCAGGCAGATCCTTGGGAAACACATCTTCAAACTCCGACACCACCGGAACATCGCTCACATCGGCCTTTGGCTCAACAACCTGAATCAGTGCGAAGTAGCACTCCATGCCCTTCCGAACATCCTTGACTACTTGTAGTGCAGACATGAACATCCTGCCCACTCCTCGCATCCCCGCGAACTTAGTCTCATGCTCAGTATTTGGGCCCAAGGTGATCTCTTTGGCATTATAATCAATCAAGGCATGCTGCTCCGCGAGCTAATCCATACCAAAGATCACGTCGAATTCCGATATCGGCAATACAGATGCAGTCAAATAGAAATCCCGACTTCCTATTTGAACCACCACATCGCAAGCTCGATCCACAAGCATCAAACAGCCATTCGGTAACACCACCCTGACGGTATCTGTCTTCGCACGACTAGGTATCCCAAGACGCGCTATGAACTCTTGAGACAGAAAAGAATGCGAGGCAACCGTATCAAATAGTGCTCGCGCCAGCGTGTTCCGAATAATGACAAATCCTGTGACAATCATGTCAAACACACAAGCCGCATAGAAATATGCAACCAACAAAGCATGCAATGAGCAAAAACAATACGAAACTAACTCGTACCTGTGACGAAGTCACTCTACATAATGGCCTCCTGCAGGCCAAGATTGTAGACTCGGGGCTGCGGCTGCGATGTAGAGGACTCCACGACTGCCTTTCCTTTCTCCACATACGACGCTCCTGCCTTCTTCTCACCCTTTGGTGTACCACTCCGGCAGTCACGGGTTATATTCCCCACTTTTCCACATGTAAAGAACGTACGAGTATCCGGCCTTGAAGAGGCCCCCGACGTTGCACCCGATGCAATGATAGAAGGAGCTTGTCCAGTCGACTTGGACCTCTTGCCCCCTCTCTTCTTGAAAAATGACTTCGCTGGTCGGGGCACTTAAAATTCCGGCTATGTCACAGCCAAAGCCCACTTCCCTTGCACCCTCTTCATATCCTTTTCCAGCTCGCACGCATTGTCGACCAACGCATGGAATCCTTGGTTCACAGAACTAGAGAGCAGGAATCCCAACTCGTCACGTAGTCCTTCATAGAACCTATACGTCTTCCTCTGCTCATCAGCAAATATAGAACCCGCATACCACACCAAGCATGTAAACTCATGCAGGTACATGTCAACACTGCCTTCTCCTTGTGTCAACCTTTGGAATTCAATCTCCATGGCAATACGTATTGCCGCCGGGAGGTGCTTTACCAGGAAGAGACTTGAGAATTCCTCAATTGACAATTGTGATAACGTTCGACCTGCTAAGTGGTGTAGTTCCATCTCATCCCACCATAAACGAGCCTCTCCTTCTAGCAAGAAGGTGGCTAAGGTGACTTTCTGATGTTCCTCCGTTCCAATCGCCGTCATAATCTACTTGATGCGTGATAACCAATCCTCAGCCTGCGTAGGGTATCCCATGCTCGTAAACATAGGCGGGTTGAAACTCATGAACTGCTTTAACTACTTCCCAGCTTCTCGAGGATCCACAACCACTACAGGTTCTGGCCTCGCCGCAACCTATTCTGGCCATAATGAAGGATGCGCCTGCCCTTGCGCCTGCCCAATCGGCTGTGCTTGGATCATGGTAAACAATGCCTCAGTAACTAACCGCACAGTTTTTGCAGAAGGCGGAGGTGTAGGCACCTCAGCTGGTGTCGTACGTTCATTAGAACATTGGAACTACGATTGCCCTGCACCACTCCGCGTCACCTATAGGTGAACAAGACACTCACATTAGCGACCGCACACAGGCAATAACAATAAAATAGGAATGCGCAGGTTCCTCAGACACATGTATTTGCATTCCTAAGGTGGACATTCACGAGTTAATTATTGTTAACATGGTTCGCACAAACACGTGCTCGCCCCCCCCCCCCCCCCCACAAAAGAATTCGACAACGAATTCGAATGGGAAAGACTGAGAGGGCTGATACCAAAAATGTAACGCCTCCATTCGTTCACAGGTATATAGTAGAAGGTCCGGCCGGGGCCCCATAGCATATACCATAAAATAGGCGGGGGAGTCACGTGGTGATACCAGAGTTGCGCATCCTAAGTCATTGCATGCTAGCGGAAGCCTATAATACGAAGCCGAACTCATACACATGAATGCCCACTATATAAAAGCTCCACATTTATATAAACAGGAATTATAGCAAATACAAAGCCAACTGGTCTTATGTCCTTACAGGGCTTTACACAATAGTGGCCTCAAACATTGGCGCGCGGGCCGGCCACGTATAATCAAACATAGTAGTTTCATTTAGCCTTTGAGGGCTAGCAAAAGCAGCAGCAGAAACCTCAGCATTTATGCGTCCCGCTTGACTCTCCAGCACCTGCACAGGGACAACCCACCGAATGGTGGCAAACAGGCAACGGTCAGCATTCAGTTGACCAAATTATAACGACCCCACACATTTCCCGGGGCGTTGGTATTCCTTCCCTACAGGCATAGCATTTCACAGGCAAATATGTATATCATACATTGTGCTCTCAATCACAAACATGCCATCACAACCGTCAGCCACGCAGCCCAACGATCCGTGCACTCAGGGCACATTCTTAGTTGACCGGCGAACCAGGGTCCCATTGCCGTATCAGGGTCACAACCCAATGGTAACTATTGAACATTTTACTCCATGACGTGCAGCCAGAGACTTTAGTCTTAATGCATCGGGATTGGCCCATATACCCCCATTGTATTGTGGCGCGCAGGCCTAAAAGTCTTGCTATGCGCTCCAACAGACCGCACTTTCAGGTCACACATCGGACGGACATAGCACAGGTCGGATCAGCCACCCCCCATTTCTCAAGTCGCCTTGCCATCACGGAGTACGGCGTACTCGCGGCTATATATAAAGTGTGGGTCGGTTTCACCTTGCTTGTTACCTTTAGGTGAACTCATCTGTTCACACATAATCAACCCATTCTCACAGAACTGGATTCACATTCAGCGGTTACCTAGGAGCCATGTCTCGCGTTAGCGACAGAACTCATTTTCCATCCCTAGGCTTAACCGTACATCACTTGAGTGTATTTTCCTAGACTGCCAAGTCAGTACTTCCTGCTACTCCCCTTCATAGGCACAACCCACCAAGCATTTCAAGCATTACAAAGGGTATTTCCTGGGCACACCAGTACTTCCTGCTACTCCCTTTCCTGCTACTCCCTTTCATAAGGGTATTTTTCTGGACTACCACTCTAGTACTTCCTACTACTGCCTTTCACAGGTTTAACCCATCGACTGCTAAACTACCCGTTTATCATGGAGTCTTCTCCGTTGTGTATATGCAACATCACCAATCCAGACCAACCTGTCCAGATGGGCTTCACAGAACATGCTTATTCCGTACTCCTTTTCCGGATCTATATGCCAAACAATTGGGGATTCCATGAATCAACCCAAGATACTCCCATAACACGCCACCCTCTGGTTGGGGAATCATATGCACATGCCAAAAAGGAAGACTTCACATGGCTAGGAAGAAAAGCCGTTACCCTCGAAGATCGATTCGGAGCCATAATGTCATAACCCGCATTTTCTTCGAATTTAAGAAGTATCAGAGTATGAGACAACACGCGTCATGATGCCACGTCGAGTAGGGGATAACTGTCGGCGCTCAGGCAAACACCACCTAATTAGACTATGAAAATTCATAAGTTTAATGATTAGAAAATCTGTTACATTTTAAAGGCCGTATCCCTTGGCTCAGTAGATCATCTAGTCCACAGTTTAAAAACTATACTTATTCGCAGCGGAAAATACTTTATTTATATTTGACATCCTATGAGAGTGCATAAGTGTCCCTCGAGGTCAACTTATACTATGCAAGACTGCAAATTTATTTTATACTATAAGTAAGAAAAGAAAATGATCTTTTTACGTTGCTTGGAAAGTAGTGTATCAGTTTTATAAACATGCTGATCATGAGATGTACTTATAATAGTGTTTTAGGTATAAAAGTAACTAGCAACCTAGCATAAATCTTCCCAAGAGCAAATAGACTATCTCCAAAAAGGTAGCAGTAAAAGAAACATATCTAGTATCAAAAGTAAAAAACCACCAGCGGGCGTCAACAACCTGACACGAACCTACTGGCGAGCATGTATGTCTATAAGAAAAACAGAAAACTACCTCACAAGACCAAGAAACTGATCTCTATAGTACCAGAGATCACCAACAACAGCACAGCAAGACTAGCTGCCTACTCGTCTACTAATCAGAACCTGAGGCATTCAGAGAAGAAAAGAATACCTCATCAAATAGAACAAATAAGTTGCATGGAAGTGTTATATCAAAGGGTACGCAAGAGAAGAAAGTAATACAGTAACAGACAAACACTATCCAAGACAAGACGCACTTGCACCACGTGCGAGAAAACATCAACAACCCTGTCATAAAACCTGCAGAGTCTACAAGGCAAACATGTGCCAACAAAAGTTGCAATCTACAAACAAAGAAATATCTAACAACCCTAAATTGTGAGTAATGACAGTAGTAAAAGAACATGGACCTGAGTTGGTGACAAAAAACAATCCCCCAAACAAACAGTTCCAACTAAAATTCACTGAATCAACACAAGGCCACCACATACCCAGCCCGTACCTGGGATTAAAAGGTGGCGGCCACGGCTATACGCAGCCTGTACCTGGGACTAAAAGGTGGCGGCCACGGCTCACACACAAGACATCGCACTCCTTTAGAGCATCAAAATAGCACTACATTGCATAACCCACGATTCGGCCTTCAAAAATAAAGGAAGAAACGAATGGCCGACAAGACATCCCCACCTAGGAGGTAATCACTCGGGAAGAAAAGAACATGAAAGAAAAATTCGGTTAAGGTAAAAATAAACGTCGATCTTAGCTTACAGGAAAACACCGATCTCAGTTCGACGATTTTCATCGAACTCAGATCACAGGAAATCGCCAATCTCTGTTCGACGATTTTCGTCGAAATCAGATCCCAGAAAATCGTCGATCTCAGTTCGACTATTTTCATCGAACTCAGATCCTAGGAAATCATCGATCTCAGTTCAACGATTTTCATCGAACTCAGGTCACAGGAAATCATCGAGCTCAGCTCGACGATTATCGTCGAACTCTCAGATCACAGGAAATCGTCGACCTCAGCTCGATGATTTTCGTCGAACTCAGATCTACGATCCTCGTCGATCTCAGGCAACCGGAGATCGTCGATCTCAGTTCGACGAACAACGTCGAGCTGAGAACGACGAACGTCGTCGACCTGGCAGCGTTGAGTGCACTCAACGCTGTCAACGCTTTTATACTTGGCATAAAACCAAGCCCGACGTTGTGTAACACCCCCATCCGTCACATGGCATATAACAGAAGGTCTAGCTGGAACCCGACGCCATTCACAGACAGTCGGAAGGGTTACATAAGAATATGCAAACTATCCAATTAAGACTACTCGTCCTACATAAAGCATTCTAGCGGATGCTTTTTAAAAGTTGGAAGAACACAAAACTTAAGTCCAATAATCATGAATGTCCACAACCACAACACTGGAATGAAAAACAAATACACTGAAAGCGTACATAGCCTTATGGCCTTACAATAGTTCACTTAATAAATAGTGTTTTCCATACATCGGCTCGCAGGCCGGCCACACATGACAAAAGTAAAGTACAACTATTCTCTTTGGCCTTCTAGGGCCAGCACAGCAACATGGGATCCAGCCCACTATTTGGTACTCGGCTCCGCAGTACCTGCAAGCACATTCCACCGCACGGTGGCAAACAAAGCAACGGTCAGCCAAAAGCCGACCATATTATAACGAACCCGCGCCTTACTCGGGACGGCAGTGCTCTTACCCTGCATATCATTAGTCCAGCAAAATAATAAAGCGCAATTATACTACGCCATATTTGTAGGCTCGCACGACCAAACACCCCGTGCACTCAGGGCACATTAACGGTGAATCCTGACAATTCAGCGTCTTCACCACCATCCCAAATATGGCAACCACGTGAGAATTTAGCGTTTCTGACCACCGTCTAAGGCTCCCGACTATGCCAACGGCCAGTCCCCATTTCGGGTCTCTCGCACCGAACCACATAGCCTAGGTCCAATTCCACTTGCCCGTTGCTCACACCACGTAGTTACTTTATGACGTACGCACGAGCCAAGATTCTTCGGATCCCAAAAATTTTCCCAACAATCACATAACCCAGTTATGTTCAAGGCCGGTTCCCTGACCGCCAAGTTAGCAGAACACGTTTCCGCTCAGTTTTTCGGTTGCGCCTTGGAGTTAATCCCCAAGGATACCTGTAGCAATCAACCACGTAGAATCCCGAAAAACCCAAAGCACAGAGTCTTCTCCGGCAAAACATATCATATGCAACATCACTGATCTAGACAATACGAGTCCGGGTAGGCTTCACACACAATGCTTATGCCCATACTTTGATTCCGGACTCTATATGCAACACAAGGGGGACTATTCACATCAACCCCAAGAAACACCACACACTCACCGCACACTCGCGATAGGGGGTTTCCCTATGAAAAAGGGAGAGAGCTTCACATGCTCAAGTAGAGAATCGTTACCCTTGTAGTCCGCTTTTGCGCCACGGAAATACTACACCGATAGAAGTCTTCGCAATGACCTTTCCTCCATAGATCCGCTCTCAGATCTCAAAACATTGCTCCGATGCTCCGCCGGCGGCCGGAATCCTCCTCCTTCTTCCTCCTCACTCTAACTCCTTGGAAAGAGAATGGCTTGGAGGAAATGAAGTGTTAACTCCCCCATTCCCGGCCTTAATAGAGCAGGAAACCACCTGGGCCATTGGATCTCAATTAAAGAAAATGAATGGCTCAGATCTGCACAAAAATTCCCTGACCTGGGCCGAACACGGCTTGGCACACGGTCGTGTCCTAGGCAGTGTGCCTTGATCCAGGCACGATTGTCGAACACATAGACTCACACGGGAAAAGACACGCCCGTGTCTCACTCGACACGCCCGTGTCGGATCCTCGACATCCCCATGACCAGGGGGCGTGTCACATATAACCGCCACGGCAACAGAGATGTCCCAACTGAACACTGGTACGGACACGGGTATGCATACGCCCGGGTCACCCGAAAATCATCGAGCAACTATCGTCGATCATCAAACGCAGAGGGTCACTCGACAATTGTCGAGCGTCGTTCGGTGATCGTCGAACGCAGGGGGACACGCCCTCCCAACACGCCAGTATCGCCTGGCGTGTTCCTCCCGAACACTATTCGTCTAACTCAACTGCCTTGCACGATCGTCGAACTAGGTGCAATCGTCGAACACAGAACACGGGCACAGACACGGTTTGGCACACGCCCGTGTCAAATGACATGCCCATGCCTTCCAGCCGTGTTTCTAGCCGTGTCCTTCTCGGGATGAAAACGGCCAAAACACCAGCCAGACACGGCCTTAGACACGCCCGTGTCCTAGGCCGTGTACCCCTATACCGGCACCAAAAATCCCTTTTTACGCGACCAACTCAAATACAATTTTCGGGGCGTTACAAATCTCCCCAACTTAAGGAATTTCGTCCCAAAATTAAGTAAAGGTACACAAATCTAAATGATACCTGAATGGAACAACTCGAGGTATTCCTCCAACATAGCTTGCTCTCGCTCCCATGAAATCTCCTCACGTACGCAATTATCCCAACGGACTTTAACCATTCGGACTTCCTTGTTGCGGAGTCGCTTGACTGCAACATCTTCAATACGTACTGGCTTGTCCCTTCTCGTTAATTCATAATCAACCGGTACTTGATTGTCCGCAATGATCTGCGAAGGATCTTGCACCGCCTTACGGAACACCGAAACGTCATGCAACCCACACAATTCCGCCGACATCTTCAATCTATACGCCGCTTCACCAACACGCTCCAGGATGTCAAATGGTCCAAGGTATCTCGGACTCAAGTTCTTCAAGCGTCGAACCCGCGAGACACCCTTGAACGGCTTAATTTTTAAGTACACCCAGTCGCCAACATTGAACTCCACATTCCTATGTTTGTCGTTATAGTACTTTGACTGTCTGTCCTGAGCAATCTTCAACCGTTCTTGAATTGTCCGTATCACTGAAGTGGCATCTTCCACTGCTTGACATTTGTAAAGCTTCGACACGCCCATCTCCATCCAAGACAACGGCGTGCGACACTTTCTCCCGTACAAGGCCTCGAAAGGCGCCATTCCAATACTCGCCTGAAAGCTGTTGTTATACGCACATGTACAGGTGATCTTCCCACTGCTTTCCAAAATCTAGGACGCACATGCGAAGCATGTCTTCCATCGTCCGGTTGACCCTCTCGGTTTGGCCATCTGTCTGCGGATTAAAGGCTGTGCTGAACTTTAGCTTAGTACCCAACAGACTATGACCCAACCTCTAGTCATTCGACGTGAAGCGTCCATCTCGATCACTAACAATACTGCGGGGCACACCGTGCAATCGCACAATATTTTCCATATAGAGTTTGGCTAACTTTTCCACCGAATCTTCCTTCCTGACCGGAATAAAGTGTGACACCTTTGTCAACCTATCTACGACCACCCAAATGGCGTTGTTTCCCTTCTGCGACTTCAGCAAACCATGCACAAAATCCATAGATATGTCGTCGAATTTCCATTCTGGGATAGGTAGGGACCTCAAGAAACCTTCGGGCTTCTGGCATTCCACCTTCACTAATGCACAAGTTCTGCACTTGGCCACATAAAGTGCTACATCCTTCTTCAATCCTGGCCACCAGAATAATTTCTTCATGTCTCTATACATCTTCATGCTTCCCGGGTGGATTGAGTACTTGGTATGATGAGCCTCATACATCAACTCCTCCCGAAGATTATCCGCACTAGGAACGCATAGGCGACCGTCCTTCCTTAACAACCCATCCTCAACAGCAAATTGGGAATTTGACCCATCCAATGATTCATCCAAGATCTGCTTCATACTGTTATCCTGAATGAAAGCCCGCCGAACTCTTTCAGCTAGGTCACACTGTACCTCTGTCCAAAACAGTTTCGCCTCAGAACTAGACTGCTTGTCGACTCAAGATATCTCCAAAGCCTCCAACTCATGGACCAATCTCTCATCATGTACCGATAACCAGTTGGCCTGCGCCGGAGTCCTGCGACTCAACGCATCCGCTACTGCATTTCGCTTCCCAGGCACATAATCTATCTTGAAGGTGTAGTCCCCTAAGAACCCCATCCACTTCCACTGCCTCATGTTCAGATCCTTTTGATCCAACAGGTACTTCAAGCTCTTATGATCGGTGTAAATATCAACCTTCACACCGTACAGATAGTGCCTCCACAGCTTTAGAGCAAATATCACGGCCGCTAATTCTAAGTCATGAACCGGATAACTCCTCTCATGAACCTTCAGTTGTCGGGAACCATAGGCTATCACTCTCCCATGTTGTAGCAGAACACAGCCCAAACCACTGCCCGAAGCATCACTATAGATCTCGAACCCTTCGGTTCCACTTGGCGAACATAAAATAGGCGTCGTGGTCAAACGCCTCTTCAACTCTTCAAAAGCTTGTTCGCACTCCGGAGACCACACAAACTTCTGATCCTTCCGAGTCAACGTCGTGAGTGGTAGTGTTATCCGTGAGAAGTTCTCTACGAAGTCCCTGTAATAACCAGCAAGCCCCAGAAAACTCCAGACCTCTGCCACTGTAGTCAAAGCAGGCCACTCCTGTATCGCCACTATCTTCGCCGGATCCACAACTATCCCTTCCACACTGACAACATGACCAAGGAACGCTATCGAGGGTAATCAGAATTCACACTTGGAGAACTTAGCATACAACTGATTCCTCCTCAACGTCTCCAACACCATGTGTAGATGATTGTAGCGATCCTCCTCGCACTATGAGTACACCAGGATATCATCGATTAATTCTATCACGAAACAATCCAGGTACTCTCTGAACGTCCTGTTCATCAGATCCATAAACACGGATGGCGCATTGGTCGAACCAAACGGCATGACCGTGAACTCGTAATGCCCAAACCGCGTACTGAATGCTGTCTTTGGGATGTCGCTCTCCCTTATCCTCAACTTGTAGTAACCGGATTTCAGATCCAACTTCGAATATACCGTTGACCCAACCAACTGATCAAATAGATCGTCAATCCTCGGAATTGGATACTTATTCTTTTCCGTCAGCTTGTTCAATTCCCAATAGTCGATACAAAGCCGCAAGCTCCCATCTTTCTTCTTAACAAAGAAAACTGGTGCGCTCCAAGGCGACGAACTTGGACGCAAATAACCTTGCTCTAGCAACTCTTGTAGTTGAACCTTCAAATCTGCCATCTCTCGCGGCGCAATCCGATATGGAGAGCGTGACACCAATTTGGCACCCGGTACCAGCTCAATGGTAAAATCAATCTCCCGCTGAGGAGGGGCTCCTGGTAGATCATCTGGAAACACATCAGGATACTCAGACACCACTGAAATACTGTCCAGGCTTGGGTTAGGCGTCGAAGTCTGCACTAGAGTGACAAACAGCTCTGCCCCAGACCGAACTGCGTTGATCACCTGAAGGGCTGACATCAAAATCTTACCCGACCACTTCATGCCCGCAAAAGTAGTCTCCCGATCAGTGTTTAGACTCAACTTAACTTCCTTATGGTTACAATCAATGCATACAACCTGCTCCGAGAGCCAATCCATACCTAATATTACGTCGTACTCTGCCAATGACAAAAGCGATGCTCGCAAATCAAACTCCTGATCTCCAATCCGAATCTTCACTACGCAGACCCTATCCGCGTTCATTGAGCACCCATTGGGCAACAACACATCCAATTTGTCTTTTGCCATTGAGGACGGAACCCAGATGCGTGATATGAATTTTTCGGACAAGAAGTAATGCGATGCTCCCGTATCAAACAGGGCTCTTGCCGGAACCTCAAAGATCATCACAAAGCCTAGCAATAACAAAAGTAAGATAATAAATACGAAGGTAACAACTATAAAATTTAAACCATGTCTGCTTGCTTTATGGCCTCTTGCCGACCAAGGTTGTAGACTCTAGGCTGTGCTGGAACATGGTGGGACGCGGTTGACTCCAACGCCTTCCCTTTCTCCTCATAAGTCGCTCTAGGCTTCCTCTCGGACCTTGCACGTCCGCGCCAACACTCCCGAGCAAAATGCCCCGTCTTCCCGCAGTTGTAGCAAGCTCCTGGGACTCGACTTGTAGTGGCCCCCGACGCACCAGATGGAGGGGCTGAGTTCGAAGTCCACTGTTTCTTGTTCCACCTGCGGAAACTTGACTTGCTATTTGGCACCTTGAAATCAGACTTCTTTTCTCATGGGTCCTTCTTCTATTGAACTTTCTTCACAACCTTCTCCAATGATCGAGCCGAATTGACCAAGGCTAGGAAGCCTTGCGCCTTATGCCCAAAAAGTAGTAGCTGTAGATCGCCGCGTAGACCCTCATAAAACCGGATGGTCTTTCGTTCTTCTTCCGTAAACATATCCCCAGCATACCGACCCAACCGTGTGAACTCATGTAGATACTCGTCCACGCTTCTGGATCCCTGAGTCAACCCAAGAAATTGGTTCTCCATCTCAAGCTTCTGAGCGGAGGGTACAAATCGGGCTAGGAACAATCTTGAAAATTCCTCCATATGCACATCAGCAGGATGCCTACCCACTAAGAGATGAAACTCCAACTCATCCCCCCACAGCCTCGCTTCACCCACCAAAAGAAAAGTCGTTATGGTGGTCTTCTGCCACTCCTCAGTTAACGTGGCTGTCAAGACCCTCTTTATCGAAGAGAGCCATTCCTTAGCTTGAGCTGGCGTTCCAACCCCATCAAACCTCGGAGGATTAAAGCCCATTACATGCTTGAGCTGCTTCTCTGTAGCTCTCCTCGACTCTACCAGATCAACTGCTGCGTGCTCCACCACTCTCGGCTCTGCCGCCCTAACCGGTTCTTGCTCATTCGCAGGAGGTGCGCGATGCATTCGCCCTGCAGGTTGGGAATTTATCATTGAAAATACCGCCTCAGCCACCAACCTGATGGTTTCCGCTGAAGGAGGTGTTGTAGGCACATCCCTTGGTGCACTACTTTCCACTGATTGCAGACGCTCTGACTGACCAGCACCGCTCTTAGCTGCCTATAGTAGCAAAGACACACGATTATATGGCAACCAAATTGTAAAAGCAATCATTGGAACACTCAGATTCCATAAAACAAGTGTATTGTTCATTCCTAAGTGGACATTCATGTGTTCTTTTTGATGTTATAACGATGACGCACACATGTGCTCACCACACCTTAAAAGAATTCACCCACGAATTCATTTAAGCCTGACCGTAACCAGAAGTCTGATACCAAATTGTAACACCCACATACATCACATGACATATAACAGAAGGTCCAGCTGTAACCCGATGTCATATACCACAGACAGTCAGAAAGGTTACATAAGAATATGCAAACTATCCAATTAAGATGACTCATCCTACACAGAGCATTCTAGCGGAAGCTTTTTAAAAGTTGAAAGAACCCAAAACTTAAGTCTAATAATCATGAATGTCCACAACCACACCACTGGAATGAAAACCAAATACACTAAAAGGGTACATGGCCTTATGGCCTTACAATAGTTCACTTAATAAATAGTGTTTTCCATACATCGGCTCGTAGGCCGGCCACACATGACAAAAGTAAAGTACAACTATTCGCTTTGGCCTTCTAGGGCCAGCACAATAACATGGGCTCCAGCCCGCTATTTGGTACTCGGCTCCGCAGCACCTGCAAGCACATTCCACCTCACGTTGACAAACAACGCAACGGTCAGCCAAAAGCCGACCAAATTATAACGACCCCGCCCCTTACTAGGGACGGCGGTGCTCTTTTCCTGCATATCATTAGTCCAGCAAAACAATAAAGCGCAATTATACTATGCCACATGTGTAGGCTTGCACGGCCAAATACCCCGTGCACTCAGGGCACATTAACGGTGAATCCTGACACTTCAGTGTCTTCACCACCATCCCAAAGATGGCAACCACATGAGCATTTAGCCTTTCTGACCACCGTCTAAGGCCCCCGACTATGCCAACGACCAGTCCCCTTTTTGGGTCTCTCGCACAAAACCACATAGCATAGATCCAATTCAACTTGCCCATTGCTCACACCACGTAGTCACTTTAAGACGTACGTATGAGCCAAGCTTCTCTCGGATCCCAAAACTTTTCCAAACAATCACATAACCCAGTTATGTTCAAGGCCGGTTCCCTGACCGCCAAGTTAGCAGAACACGTTTTCGCTCAGTTTTCCGGGTGCGCCTTGGAGTTAATCCCCAAGGATCCCTGTTGCAATCTACCGCGTAGAAACCCGAAAAACCCAAAGCACGGAGTCTCCTCCGGCAAAACATATCAAATGCAACATCACTGATCCAGATAATACACGTCCGGAAATGAAGTGTTAACTCCCCCATTCCCGGCCTTAATAGAGCAGGAAACCACCTGGGCCATTGGATCTCAATTAAAGAAAATGAATGGCTCAGAACTGCACAAAAATCCCCTGACCTGGGCCGAACACTGCTTGGCACACGGCTGTGTCCCAGGCCGTGTGCCTCGATCTAGGCACAATTGTCGAACACAAAGACTCACACGGGCTAAGATACGCCCGTGTCTCACTCGACACGCCCGTGTCGTATCCTCGACACGCCCGTGACCAGGGGGCTTATCACATATAACTGCCACGGCAACGGAGATGTCCCAACTGAACATGGGTACAGACACGGGTATGCACATGCCCGTGTCACCCGAAATCATCGAGCAACTATCATCGATCATCGAACGCATAGGGTCACTCGACAATCTTCGAGCGTCGTTCGGCGATCGTCGAACGCAGGGGAACACACCCTCCCGACACGCCTGCGAAACAGCCTTAAACGGCTTGATTTTTAAATACACCCAGTGGCCAACACCGAACTCCACGTTCCTATGCTTGGCGTTATAGTACTTTGCTTGCCTGTCATGAGCGATCTTCAACCTTTCCTGAATTGTACGTACCATTGAAGTGGCGTCTTCCACCGCTTGACGTTTATACAACTTCGACTCGCCTGTCTCCAACTAAGACAACGGCGTACGACACTTCCTCCCATACAAGGCCTCGAAAGGTACCATTCTGATACTCGCTTAAAAGCTATTATTATACGCACACTCCACCATATATAGGTGATCCTCCCAATGCTTTCCGATATCTAGGACGCACATGTGAAGCATGTCCTCCATCGTCCTGTTGACCCTCTCGGTCTGACCTTCCGTTTGTGGGTGGAAGGCTGTGCTGAAACTTAGCTTAGTTCTGAACAAACTATGCTCCAGCCTCCAGTCTTTCGATGTGAAGCGTCCATCTTGGTCACTAAGAATACTGCGGGGCACACCATGCAACCGTACGATATTATCCACAAAGAGTTTAGCTAACTTTTCCACCGGATCTTCCTTCCTATTCGGGATGAAATGCGACACTTTTGTCAACCTATCTACGACCACCCAGATGACGTCATTACCCTTCTGCGACTTTGGCAAACCATGCACAAAATCCATAGAAATGTCGACGAATTTCCATTCCGGGATAGGCAAGGACTTTAGGAAACCTCAGGGCTTCTGGCACTCCGCTTTCACCAAGGCACAAGTTTGGCACTTGACCACATAAAGTGCTACATACCTCTTTAATCCTGGCCACCAGAATAACTT
The DNA here is from genome assembly GCA_039583875.1 of Platanthera guangdongensis. Taxonomy (NCBI): domain Eukaryota; kingdom Viridiplantae; phylum Streptophyta; class Magnoliopsida; order Asparagales; family Orchidaceae; genus Platanthera; species Platanthera guangdongensis. Next base: position 101,111,848 of record CM077167.1, read on the forward strand.
CTTCATGTCTCTATACATCTTCGTGCTTGCTGGGTGGATTGAGTACTTGGTATGATGAGCCTCATACATCAACTCCCCCGAAGATTATCAGCACTAGGGATGCATAGACGACCGTCCTTCCTTAGCAGTCCATCCTCAACCGCAAACTGGGAATTTTACCCATCCAAAGATTCATCTAAGATCTGCTTCATGCTGCTATCCTGGAATAAAACCCGTCGAACTCTATCAGCCAGATCATACTGCACCTCTGTCTGACACAATATCGCCACAGCCCTAGGCTGCTTATCGACGCAGGAAATCTCTAATGCCTCCAAATCACTGACCAATCTCTCATCATGTACCGACAACCAACTGGCCTGCGCAGGAGCCCTGCGGCTCAACGCATCCGCCACCGCGTTTCCTTTCCCAGCTACATAATGTATCTTGAAGGTATAGTCCCTGATGAGTTGTAAATATATGTATTTTTATGTATAATAAATAAGTCATTTTAGTTACTTTTCGTCATTTTTACTTATATCTATTCAATAAATTGCTCTTATTTTGTAAATATTTTGCTAACCTAATTTGTTTTGATTTTCTGAAAAATTTCAGGAAAAGTCAAATTTTTGCATGGGTCACGCCCGTGTTCCTTGGGTCACACCCATGACCATGGAGTGATACGTCAAAATCCAGTGAATCGATGATTTCTGAAGAGAAAAGCTTGACACGCATGGCGTCACGCCCGTGTCACCCGACACGGGGCGTGATCCAAGCCTGTGTCTATACCGATTTCCGATCGTCGAACCCATTTTACCGCTCGACGGTTTTTCAGCTCGACATGCCTAGCGTCACGCCCGTGACCAAGGGCGTGACCACTCCATTTAGCTCGACGAATACTCGCGCTCGACGATTTTCCGCTCGACGATCGTCGAACCCCCGACACGCCCAGAGTCACGCCCGTGACTTAGGGCGTGACTCTTCCACCAGGCCCGACAAACCGCCACCGGCGACCCCCTGAAGTCAATAATGCCATCAATCGCCGAACGACACGCACAATGTCACTCCCGTGACCTGGGGCGTGACCGCTGCGTTTTCAGCCGTAAAGTCAAAATCTCCAGTCAATTCACGGTCTCCATATGTACAGTGTCGACACGCCCCCTGACACGCCCGTGTCGGAGGGCGTGTCCGAGGAAATTTTTTGTCTATAAATTGCAGCCTTCGGTTTGAGCTGCTGTTCCACTTTCCTCAACCATTTTGTATAAGGGCTTTGCTGTTAGATGATTCCAAGGGCTTTGTAAGGAGAATTTCTCCCACTCCCCTTTATGTTTGATTGTTTTAGCTTTGTAATGAACTTTTTATCTTTATAAAATTTGTAGTTTTTCCTCCTTACATTGTCATGAACTTTATCTATAAGCAATCTCTTATGCAATCTTATCTTTTTATTTTGTTTTAACTTTGTTTTTCGACTTGTAAAATGGGTGTGTGTGTGTGTGTATGAGATTAATTTTCATACTCCTATACTTAGACATTTGTACTTAGTTTTTGGTTATACTTATGATTTTCTAGCTTTTATGCTATCCTATAACCCTGGAAAAGCATTTTCAAAGTTGTTTTGATTTTTTTTACTAACTTAGATTTTCCTTTTTATATCGTAAAACTTTTTGTCCTTTTCACTCTATTTTCACTTTTTAACCACTTTTGCGGAGTTATAGGAACGTATATATAGTCGTTTTAAATTTTCAAATATTTCATTTTTGCTTTTATTTTCAAAAAACTTTTGCTCGTTTAAATTTTATTTCTTAATTTTATGCATATCTACCGTATTCTATCGGTAGAAATGTATTCATTTCCATTTTTCGAGCACTTGCACTTTTCGTTTATTTGCAAAACTTTTTGCTCTTTTTAATCCTATTTTCACTTTTTATTCATTTCTACCGCATTCTAGCGGTAGAAATGTAGTCATTTTAATTTTTCGGTCACTTAGTTTTTCCTATTTTTTGTATGTGTGTGTACGTGTATGAGTTAGTTTAAACTGCTTTCTTTCAATTCTGTAGAGTGCGTGCGTGTGTTGCATCTATTTTTGCCACTCGTTAAGAGTTAAATGGCGTGCTTTTATTTCCCGCCTACTCATTAGAGTAGGACTTGTACGTGTGTGTTTTCATTTCTGTCGTGTGTGTGAGTATTTCAATTCCAGAACAGTGTGTTTACTTTCTGTACAGTGGGTGTGTTTTAATTTTATGTCGAGTGCGTGAGTGTTATCTTTTATTTACCGTCTACTCGCTAGGAGTTAAATGGCTAGATTTTATTTACCGCCTACTCACTTGAGTTAAATGGCCGGTCTTTATTGTAATAATTGGAATGGACTTGTAAATGCATTTATTTTCTCATACTCGTTTGAGTAGGACTTGCTTTCTTTTTCCCGCCCACTCATTTGAGCCGGGACTTGCAATTTTCCTGCTTTCATTTCAGTCCTACTCGTTTGAGTAGGACTTGCAATTTACTGCTTTTCATTTACTGCTTTCATTTTCCTGCTTTATTTTACTGCTTTAATTTTTTGCTTTTTCACCGTTGTCATCCTCATTCCGATGAGTGGCTAACGTTCTTAGCCCTTAGTATAGAAGAGCATTGGGACAGATAAAATAGCTTTAAATAATTAAAGGTCCTTATTTTCTAATTAATTAAAATCACTTAAGGTTTGTCGTGGGTTTATAACGCGTAGAACCACATAATCGATGTGTGGGCCCTATTTCCATAGTCCATACGCTAGCTAGCCGAGAGGTCGTGTGTGTGGACCAATCACCCCTTGGTAAATGGAGTTCCGCACTAACCCTCGAGAGAGGAGGCAAGCCAACTCTACCGGATTGGGTTCCCCACCCAATAGCGGGGTTCTTAGCGTAATGCGGGCATTAAGAGGAATCTTTCGTCGGATGAGAGCCCGATCGAATAATCTTAATATTCAGGTGAGCGATAGTTCTAGAGATAGGTAAGCTTATTTTGGTGGAACATCCACGGCCAAGTCTCCGCCCTAATTATTTAGAAACTTAGGATCTCTTTTTATTAAAAGTGTATTTTAGTTCGAATTTAATTCGGTGTCATCGAGTTAAACTCTTCATCGACTCCACCCTTTATTATGTTTTTATTTTCTGCCTTTTGTTTATATATATTACCCGACAAGTAATTATCGGTAAAATAATAGTCCCATCCAGGGAAGTGTAGAAATAATCGAACCGACCCCGAGAACAATACGATCTCGATATTCGGCCCGGAATATCCTGTACTACTCACGATAGGTGCACTTGCCTCCTTTCATTAAAACTCGATCACACCTTTTTATATCCAAATAAATAAATATGCGCGTCCTGTTTTCTAAATAAAAACCAAATCCGCTTTTCTACTTAGATAAAATCGCCCGGGGCGCCGCGCATCCTCACCTATTTTTGGAGTTTTAACCGAATTAAGTTTTCAGACTTGATGCGAAAAAAATATCAATCAAGTTTTTGGTGTCGTTGCTGGGGAACCATTCGTGTCGTTATTTTGAACCCTGGAAACCTATTAATTTTACCTATTTTTATATATATATCTATCCCAAAATTTAAAAAAGGGCCCACAAAAAATTTTATTACTAATAAATAATAATACTAATAATAATAATACTAGTACTAATAATCAAACTACTAAAAATAACTAAAAAAATAACTTATTTTATACTTATTATTTTATATACTTATTTATAACAAAAACAAAAATGAAATAGCGCTATTTCCACACAAAAAATTAAAAAAACCTATAAAAATAAAACAGTGAAAAATCACTAAAAAACCCAAACAAATCTAAAAAATGAAAAAACTTAACAAACATTATTTTGCATTATTTATTTGTTTTTGTTTTATGAAAAAAAAACGATATACCAAAAAACTTAAAAAAAAAGAGAAAACCTTAAAAAAACACAAAATTTTTTATTTTTATGAAAACAAAAAACAAAACAAAAAAATAATTATAAAAACCAAAAAAAATATATCTAAAAGCCCTCAAAAACCAAAAAAAATGGAGGTCCCACGGAGATAAAAAAACAAAAAAAAACTAAAAAACCTACCTAAAAATCAACTAAAAAATAAAAAATCTACTTTAAAAACAAAAAAACACAAAAACAATAATAATTTGATTTTTTAAAATGTATATATTTTGCTTTCACTTGTTTTGCTTCGCCGCGCTTCCCATTTTTGTGCGCTCTAGGGGAGCGCATTTCTGTACAACCTCAAAAGCTAAGACGTTAGCTTCGAGTCACACACACACACGCCCTACTGCCCACAACCCTTTTTAGCTGAGTCTATCTTTTTCGTTTTTATGTTATCTTTTTGCTTCTTTCTTTCTTCTAAATAAAGCAGGGTTTCACCTCGGACCTCCCAGATCTCGTCTAAGGGACGCTTCTACCCTCCCTTGTTCATTTTTTGTCCATCTTATTTTGTATATTATTCATTCCGCATACTTAGATTGCACCATTGGGGACAATGTTGGGTTTAAGTATGGGGGTATTTTCTTATTTTTTCATTTCTGCACATTTATATTATGCCATAACAAAAACTCATAAAAATACAAAAAAAAAATTACAAAACTTAAAACCTAAAAATTTTTTTTCCTTTTTTTTATAATCAAAAAACTCAAAAAAAACAAATCTCTCTTTCCCCCCTCTTCTTATTTGACAATGCTCGTTTTTTAGCATGCCCGCGGCGTTCGTCTCATCGAACCAACCACATCAATAAGAGTCTGTTCGCGGGTCATCCCAAAAAATGAGCATCTCTCGAAAAACAAAAAAAAAACTTAGAAAATCCAAAAAGACAACGAAAAAAAAGAGAATAATTCAAAATCCAAAAAAAAACTAATAATTATAATAAAAAATACAAAAAAATGAATTATAAAAACACCAAAAAATCAAAAAAAAAACATTTTGAAATTATTTAACAAATAAATCGAATAACTCATTTTTAACCTTTTTCGCTCTCCAACAATGTAGTTGCGAAATAATTTATAAGCGACTTCTTTTAATTCTTTGCTTACTATTCATTTATTAATTGGAGATTGATAGATTTAGATATCTGGGGTTAAGTTTTAAAAATTTTCGTATGTTTTTTTGTTTATATAAGGTACCTGTTTTCAGTACCACTTCTACTTATCTAAATAGTTGCATATTTATTTTGTTAGAAATAACAATCTTAGATTTCAAGTTATGAAAACTCCAAGCTTTTTTTTTGAAATTTAGGATTGTTTAATTTATAAAGGTTGCTCTCAAAAGTTTTTTATTAAATCTAGTTTTATTTTTGAAAAAACCCTATCACTTTTTTTTTTCATGTCATACTTGACATGATTTCGATCTTAAAAGATCCTATGTTAATGGGAATAAGATTTTGTTCCGTAAACATAGGCATCCAATATTCAAAAAGATTATATGTTACGGAGTAAGAGGATAAAATTCATTACTCATATACATATACATTGGATTATTATGAAGATTGTAAAAAAAATTATGTTATGGAAAATAAGATTTCGTTTTCCTAACATCCATATTCGAAAAAAAAATTATTAGAGGTTCGAGCGAAAAAAATATACCCTCGCCTCTAAAAATTCTAAGCCTTCTTCATATACCACGATATCTCCCTCTGCCAAATTCAAAAAAATTCTAGATTTAGTTTTAAAATCTTTTTGAGAGCATAATTTGTAAATTAAATTATTTCCTTTAATTTTTTCCAAGCTACAGTTTCATAAATCCAATCTAATTTTGTTAGTCTCACAAATAAAATTCTTGCTATCTATTTGCTTATAACGAGATGTCTTTTGCTGAAACTCTTCCTTTTATTTAATTTTTTGGCATAATTTAGGATTTAACTCGTATACCCCAGAAATTCATTTTGATCTTTCTTTCAATTAAGTCAAGTGGTAGTTAAACTTGAGATTTCTTTTATTCCTTATAAGTTCATCTCTAACTTTTGCTCTGGAATAGCAAAAGCTTAAGTATGGGGGTATTTGATGAGTTGTAAATATACGTATTTTTGTGTATAATAAATAAGTCGTTTTAGTTACTTTTCATCATTTTACTTATATCTATTCAATAAATTGCTCTTATATTGTAAATATTTTGCTAACCTAATTTGTTTTGATTTTCTGAAAAATTTCAGTAAAAGTCAATTTTTTGCATGGGTCACGCCCGTGTTCCTTGGGTCACGCCCGTGACCATAGCGTGACACATCAAAATCCAGTGAATCGACGATTTCTGAAGAGAAAAGCTTGAAACGCCTGACGTCACGCCCGTGTCACCCGACACGGGGCGTGATCCAAGCCCGTGTCCATACCGATTTCCGATCGTCGAACCCATTTTCCCGCTCGACGATTTTTCAGCTCGACACGCCTAGCAACACGCCCGTGACCTGGGGCGTGACCACTCCATTTAGCTCTATGAATATTCGCGCTCGACAATTTTCCGTTCGACGATTTTCCGCTCGACGATCGTCGAAACCCCGACATACCCAGAGTCACGCCCGTGACTTAGGGCGTGACTCTTCCACCTGGCTCGACAAACCGCCACTGGCAACCCCCTGAAGTCAACAATACCATCAATCGCCGAACGATACGCCCAATGTCACGCCCGTGACCTAGAGCTTGACCGCCGCGTTTTCAGCCGCAAAGTCAAAATCTCCAGTCAATTCACGGCCGCCAAATGTACACTGTCGACACGCCCCCTAACACGCCCGTGTCGGAGGGCGTGTTATGAGTCCACTTTATATACCTATTTTCGGACTCATCTGGGATACTTTTCACGTGTTTGCACTTCACTTTTAGTTCTATATTGTTCATATCTCATCTTATCTTTATTTCCATAGGAAGTGCACATTTATGCCCGTGGTTGTGTATTTTGTTATTTTATAGTTTGTACTCCTTTTTGTGATTTCCTGGAATGTCTGCACATATCAGTGATTGGTTTTTCCTTTCGTTACAGGGGTCATGTGCGTGTTCCGGAATGGTTGTGAAACAGGAATACTGCGCACGATCATGGGATCTAATGCGCACGACCACTGGTCGTGCGCCCCTGATCGTGCGCACTACTCTTCATTTTCCAGAATCAGCCTAGGGTAAGAACACGACCACTGGACATATTGCGCATGACCACTGGTCGTGCGCCACTGATCGTGTGCATTGATTCCTCTTTTTTGGAGTCCTGTCTGGGTAATCGCACGATCATTGGACTTAGTGCGCACGACCACTGGTCGTGCGCCACTACTCGTGCGCATTATCCCAGTTCTTCTTCCTGATATTCCATGCCAGTGCGCACGAGCATAGGATATAGTGCGCACGACCACTGGTCGTGGGCCTATGATCGTGCGAATTGTTCATTTCTGCTTTTGTATAAATAGTGCAGGTCTCGCCCTAATTGAAAGAGGATCCGGAGATCGCTCATTTTCCTCCGCCGTTTTCATCTCCGAGGAGGGATTCCGTCATCCTCCTTCAATCTTCACACTAGGGAGGTGCTCCGGGCAAGCGTTCACCGCCAAATCCAAGCCGGAGCTTCCTCTCGGCCTCCTCCATCATCTCTTGGGTTCATTTCAAGTTTCAACGCCATAGCCATCAAGTAAAGGGAAGCTTTCAACTTTCATCCGCTGTCGTGAGACGAAGAAGACGGGCCATTGGAAGGTGGTGACAGCCCTTCTCTATCCCGTATGCAGTTGCGAACCGAGCTTGGATGCGGAATGACAACCCGATGATTCCAACCTTGAATCCTCAGCAAGACTTTGGATACGGTCAATCTCTTGACTTGTTCTTCCTTTATTGTTGTTTATGTGTTGTTGTAAACCTTATTTATAGATGATGTATGCTTATTTATAAAATGTTCTTACAATTATGTCTATGTGATTGTTTGTGTTCGTTATTTACTTGAGGTGCGCCTATTGTTCCATCCACCACCATTCACCCTTGCCGCACTAGCAATTGCTAGTGGCGTGCATTGCGAAGAGGTGCTTACGACCCTCATTCCGCCATTCTAAACACCTCATCCGCTAGCCTTCTCGTCCATCCTCCTAGTATTCGGTGCATAGCGGCCCGACTAGTCTTCCATCCCACCTAGCGAAGCATCGCATAGCGGCGTTGCATAGGAGTAGTTGATAGTGTTTTATTTTCTGTTTCCGCAACCATCAAAACCCCCCTTAGATAGCTCCGACCTGAGGACTTCAATCTCAAGTCCTCCTCGAAATTAACTCCACCTTACTGTGTTCCTTATGAGATCGATACTTGGGAAAGCCCCCATTTTATATTACTTGTGCGACCGGTTCACTGCCGTGATCTATAACATCAAGTTTTTGGAGCCGTTGTAGGGGAACACAGTCGTGTGAGTTTTTGGAGAGGGAGATAATAGATTGAAGCCCTTTTCCATTTGTGCATATCATTCTGTTTTCTTATTTGCTTTGGTTATTATAATTTTTATTTTGCTTATTTCTTTTTGCCCTTTTCTGATTTTTGATTTAGATAACAGGTCCGTGCTATTTTCATTTTAGCTGTGTAGCACTTTTTCAGCAATTATTTTTGTTCGTGATGGATTTTGATGTTGAGTGTCGTATCCTTGACACTTTGCGCCGATCCATCGATTCCATTGTCGTTATGAATGCCGAGCATTGCATTCGGTGTTTATTATGTCAAGGTGTGGGCCACATGTTGAAGGATTGCCCTCGTTTGTGCAAGCCTTCTCCCTCTGAGGGAGTGTGCACAACAACCTCCCGTTCGCGGAAGACTGTTGTGGACAGGCCTACCAGGGTGTTGCCTGGACCATACACTGATATAACGCACTTTGCTCATTCTTTACCCGTTGAGATTACTGAAGAATCTCTGGCCGCATACAGCTCTTTCATGGGTCCCTCGATCCCTTTTTACGAGCTTTCCTTGAGTGATGATGATCACTCTAGTGTTAGCCAACAAAAACAGGAGCAGGAACTTATGGACACTCCTGTATGGGACGATGAGATTGTTCCGGTCGTCGGCGGGGTTGCGTCAGCAAATGATTTTGCGATGGGGCCTGCTCATTCAGTGCTTGATTTTGAGAGCAGCCTTGCCCCTCCGCAATTTTTGCCGGATTGTGCTATTCCTCTTTCTTGTGAGTCGGTTCATGATGCAGTATTTGTTGATGATTCGGTGCCCGAGGTTGCGCCGAAGTGGGATGATGATTCCTCTATCTCCGACGGAGAAGGTGGATCTTCAGAACACTTTTACGCACCCCGGTGGGATGATGAATACCCTCTTTACGATGCGGAGGTTTGCACCTCCTTATTGGATGAGGTTGTTCCTCTTACCACCGTGGACCTTGAGTTCTCGGATTCCCCTCGGTATGACTCGTATGATACCGACTATGATCTCTGCTTGGATCCTGCTGAGAGTGATACCGGGATCACTCTCCCATTTTCTGATTATTTTAGTTCTTCGTCTACTTTAATTCTTGATCCCCCTTCTCTATCTGAGCCTGTGCAGGTTGAGTCTCCACGGGTATGCTGGGATGATGATGAGCCTGGTGTTCTTTCCGTTGCCATCGCACCCTGCACACCTATGGTTGACAATGCCTTGCTAGGTGAGGATATTTTTTGTGATAAGATGAGTGAGGACCAGGCCTCCTCCTCTTCTTATTTCCTATTTCCTCTACCTGTGTTGGGCAGGTATTACTATTTAGGTAGAGGGGTAACTGCTCTATCACCGTATCGGTACCCATTACCGAAACGGATATTGGAACAGTTACATATACACTTTTTTATTTCATAGGCCCATTAGCTAGAACTGTTTAGAATTTAATAAGTCGTGTTGGGATGACAATAACCCCAGTACTTATCTTTTATTTCCTGCATTTTTATTTTCATGTCTATTTTATTTTAGCATTTCTTTTTGTATATTTTTCTTTTGTTTTTGCGGAACTCACCCCTGCAGGTATTCATAGCAAATCGCATTGGCAGGGTTGTGATTCTTCGTATGGCGGGCTTGCTTCTGTTTCCACGCGTCTTCTGGTATGCTCACTAGCTGAGCATAGGGTAAACTCTTCCCTTAGCTCTTTATGATTTTAATTTCTCTATCTTATGATTTGTTGCTTAGTTTAAGTCTGGGGGAGAGATTCGTTACCTATTGCACGAACACATCTCATGAGCATGCTAGAAGCCTTTATTGTTTTATTTTGATTAGTTCATTGCATCACACACCACAACACCCAAATGAGCACGTGCTTAGCTTTTTGCGTGATGCGAGTTAAACTCGTTTCTTCGTTAGATTTTGGAAAATTATGGTGCTGGCTTAGGATTGTGAGACGGAGTAAAATGTTGGTCTTGTTGTGCTTCTAGTCAACTGCTCTCGTCTCGTGTAGAAATTCGAGTAGATTTAATTTTTCTGTATGCTTTTAGTTTTATATTTTTCTAATTGCGTAAATACTTTTTATTCTACTCAAAAGTTGGTGAATCCGGTGTGAATCTGACGGTAGCTTAGGGATGTGTGTAGGCGGCCGTTAGTTTTGTATTGCTCGAGTCGGGAGGAGGGATAGTCTTTCTCGTTGGCTAAGAACTTGCCCCAAGCTATTCTTGAAGCATGGGTATAGGTTAGTCATGCATGAGCATGATGTAGGCCATCATTTTGGCCCATTTGAGCTTTGTACCGTTCCTAACGTCTTGTCCTCGCTAGCCCTGTTGTGCCTACCCCTCCTTTTGATTCAGCTCCACCATGATTTCACCAAAGCCTCATAGTCAATCCTAGTCGCACACCTAAGTTGAGCTTTAGTGTTTACATTTTAATGTTGGGGTGTGATGTGGTGATTTTACTTGTGATTATGTGGATGTACTCCAATGTTATATTTGCTGATTTGTGAAAATAAAATGAAGAAAAAGAAAAAGCAAAATATTTGTAAAGAAAAAGAAAAAGAAAAAAATATATAAGTGAAAAGGAAAAGTAAAATTGAAAATCCTATTTGAGATGTGCTTATTTTTGTAGTAGGCGGTGCACACACCCATATGTTAAAAGTTAAGTTTGGGGGTGTGGTGTACCCGCATATATTTTGGTTAGCTGATGAATTCCCTTCATACTAGCTCCTTTGGGTTAGGTGCATAGCCTTCCTGTTTATCCTTGTTTACCTCACCAAAACCCAAGCCCCATCTCTTAACCTAAAGTCCTATTGATTCGTGTGTGAACCAAAATAGTGTCGTGGACAGAATGCTAAAAGGCAAGCATATGGTCACCGACATTGGTGGATTCCTTTGGAGGTTATCCGGAGCCCCGATATTCGGCAATGCTCGCCTAGCGATTAGTCTACTTCCTCCCTACGCGTGACCGGGTGATTCACCGTGATTCCATTTTTGAGTAATAATAAAATTTTGATATGCATTGTGAAAAGTATAAACTATTTTATATACTTAGAAATTTCTTCTATTATATTTTTACGCGCGTGAGCATGCGACTTCGCATGGTACTTCGTTTCGCAATTTCTTTATTAACTAGTATTTTCCCTATCTGCTTAGATTTTGTTTGCTCGGGACGCGCAAACAGTTAAATCTGGGGGTGCGATGAGTCCACTTTATATACCTATTTTCGGACTCATCTGGGCTACTTTTCATGCGTTTGCACTTCACTTTTAGTTCTATATTGTTCATATCTCATCTTATCTTTATTTCCATAGGAAGTGCACATTTATGCATGTGGTTGTGTATTTTGTTATTTTTATAGTTTGTACTCCTTTTTGTGATTTCCTGGAATGTCTGCACATATCAGTGATTGGTTTTTTCCTTTCGGTACAGGGGTCGTGTGCGTGTTCCGGGATGGTTGTGAAATAGGAATACTGCACACGATCATGGGATCTAATGTGCACGACCACAGGTCGTGCGCCCCTGATCGTGCGCACTACTCTTCGTTTTCCAGAATCAGCCTTGGGTAAGCGCACGACCACTGGACATATTGCGCACGACCACCGGTCATGCGCCACTGATCGTGTGCATTGATTCCTCTTTTCTGGAGTCCTGTCTGGGTAATCGCACGATCATTGGACTTAGTGCGCACGACCACTGGTCATGCACCACTACTCGTGCGCATTATCCCAGTTCTTCTTCCTGATATTCCATGCCAGTGCGCATGAGCACAAGATATAGTGCGCACGACCACTGGTCGTGTGCCTGTGATCGTGCGTATTGTTCATTTCTGCTTTTGTATAAATAGTGCAGGTCTCGCCCTAATTGAAAGAGGATCCGGAGATCGCTCATTTTCCTCCGCCGTTTTCATCTCCGAGGAGGGATTTCGCCGTCCTCCTTCAATCTCCACACTAGGGAGGTGCTCCGGGCAAGCGTTCACCGCCAAATCCAAGCCGGAGCTTCCTCTCGGCCTCCTCCATCATCTCTTGGGTTCATTTCAAGTTTCAATGCCATAGCCATCAAGCAAAGGGAAGCTTTCAACTTTCGTCCGCTGTCGTGAGACGAAGAAGACGGGCCATTGGAAGGTGGTGACAGCCCTTCTCTATCCCGGATGCAGTTGAGGACCGAGCTTGGATGCGGAATGACAACCCGACGATTCCAATCGTGAATCCTCAGCAAGACTTCGGATACGGTCGATCTCTTGACTTGTTCTTCCTTTATTGTAGTTTATGTGTTGTTGTAAACCTTATTGTTGGATATTGTATCCACGATTACCCAGATTTGAGAAAGCCACCTGTCAAGCTAAGATGAATTCACAATGTATTTGACGAAACATCTTAAGTTGTACTTGCAGTTCCTCCACACTAAGTGCACACCAATGTCAGGGTGCAGTAGGTCAATATACACGGGTCTGCACGACGTAATCCCTCGTTGAGCAGATCAGTGTGTTGGCCTACGTGTACTCTCTCTATTGGAGTGCACTTACTTTCAAGTACAGGGCCGTTCATATGCAAGAAGAGACAAGGAGCATGGAGCATCAAGGAGCAGCTCCTAGGTGGAAGATGAAAAATCGTCCAAGGCAAATTCGACGAGAATCACCAAGTGATTCTCGCCGATTCGGCGAGAATCACTAGTGATTCTCGCCGAATCGACGAGAATCATCAGTGATTCTCGTCGACTCCTTCTGGCCATCTCAAAATGGTGCCAAGTAAGATTCGGCGAGAATCACTTGTAATTCCCGCCGAACCAGTGGCCAAGCAGCCCATGTACACAGTAAAAGTCGTCGAGAATCAGTAAGTGATTCGACGAGAATCACAAAACGATTCTCGACGAATCGTCGAGAATCACTTGGTGATTCTCGCCGATTCGTCGAGAATCGTCTGCGATTCTCGCCGATTCGTCGAGAATCGCCTGCGATTCTCGCCGATTTTGACTTGGCGTTTTCTCAGAATGCTGCTGGACCGGATTCTGCTTTTGGACTAGTTTGAACCGGAATTTGGGGATCTCTTTTGTGGGTCCCACAACGGTCAAATTTGCTGTATCTACAGGGTATAAATACATGGGTATTTTGAACAGTAAACCACGGAGAAAAAGGAACAGAAATCGAGCCGCAACAAAACCCTAATACCGCGACTCCTCTCCGCCGCCGCCGTCACCGTCGGGCAAGCAGGTCGCCGTCAACAATAGAGATTTCTTCCCGATCTCCGGCGACAGTAGCTTAGCAAGGCTTGAGTCTCACGCGTCTATCCAGAGATCCTTTGTCTCTCGATTTGTTGATCGGAAACACTTCCCATCTGAATCGATCGAGACGACCGATCCTCGTGTGACCGTTTTAAGACCGAGCTTGCTTCGCAACGAAGTTTGGATCTCCAAGTTCAGCAGGTGCTCTTCATCGTAGCCGCCGATCCCGAAGCTAGCCGCCGCTCGTGTGCCGCCGCCGGTTCCGGGGAAATCCTCTCCAAGAGAGACCAAGGTCGTAGACTCTTCATCGACTTCAAGAACACGTCGTCGAACAAAGAGGAACACCGTAGTCTCCAAAAGAAGTTTGTATCACGTGTACATTCTACATTTCATTTCGTTGTAAAGGAACTTTTGTTCCGTGTTGCAAGGGATGGGTGCAACCCGTTTTGTGGGAGTGTTGACTCTCACGTGTGGAAGGGCTCCTTTCGTTAGTGCAGGGATTGGATTTCAATCCCGTTGGAGAAGTGACCGAGTCGTCCCTTGTTGGGGAGATAGGTCGTAGGGGGAAAGTGGATGTACCCAAGTCGGGGAACCACTATAAATTTGCTGTGTATTTTGTGTGCTGTGGTTTTTGTTTTTATTGTGCAGGTACATCCGTAAATTCCGCAAAAGAACCACACGTCACCTATCCCCCCCCCCATAGGTGCACATAGTTAACATTAGGTGGACTTTCAAGTGGTATCAGAGGGAGGTTGCTCATCAAAAAGGTTAACACCTTGAGTAGAATCCTGCCACCAGTGTCAGAAGCATGGAGCTAGAGTACGAGATGCCGCCACTCAAACTCCCCGCCTGCACAAAGGATTATTATCCCATCTGGCGAATGAGAGTGTCATGTCACCTTGATGCTATCGATCCTCGAGCATCCTTCATCCTGGAAGAAGGTCCGTTTATTCCCATGAAGACCACCGACTCGGGGATCCAAGTGCCCATGAGCATTGCTGAGATGACAGAGATGGAACTCTCATTTTTCCAACTAGACCAGAGGATTCGACAAATTATCATGGATGTCTAGTCTGGAGCCTCTCGCTCTAGATTGGAAAAATGTAAAACGGCTAAATCTCTGTGGATGATGATCTCAGAGCTGATGGGGGGGTCCGAGAAAGCTGAAGTATGCTGCCAATCAGAGGATGAAGCGTATGTGGGGGTCCTCACCTCTGAAGATGAATGCAAGGATCCCTCGGATTGCATCAGAGCTCCCGTGTCCGTGTTAGAGACTGACGAGACTAGTGAGGAAAGCAGCTCTGACGAGGACGAAACAATGGTCACTGACTCTAATGAAAATAACTCAGATGAGCAGGTAACATCTTCACCCTGCCCCATATCTTTTGACTTTTCTGAAGACAGAAACTGCTCTCCTCCAGAAAATACTGATTCCCTGAAGAGAGCCCTTCAGGAAAGCAATCTACTTGCTGAGGAGCAAGCTCGAGAGATTGCTCGACTGAAGATCTTGTTGGTTCTCCAATTGGCGTCCAACAAGGTCAAGGACTCTAAGATCTCAGCTCTAAAGAATAGTCTAGATAATGAGAAACGTATAGTATCTAACTTTTCCAAAGTTGATGCTATAAAGAGAAAACAAGAAACCGGGTGGATCTCCCGGATTATCCAGGGATGGAGAAATGGGGAAACGGTGTTCCGACCTCCCACTCCAAGCGGGAAGGCAACTCATCATGCCTTCAGGTATGACCACAGGAATAATCGTGGTCACTGCAAGGGTGAATTGTCCCCATGTGGAAACGTCCATAGTGCAAGAGGCGTCATGGCCACCCATGAGGAAATACCTAAGGCTCATTCTGAGCCCTTTGTATTCACGGCCACTGCCACAACAAAGGTGGATCTGCATGTCCTAGTTCACATAAGAATTCTCTCCATTCGAGGACACGGGATAGGGAGAATAGAAGTCATGATGTCAGTCTTCATGGAGCCTCAGCAAGGAAGATGCCTGAAAGAATGGCACCACCTTCTCGGCCTCATAACGCTCACATCATGCATTCGTTCCACCCTTCCTCATGCCTCGATGGAAGAGGAATTTGTGCGACAAGAACATGCCCTATCCCTTTTAGACCTAGGACTGTGACTACATCAGTCACTAGATCAGGTCGAAAACGGCGATACAACATTCACCCTTGTTGGTGCTGCGGCAAAGTGGGACACTTTGCCATTGACTGTTGGCACAACCTCTCTGTGCCCACAGCAAGGGCTTATCCACATTTTAGGGACAGAGGCAGTCTTCCAGACAGGTATTCTCAAGGAAGGCAGTCACGTGCTTTTGCTAATAGAAACCTAGGACCCAACATGATTTGGGTTCCTAAGGTAAAGTAATTCTGTCTTGCAGGGTAGTCTAGGTCCCCGTAAATACGATGGGATCTGGACAGTAGGTGGCTCAAGGATAACTTGGAACAAGCGTCTGCAATAACAGATGTGCTACCTGTTGAGCATACTCACTTTAAGCTACTAATGTGTTCTACCTGTGGGACTAAGACGATGACTCTCCAAATACCAGGTAATTTTTATCAGTTCAAGGACTTGTGTCATGATGCATCCTCATTCAAATTAAATATATATATATATTTCTATCCTTGTGTATACGTATACTTATGCTTATCATGTATGTGTGCACCTTTAAGGAGAGATTAACTTGAGGCATGCAAACCATTACACATCGATAAAAGGTTAACAAAGATATGTCATTGCGAATTTCGACAAATCACAATTTACATCAAGAAGTGTCTGGAAAAGTCTCGCTCACATCCGAATAGATTGTCGTTATGATAAACATGTATTTATTAATCTTCTATAAACTTGACATTCGAAGAATTTGAAAATGGTGCAATGCTTCCCAAAGTGGTCAAGAAAAACATCAATATATACTCGGAATCCCGCCAAAGGAGCTCACCGACCCTTGGCATTCTCCCCGAATCCCGCCGACCCATTTTATATCTCGCCGAATTAGACAAACGGTATTAGAAACCAAATTAGACAAATCCTGCCAAATCCCGCCGAATCCCGCCGACCGCTCGGCTTCCTTAAGTATCCCGCGGCATCAGAAATCTTCTTCTCCCCGAATCCCGACGACTTAGATAAATCCCGCCGAAAGACTTACTCCGCCTGTTCGCCTTCCTCACGACTCGCGCACGAGAACTCCCGACGACCCTCGCGCAAGAGAACTCCCGACTACTCGCGCAAGTGCACTTCCGCGGATTCGCCGAAACCCGCAGCCCTCCGACGCTCTCGTCGAAGTGAGCGAATCGCTGCTGTGTTTCCATCTTCTTCCCGAGAGACTCTAGCAAGGCCAAACCCCACAGGATACTCTTCCATCCACCGAAGATCTTCCCGAAGTCCATCAACTCTCTTCCGTGTAAGTCCTAGGTAACCTTCTCCTCACCCGCACTTGGACGCGCTCACTAGTGATGCTTTCTTTTTGAATGTTCACTAATGCTTAGAGTAGGGATTCTCTCTAGATCTTCAATGGCTCCAAGGACTACTGCAGGCTTGATTTCTGGCTGCGAGCTGGTTCGCACTGGATTTTCTCATGCCTCTGACGAGTTCCGGAATATCATTCTCATGCTGGAAGAGGCCGGGCTAACCTTCGTATTGGAGCACCCTTGTAAAGTCCTGGATAAAGAGGTGCTGGAGTTCTTCTCTACCGCAAGAATCCGAGATAGAGACTCCATCATCAAGAGCAAGGTGGCTGGGACAAAAGTAAAGATGTCTGCCAGTAAGCTCACTCGCTACCTGCAGCTTTCAAGTTCGGAGCAGGAAGACTATCTGGAGGACGAGGACAAAGCCAGAACCCTCTTGTTCTGCGGTCTTCCAAGAGGCACTCGATCAGTAAAGAGAAAAGAGATGAATGAAGAAGGGAAGCTCCTATCTGACGTCATAGGAAAAGTACTCATCTGCAAGCCAGGCTCCCATGATCATATCTCCGGAGATATGTTCAAAATTCTCATAGCTGTGGTCTGCCGAAAGAGGTTCAACTGGGGGGAGTTGCTGTTCCAAAAGATCAAGGACACTCTGGGCACTCCAAGCTTCGGCCGCATCATCAGTCTATATCTCAACTAGCTCAACGGAGACAAATTCGACATGAGCAAAGGAGTTCCTCTCCATCACTTGAAAAAGATGGATGCTACTGTGTTTGATCGATGGGAGCGGCGCATCGGGCAGCCTGCGGTGGAAGAGCAAGAGAAAGTATCTCCAGCAGTCTCCCCCGGTGAAAATCCTGATACTGTGACTGCAGGAATCGAGGGGGAGACTCTACCCACTCCTATGGATATAATATCTGAAATCGCCCAGGTGGCCAAGGATGCGGTGGCCGAAATTCATGAAGTAAGTGAACCTGAGTTAGAGGATGAGGAGGTCCTGAACAGAAACACTCAAGGAACTGAAGCTGAAGCACTGGACACTGCTGATCAAGAAGAGGAAGAAGCTGCTGATATGGTTGAATTTTTGGATGAGGACGGAGAGGACGATGAGAATGAGGACCATGAAGTGTTGGAGACTTCGGATCCCATTGAACCTCCATCTAATAAGTCTGCACCAGTGGAGGGGGAGTTTGATAAACCTCAAGAGGCCGCCAACTTTCCTTCTATAGAGGCTGTGATTGTATCCAGCTCTACTGATGCGTCTGCTGCAGAGCACGAGCAAGGGCAAGAAGTACCTCAGACCTTACCGTTGCGAGATGAGCTGGCCACTCACACCATCAATGTCATTCAAGGAATAGTGAACGAGCTAAAAGATTCTTTTGATACAGCTTAGAAAACACTGCTGAAAAAGATCAAGACGTCTGAAGATCTCATGCTTAAAAATATGGTAGAGATCAACCACAAACTGGATGTGATGGAGAAGAAATTCGAAGAAAAGTATAACGCGGCCGGCGAAGCTGTCACACTCTTAATGGCCGGTTTGAAAAAGAGTACTGATACTTTGGCTATTGTAAATCAGAACGCACACATTGTAGCCAACAATATTCAGAAATTTGATGGTAATATGGTCACTTTAAATGCCAATCAGCAGACCCTGATCACTGAATTCACCAAGACAACTAAGCATATTGATGACTCCCTGCACTCATATGCCAACTGCATAGCTGTCGAAGCCAAAAAGGGGGAGAAAGAGTATATCGCTAAGCTGGCCGAGCTCCAAGAAAGCATGGATGCAAACTTCGCACAATCAAGCAAATACGTCTATGAGAGCTGCTGGTGGATGCTCCAACAGGCGCTAGGTACGTTAGGCGTCGTCCTACCTGACAACCCTGCCGGTATTCATGTCCCTGAGACATCTAAGGCTGCTGAGGAAGCAAGCGTTGCTGAGGATGTTAGTGCAAGTGTTGCTACAGATATTCCCACACATGAAGCTGATGCTAGGGCTCTCTCCAAAGCTAAATTGAGGAGCATGTTTGACCAAGAGGCCTTAGCAAAAGCCAGGGGAAAGAGAAAAGTTCAGGAAGGGACCTCCAAGGAGACTCCAGTTGAGAAGCGAATCAGAATGAGTGAGGAAGATGTACGAAACGAAAGGTGGAGTCCAGTTTCAAGGAACATCATCTTAGACACCTTCCGGCTGTACGAAAGAGGAGAGATCAATCGAAATGAAGCATATAGCCAGTATGAATGGGAAACGCACAAAGCATTTGAAGCGAAACGCAACATCTTTTTCAGAAACAACAAGGATCCAGACAAAGTTGCTCCTCCTAGGTACTACCCGAAGCCCAAGGAATACATGGAAAGGCAAAGCAAAAAGTACTTGGCTCAAACTCTTAAGGGTGACATAGCTAAGGACAAATAGTCATCATTTTATAGCTGGTCACTGTGTCTTAAGAACATTTAATGATTATTACTGTCGTATGAACGATTCTGGATTATATGTGAATATATTTCTCCTGGTATATATATATATTTGAATGTGTGAATGACTCAAGTCCTGTTCTGATTGCATATACTCTCTTGTGTTGCATGTTTAATTTTTGAATGCTATGTTATTATTTGATAGGTGTTATTCATCTTAGCTAGTAGGGTTTTGGCTTCATCAAATAGGGGGAGATTGTTGGGTATTGTATCCACGATTACCCAGATTTGAGGAAGCCACCTGTCAAGCTAAGATGAATTCACAATGTATTTGACGAAACATCTTAAGTTGTACTTGCAGTTCCTCCACACTAAGTGCACACCAATGTCAGGGTGCAGTAGGTCAATATACACGGGTCTGCACGACGTAATCCCTCGTTGAGCAGATCAGTGTGTTGGCCTACGTGTACTCTCTCTATTGGAGTGCACTTACTTTCAAGTACAGGGCCGTTCATATGCAAGAAGAGACAAGGAGCATGGAGCATCAAGGAGCAGCTCCTTGGTGGAAGATGAAAAATCGTCCAAGGCAAATTCGACGAGAATCACCAAGTGATTCTCGCCGATTCGGCGAGAATCACTAGTGATTCTCGCCGAATCGACGAGAATCATCAGTGATTCTCGCCGACTCCTTCTGGCCATCTCAAAATGGTGGCAAGTAAGATTCGGCGAGAATCACTTGTAATTCCCGCCGAACCAGTCGCCAAGCAGCCCATGTACACAGTAAAAGTCGTCGAGAATCAGTAAGTGATTCGACGAGAATCACAAAACGATTCTCGACAAATCGTCGAGAATCACTTCGTGATTCTCGCCGATTCGTCGAGAATCGTCTGCGATTCTCGCCGATTCGTCGAGAATCGCCTGCGATTCTCGCCGATTTTGACTTGGCGTTTTCTCAGAATGCTGCTGGACCGGATTCTGCTTTTGGACTAGTTTGAACCGGAATTTGGGGATTTCTTTTGTGGGTCCCACAACGGTCAAATTTGCTGTATCTACAGGGTATAAATACATGGGTATTTTGAACAGTAAACCACGGAGAAAAAGGAACAGAAATCGAGCCGCAACAAAACCCTAATTCCGCGACTCCTCTCTGCCGCCGCCGTCACCGTCGGGCAAGCAGGTCGCTGTCAACAATAGAGATTTCTTCCCAATCTCCGGCGACAGTAGCTTAGCAAGGCTTGAGTCTCACGCGTCTATCCAGAGATCCTTTGTCTCTCGATTTGTTGATCGGAAACACTTCCCGTCCGAATCGATCGAGACGACCGATCCTCGTGTGACCGTTTGAAGACCGAGCTTGCTTCGCAACGAAGTTTGGATCTCCAAGTTCAGCAGCTGCTCTTCATCGTAGCCGCCGATCCCGAAGCTATCCGCCGCTCGTGTGCCGCCGCCGGTTACGGGGAAATCCTCTCCAAGAGAGACCAAGGTCGTAGACTCTTCATCGACTTCAAGAACACGTCGTCGAACAAAGAGGAACACCGTAGTCTCCAAAAGAAGTTTGTATCACGTGTACATTCTACATTTCATTTCGTTGTAAAGGAACTTTTGTTCCGTGTTGCAAGGGTTGGGTGCAACCCGTTTTGTGGGAGTGTTGACTCTCACGTGTGGAAGGGCTCCTTCCGTTAGTGCAGGGATTGGATTTCAATCCCGTTGGAGAAGTGACCGAGTCGTCCCTTGTTGGGGAGATAGGTCGTAGGGGGAAAGTGGATGTACCCAAGTCGGGGAACCACTATGAATTTGCTGTGTATTCTGTGTGCTGTGGTTTTTGTTTTTATTGTGCAGGTACATCCGTAAATTCCGCAAAAGAACCACACGTCACCTATCCCCCCCCATAGGTGCACATAGTTAACATTAGGTGGACTTTCACTTATTTATAGATGATGTATGATTATTTGTAAAACGTTCTTACAATTATGTCTATGTGATTGTTTGTGTTCGTTATTTACTTGAGGTGCGCCTATTATTCCATCCACCACCATTCACCCTTGCCGCACTAGCAATTGCTAGTGGCGTGCGTTGCAAAGAGGTGTTTACGACCCTCATTCCTCCATTCTAACCACCTCATCCGCTAGCCTTCTCGTCCATCTGCCTAGTGATTCGGTGCATAGCGGCCCGACTAGTCTTCCATCCCGCCTAGCGAAGCATCGCATAGCGGCGTTGCATAGGAGTAGTTGATAGTGTTTTATTTTCTGTTTCCGCAACCATCAAAACCCCCCCTTAGATAGCTCCGACCTGAGGACTTCAATCTTAAGTCCTCCTCGAAATTGACTCCACCTTACTGTGTTCCTTGTGAGATCGATACTTGGGAAAGCCGTGATCTATAGCATTAGTGTGTCCGATGAAATTTTTTGTCTATAAATTACAGCCTTCTGTTTGAGCTGCTGTTCCACTTTCCTGAACCATTTTGTATAAGGGCTTTGCTGTTAGATGATTCCAAGGGCTTTGTAAGGAGAATTTCTACCCCTGCCCTTTATGTTTGATTGTTTTAGCTTTGTAATGAACTTTTTATCTTTATAAAATTTGTAGTTTTTCCTCCTTACATTGTCATGAACTTCACCTATAAGCAATCTCTTATGCAATCTTATCTTTTTATTTTGTTTTAACTTTGTTTTTGACTTGTAAAATGGGTGTGTGTGTGTGTGTGTATGAGATTAATTTTCATACTCCTATACTTAGTCATGTGTACTTAGTTTTTGGTTAGACATATAATTTTCTAGCTTTTTATGCTTTCCTATAACCCTGTAAAAGCATTTTCAAAGTTGTTTTGATTTTTTTTTACTAACTTAGATTTTCCTTTTTATGTCGTAAAACATTTTGTCCTTTTCAATCTATTTTCACTTTTTAACCATTTTTGCGGAGTTATAGGAACGTATATATAGTCGTTTTAATTTTTCAAACATTTCATTTTTGCTTTTATTTTCAAAAAACTTTTGCCCGTTTAAATTTTTTTTCTTCATTTTATGTATTTCTAACGCATTATATCGATAGAAATGTATTCATTTAAATTTTTCGAGCACTTGCACTTTTCGTTTATTTGCAAAAACTTTTGCTCCTTTTAATCTTATTTTCACTTTTTATTCATTTCTACCACATTCTAGCGGTAGAAATGTAATCGTTTTAATTTTTCGGTCACTTAGTTTTTCCTATTTTTTGTACGTGTGCGTGTGTGTATGAGTTAGTTTAAACTGCTTTCTTTCAATTCTGTAGAGTGTGTGCGTGTGTTGCATCTATTTTTGCCTACTCGTTAAGAGTTAAATAGTGTGCTTTTATTTCCCGCCTACTCATTTGAGTAGGACTTGTACGTGTGTGTTTTCATTTCTCTCGTGTGTGTGCGTATTTCAATTCCAGGAGAGTGTGTTTACTTTCTGTAGAGTTGGTGTGTTTTAATTTTATGTCGAGTGCGTGAGTGTTAGCTTTTATTTTCCGCCTACTCGCTAGGAGTTAAATGGCTGGATTTTATTTACAGCCTACTCACTTGAGTTAAATGGCCGGTCTTTATTGTAATAATTGGAATGGACTTGTACATGCATTTATTTTCTCCTACTCATTTGAGTAGGACTTGCTTTCTTTTCCCCGCCCACTCATTTGAGTCGGGACTTACAATTTTCCTGCTTTCATTTCAGTCCTACTCGTTTGAGTAGGACTTGCAATTTACTGCTTTCCATTTACTGCTTTCATTTTCCTTCTTTATTTTACTGCTTTAATTTTCTGCTTTTTCACCGCTGCCGTCCCCATTCCAATGAGTGGCTAACGTTCTTAGCCCTCGGTATCGAAGAGCACTGAGACAGATAAAATAGCTTTAAATAATTAAAGGTCCTTATTTTCTAATTAATAAAATTCACTTAAGGTTTGTCGTGGGTTTTCGACGCGTAGGACCTCATAATCGATGTGTGGGCCCTATTTCCGTAGTCCATACGCTAGCTAGCCGAAAGGCCGTGCGTATGGACCGATCACCCGTTGGTAAATGGAGTTCCGCACTAACCCTCGAGAGAGGAGGCGTGCCAACTCTACCGGATTGGGTTCCCCACCCAATAGCGGGGTTTTTAGCATAATGCGGGCATTAAGAGGAATCCTTCGTCGGACGAGAGCCCGATCGAATAGTCTTAATGTTCAGGTGAGCGATAGTCCTAGAGATAGGTGAGCTCATTTTAGTGGAACATCCACGGCCAAGTCTCCGCCCTAATTATTTAGAAACTTAGGATCTCTTTTTATTAAAAGTTTATTTTAGTTCGAATTTAATTCGGTGCCATCGAGCTAAGCTCTTAATCGGCTCCACCCTTTATTATGCTTTTATTTTCTGCCTTTTGTTTATATATATTACCCGATAAGTAAGTATCGGTAAAATAATAGTCCCCTCCGGGGAAGTGTAGAAATAATCAAACCGACCCCGAGAACAATACGACCTCGATATTCCACCCGGAATATCATGTACTACTCACGATAGGTGCACTTGCCTCCTTTCGTTAAAACTCGATCACACCTTTTTATATCCAAAAAAATAAATACGCCCGTGACCATGGCGTGACTCGTCAAAATCTAGTGAATCGTCGATAAATACGCAATCGATGTAATCTTGCTGCTCCGAGAGCCAGTCCATACCAAAGATTACATCGAACTCCACTAACGGTAGAACCAACGCTCGCAAATCAAACTCCTGGTCCCAAATTTGAATCTTTACCACATAGAACATATCCGCGTGCATTGAACACCCGTTGGGCAACAACACATCCAACTTGTCTTTTGCCATCGAGGAAGGGACCCGGATGTGCAATATGAACCTTTCGGACAAGACGGAATGCGATGCTCCCGTATCGAACAGGGCTCTCGCCGGACGATCAAAAATCAACACAAAGCCTAGCACCAACAAATATAAGCTAACATATAAAAAGGTAACAACTATATAAAGTTAAACTGATATAATTTAACTCATACCTGTCACCACGTCAGCTTATTTCATGGCCTCTTGTAGACCAAGATTATAAACTCTAGGCTGGGCTGGAGCATGATGGGATGCGGTTGACTCCACCGCCTTCCCTTTCTCTTCATAGGTCGCTCCAGGCTTCCTCTCGGACTTTGCACGTCCACTCCAACATTCACGAGCAAAGTGCCCCGTCTTCCCACAGTTGTAGCAAGCTCCTGGAACTCGACTTATGGTTGCCCCCGACGCACCAGATGAAGGGGCTG
This sequence comes from Platanthera guangdongensis, assembly GCA_039583875.1. Taxonomy (NCBI): domain Eukaryota; kingdom Viridiplantae; phylum Streptophyta; class Magnoliopsida; order Asparagales; family Orchidaceae; genus Platanthera; species Platanthera guangdongensis. Next base: position 101,136,482 of record CM077167.1, read on the forward strand.
AGTTCGAAGTCCTCTGCTTCTTGTTCCATATGCATAATCCTGACTTTGTATTTGGCACTTTGAACTCTTCCTTCTTTTCCCCTGGGTCCTTCTTCTCTTGCACTTTCTTCACAACCTTTTCTAATGACCGGGCCAAATTGACCAAGGCTAGGAAGCCCTGCGCCTTAGGCCCAGGAAGGAGTAACTGTAGGTCGCAACGTAGACCTTCATAAAATCAGTTGGTCTTCCTCTCTTCTTCTATAAACATAGCACCAGCATACCGAACCAACCGTGTAAACTCGTGGAGATACTCGTCCACGCTTATGGCTGCCTAAGTTAACCCAAGATACTGATTATCCATCTCAAGCTTCTGCGTAGAGGGTAAATATCTGGCCAAGAACAATCTTGAGAATTCCTCCATAGGCACATCAGCAAGCTGCCTTCCCACTAAGAGATGAAACTCCAACTCATCCCACCACAGCCTCGCCTCACCAGCCAAAAAGAAGGTCGCTATGGTGGTCTTCTGCCACTCCTCAGTTAATGTGGCCTTCAAGACCCTCTTTATCGTAGAGAGCCAATCCTCAGCTTGAGCCGGCGTTCAAATCCCATCAAAAACCAGAGGATTAAAGCCCATTACAAGCTTGAACTGTCTCTCTGTAGCCCTCCTCGGCTCTACCTAATCCACTGCAAGCACTCCACCACTCTCAGCTCTGCCGCCCTAACCGGTTCTTGCTCATTCATAGGAGGTGCGTGATGCATCTGCCCTACAGGTTGGGCATTTATCACGGCAAAAAACTGCTTCAACCACCAACCTGATGGTTTCCGCTAAAGGAGGTGTTGTAGGCACATCCCTCAGGGTACTACTTTCTGTTGATTGCGGATGCTCCGATTGACCAGCACTGCTCGTAACTGCCTATAAAAGCAAAGAACCTAGATTAGACGACACATAAATTGCTAAAAGCAATCATTAGAACACTCAGGTTCCACAAAACAAGTGTATTTTTCATTCCTAAGTGGACATTCATGGGTTCTTTTTGATGTTATAACGATGACGCACACATGTGCTCACCACCCCTTAAAAGAATTAGCCCACGAATTCATTTAAGCCTAAACTTAACCAGAAGTCTGATACCAAATTGTAACACCCCCATCCGTTGTATGGCATATAACAGAAGGTTCAGCTGGAACCCGACGGCATATACCATGATAGTCGGAAGGGTTACGTATGAATAACCAAATTATCCAATTAAGACTACTCATCCTAACACAGAGCATTCTAGCGAAAGCTTTTAAACAGTTGAAAGAACCCATAATTGCATCCAATAAACATGAATGTCCACCACCACTACAACTGGAATGAAAACAATTACACTGAAAGATACACGACCTTATGGCCTTACTGAGGTTCACTTAACAAAGTAATGTTTTCCATACATCGGCTCGTAGGCCGACCACACATGACAAAATAAAGAATAACTATTAGCTTTGGCCTTCTAGGGCCAACACAGCAACATGGGCTCCATCCCGGTATTTGGTACTCGGCTCTGCAGCACCTGCAAGCAACATTCCAACGCACGGTGACAAACAAACAACGGTCACCCAAAGCTGACATAATTTTAACGACCCCGCCCCTTTCTCGGGACGGCGGTGCTTGAATTGAAGTATGAACATAGGCATTGTGTGTGAAGCCTAACCGGACATGTTGGTCTAGATCGGTGATGTTGCATTTGTTATGGTTTGCCGGAGAAGACTCTTTGCTTTGGGTTTTCGGGTTTCTACGCGGTAGATTGCAGTAGGGATCCTTGGGGATTAACTCCAAGGAGCACCCGAAAAATTGAGCGGAATCTTTGTTCTGCTAACTTGGCAGTCAGGGAACCGGCCTTGAACATAAGTAGGTTATGTGATTGTTTGGAAATGTAAGGATCAGAGAAAAGTTTGGCCCGCACGTAGGTCTTAAGGTGACTAGGCGGTGTGAGCAACGGGCAAGTGGAATCAGACCTAGGCTATGTAGTTCGGTGCGAGAGACCCACTGATGGGGACTGGCCGTTTGCATAGTCTGGAGCCTTAGACAGTGGTCAGAAAGGCTAAAATGCTCTTGTAATTGCCATCCCGGGGATGGTGGTGAAGCCACGGAATTGTCCGGATTCACCGTTAATGTGCCTTGAGTGCACTGGGTGTTTGGTCGTGCAAGCCTACACCTGTGGTGAAATATATTTATACTTAATTGTATAGCTGGGATAATGAAATGCAGGGAAGGAGCACCGTCGTCCCGAGAAAGGGGCAGGGTCATTATAATTTGGTCAGCTTTGCCTGACCGTTACTTTGTTTGCCACCATGCGGTGGAATATTGCTTACAGTTGCTGCGGAGCCGATTACCAAATAGCGGGATGGAGCCCATGTTGTTGTGCTGGCCCTAGAAGGTCAAAGCGAATAGTTGTTCTTTATTTTGTCATGTGTGGCCGGCCTGCGAGCCTATGTATGGAAAACATTACTTTATTAAGTGAACCTCTATAAGGCCATAAGGTCGTGTACCTTTCAGTGTATTGGTTTTCATTCCAGTTGTAGTGGTGGTGGACATTCATGTTTATTAGATACAATTATGGGTTCTTTCAACTGTTTAAAAGCTTCTGCTAGAATGCTCTGTGTTAGGACGAGTAGTCTTAATTGGATAGTTTTGTTATTCATACGTAACCCTTCCGACTGTCGTTGTATATGGAGTCGGGTTCCAGCTGGACCTTCTATTATATGCCATACGACGGATGGGGGTGTTACACTAGGTCACCAACAAAAAAATCCAAATCAGTCTCTCACCGACCTCGGCCCAAAATAAGGGAGTTCTGCATCGCCTCCCATACAAGAACTCAAACGGGGCCATCTGCAAACTTTCTTGATAACTATTATTATAAGCAAACTCCATCAATCTGAGTCGCTCATCCCACGCTCCTCTATGGTCCAAAATATAACATCTGTTCATATCCTCCATGATCTGATTTACACACTCTGTTTAACCATTAGTCTGCAGATGATAAACGGTGGAATTCCTAAGATCAGGACCCAACCCTTCTTGTAAGTTTTTCCAAAAGTGAGACATAAACCTTGAGTCTTGATCTGATACAATACTAATTGGTACTCCATGAAATCTAATGACTTCATCTAAATATAATTTGACTATCTTCTTCCGGGAGTAGCCAATCTTAAACAGCACAAAGTGAGCACACTTCGTAAGTCGATCTACTATCACCCAAACAGAATCGTGACCTCGGGGAGATCTCGGTAAACCCGTAATGAAGTCCATGGAAATACTCTCCCATTTCCAGATTGGAATATCCAAAGGCATCAACTTGCCACTAGGCCTTCTATGATCAGCCTGAACATTCTTTCATGTAAAACATTCAATCACAAACCTGGCTATATCACCCTTCTTTCCAAACCACCTGAAAATCTGCTTTATGACTTGATACATTTTTGAAGAACCTGGGTTGTAGGCAACACTAGAACCATGTACCTCACTGCACAACTTAAATTGAATGTCCTCAACAGCAGGGATACAAAATATGGCGTGGTACTTCATGGTACCCGCGTCATCGATCGAAAAATCTGGTAACTCCCCTTTCTCAGTTCTATTGTAAAGGTGCAACAAATCAGGATATTCCATCTGATGAAGCCTTGTGAATGCAATCCATGAAGGCTCAGCTACCTCCAAACTACTTGACGAGTTACAACTTCCAAAAAAAAATGGTCATCCTTAAATACTCCTCAACTAGAGAATCCACAGAAAGAATAAAAATCTTAGCTGTCTTCCTACTCAAGGCATCAGCTACAACATTAGCTTTGCCCGGATGGTACTCGATCTCGACATCATAATCTGCTATATACTCTAACCATCTCCACTGGTCCAGATTAAACTCCCTTTGAGTCAAAATGTATTTTAAAATTTTGTGATCGGTGTAAATCTTACACAACGCACCATACAATAGATGCCTCCACAATTTTACTGCATAAATTACAGCTGCAAACTCCAAATAATGCATAAGGTATTTCTTCTCATGAATCTATAACAGCCTAGACCCATACACAATTACCTTTCCTTCTTACATCAGCACACAACCAAGTCCAACGTGCGATGCATCAACAAATACTGCATACTCTATTCCTTTTGAAGGTAAGGTTAACACCAGAGTAGTGCACAGTCTCCTCTTCAATTCCAGAAAAGCTTCCTCCCACATATCGCTCAAGACAAAAGCTGTATTCTTCTGTGTCAGTTTTGTCAGTGGAGTAGACAACGTAGAGAAACCCTCTACAAACCTTCTATAATAGCCAGCCAACACTAGAAAGCTGTGTGTGGTAGGCCTATTCCAATCCACAACAACAGTTATCTTCTCCGGGTCAACTGAAATTCCATCTTTACATACCACATGACACAAGAAAGAAACCTGAGGCAATCAAAACTCACACTTCCATAGCTTAGCAAACAGCTTTCGGTCCCTCAAAGCAGACAAAACTAAATGCAAGTGCTGGGTATTCTCATCATCATTGCGTGAATAAACTAGAACATCGTTTATAAATACGACCACAAGACGGTCCAAGAAATCTTAGAACACTCTGTTCATCATATCCATAAAGTCAGAGGATGCATTAGTAAAACCAAAAGACATCACCAAGAAATCAAAATGTCCATGCCTAGAACGGAAGATAGTTTGTGGGATATCCATCTCATGAATCCTTAACTAGTGGTAGCCCGAATGAAGATCAATCTTTGAAAACAATGTACTACCACGCAGTTGATCAAACAAATCATCAATCGTCTATAAAGAACATCTGTTCTTGATGGTGACCTTGTTCAATTCTCTATAATCAATGAAAAGCCTCATAGATCCATCCTTTTCTACACAAACAGCACGATGGCTCCCAAAGGTGAAGAACTTTCCCTAATAAATCCTCTTTGTAACAAATCATTCAGCTAGGTACCTAACTCCTCCAGCTCATGTGGGGCCATTCGGTAAGGTGCCTTAGCAATAGGATGAGTACCTAGGTCCAAATCTTTCACAAACTCTACATATCTCGGATGGCAATTTCGGCAATTGTACTGATCGTAGTCAAATAAGAAATTTGAGGAGTTGAATCCCCGGATATCGATCTCTCGAGGAGTGCAGGTAGGGAGTGAGACTTCACTATTGAAAGTGGAATTGCATGGGCCAACGTAACAAGGTGTTTTGATTTTTTGTTTCCTAATTTTAACACCAATAAAACCAATGCGGGTCGCCTTCACCGCGTCGCTTGGGTGGATTACTCAAGTGATTAAAAAGGAGGATGGATAAACCATTAAGGGTCGCAGTCACCTCTTCGCCATGCACGCTCCTAACAATTGTTAGGACGGCGTTATCGCGTCAAGAACATAAAGGATGGAAGCGCACCAACACAATCAATAACTAAAATATGTCAACACATCAAAATGCTGAAATCATTAAGTAAATCAAGTTCTTACTCATCAATCCAACAACCAAGCAATCAAGAGCAAAGTTACTACAAGAGAAGCGGGGGAGATACAACCAAATGCACGAAAACTTTCCGAGATTCGCGGCCGGAGTAAAGGGTTGTCGGGCCTTGTCCGTGCTCGGTGTACGAATGAAGTCCGTGGTTGAGAAGGGCTGTCACTTCCTTCTAATAGCTCGCCTTCTTTGTGAATAGCCATCGGGTTAAACCTGATCGGAGAACTCCACGTATGCATCACCGAAGTTCTTGAAACAGAGCATTGAGGTTGGAGAAGACGATGGCGGCCAAAGATGAAGCTATTGAGAGCCTTTGGATGGAGAACGGTGGCCAGACGAGCTCTCTAAGGAGGACAGAGAAGAAAAATATTGGAGGGGGGATTTCCCGCTCAAAGGAGTGGAAATGGCGGATTGGATTTCTTGGGCTATTGAGACCAGCGACTTAAATAGAGAAGTCAGAAATAATGGTCACGCACGGTTTCGCGCATGACCGTATGTCAACCGTGTGATATTAAATTCCAGAACAAGCTTGTGGAAGAAGAAGAAGCGTTGACCCGTGCGTTTCGTCATGCACGAACGCTTCCGCCCATGCGTGAATGAAAACTCACGGGGAACAACAGAAAGCAGGAATTTCCGGCAAGCAGGTGGAACCATGCGTTTTACTCGTGCATGGGAATTTCTGCCCGTGCGTGAGCAAATCGCACGATTAAACATAAAGCATAATAAATCAAGGCATCCACAGAAAAACAATGCATTTCCTTCATGCAAGGTTTCGAAGAAACTGTGCGTTAACACTGCGTGAAGATTGTTGAGCTCGACTCGACGATATTCGTCGAGCTCCACTCAACTCTTCTCCAGCTCAACAAAACGCACGATCGGGCAAAAAGCATGCGCTAAGGAAACGCACGACCGTGCGTTTTCCACAAATCAGAATTCCTGCCTTGTGGAAAATGCACAACCTGCACTGCAAAAAATCAAAACTAGAGCACAGGCTCCCAACACCAAATATACAGCTAAGAATAACAAATGCTAGAAAGATCCATCGGGAGCACCATGTGCTTACCGTTGACAACAGAATGCACAATTGCACACCATTGGCCAAAGCGGTGCACAATGTGGTCATTGACCAATCGAAGCAAATATAACAGATTACCGGTTGAAATGCAGTACACGAGTGAGAAAATAGGCCCAGATGAGTCCGAAAAACCCTATATAAATCAGACTCATCATACCACCAGATTTAAACATTTGCTCTTCCCGAGCAAATCATCACCCCGTGGACTAGAAAACAGTTAGCTGGATTAGTAATTTCCAAATAAAGTAGTGCGAGAAATCAAATACATCATGGGCATATAAAATATAATAGATAAACTTTTTAATTATACTACAGAGTTTATACTTTTTGACAAGCGTAAATTAATATAGTATCTACTCAAAATTAGAATTCTAGAAAATCGTTCGATCATACATAGGAAGAAAGTATGCAGGCTACTCAGATGAGCATTGCCAAAGACCGAGGCTCATGATCACTGAAAGAATTAGTGCCTAACCACCTATAGGGGGGGGTGAATAGGTGTAATTCCTGTTTTTCTTTTAAGACAGAAAAGCTGTACAGTTAACTAATAATAAACTGCAAATTCTACAGCTAACACAGCACAACATTCACAGAAACATTCAATCATAGAGTGCACACAGTTTTTATAGTGGTTGCCCAAGGTCTGGGTACATCCACTTTCCCCCTTCGCCTATCTAGCAGTATGCTAGATTCGGCCTAACTTCTTCTCTTCACCTCAGATCATCAGATCTTACAACTCATAACCCCAAACAAGGCACCTACAACTCAGCCTACACAAGGCCTACAAATCAGAGATATCAATCTCCTACAACTCAGGCTCACAGCCCTACCGCAGCCTTCGACAAGGCCTACCACTCAGAGAATTTACTCTCCTACACTCAGTCTTTATAAAACAAGCTTACAGCTAAGATCTAGAATAGATCCTACAGAAAATAGTGTTTACAAAGTGTTTTACCACCACCTAGGTAGAGAGAGAAGAGATGGATGGTTTCTTGATCAGTTATTGGAAGAAACTGATGGCAGAGCACAACCTCTCTTAGCTTTCTTCAAAGCTTCTTGAATCTGAACTCAGTAGGGTTGAACTCTTGAGAAGTTGATCTTCAATCAGCTTCTGACTTGAGATTCAGATCTCAATCTGAATCTTTCTTGGCAGCCTGGTTCAGCAACTACACTTCTTAGATGGAGCTCTCTCTCTCCAACTTCTTAGATCTTCTGTCGAAGGTCTTCTTCTTTTTGTGTTGTTAGATATCTGTGTAAGATCTTCAATCTTAATTGTAATAATCACCTCTTCTGTTGAAGGAGAAAGCCTTTATATAGTCTTCCTCCATGGTAACTGGCTGATCCGGTTTCTAACAAACTTCTGACAGCTTTGACAGTTGCAGTAGACCGGTTAGAAATGGTAGCTGTCAAGTCATCCAGTCACTTCTTGAAATATTGTCTCTGTCTGAAAGTATCGAGACTGAACTTCATCATGTGTCGATGCAAGTAGACTAAGTGTCGACACAAGTGGACTAAGTGTCGACACAAGCCTTGGTGGTGTCGACACATCTCCTTTGTTGTTTTTAATACTTCTCGACACAGCCTTCTGTTGAATGTGTCGACAATGATTCTGTGTGTCGACACAAATACTTCTTCTTTAACATAGTTGAAACTTTGTCGTGTGTAGACACAAGTCCTGTGTGTCGACACAGTTGATGTCGACAAGGTCTTCTGTGTGTCGACACTGTCTCTGTGTGTGACAACCCGCATTTTCTCTACGATTACATCGTATCAGAGCAAGAGAAAATACGTGTCATGATGCCACGTCGTGTAGGGGATAACTGCACATGCTCAGGCAAAACTCCAGACTTTAGACTTAAGGAAAATCTTAGATTAATATGAAAGAAAACCAGTTATGATTAATGGCCGTATCCCTCGGCACAGTGGATCAGTTAGTCCACAATTAAAAGTATATTTATACGTAGCAGAAAATACTTTTGGTTAAATTGAGTTGACATCCTAAAAGAGCATAAGTATCCCCGAGGGACGACTCATGGTATGCACGACTCTAAGGTTAGTATAGTATATAAAAATGTATTTTTTACGCTAAAGGAAAAGTAGTGTTTTGGTTTCATAAATATGTTATGCATGAGATACATATAGTAATGCTTTTAGGGTTTAAAATATCTAACATGCAACCTAGCATAAATCCTTCCCAGAAGCAAGTGAACAACCACAAATAGGCAAAAAAAATAGCAGTTTAAGTTCATAACCAGCATCGCAAGAAGCCACAAGTGGGCGTCAACAACCTGACACGAACCCACTGGTGAGTATGTATGTCTATACAGAAAGGTAAAGAACTACCTCACAAAATTGAGGATCAGCTATCTCCACTACCCAAGAGGCCACAAGCAAGCCCCTCCAAAAGAACTAGCCGCTGAACTGGCTACAACCTGGACCTGAGGCATTCAAGAAAATAACACCTGAGCAAGAAAAATAATCAAAAGGTAAATAGAGCATTAGATTTATGAGCAATAAAAATGGTTTACCAACCCGGCAACAAAAATGTTATAAGCACAAGATAGGGCAGGACAGTAAGAAAAGATCACTGTCTAAAGCACATCAAGGCATACCAAGTGCGAGCAATAGAAGCAACATGCCCCCACAAAAGAGCCTGCAACAGCAGCAAGACATATACATATATGCCAAAAGAAAAAAAAACCATAAAATAGGAAAGGAACTAACAGTCCTAACACATGGGTTAATGGCAGTGGTCAAACATGGATCAGAATACATAACCAAAACTAGATCCAAAAGGGCTAAGGGGCCAAACAGTGGTAGCTTTAGGTTCCAACACACGCCAACCCAAATCGGGGCAAAAGGCGGTGGCCACAGCTCTCCACATAAAAACACCCCTCCAGAGGCCACCAAAACTCCATCACCTGCCACAACCCAAGAGTTGGCATGCAAAAACTAGCCGAACACCCAATACCACCCCTAGGGAAAAGGGAAAAGTCACACTAACAATCCAAAGGAAACACACTAACCCAAGGCAGAAACGTCGAGCCCACTGAATGTGGCGTTGAGTAAGCTCCACTCACTTGACGCCAAAAAAAGTAAATACTTAGCCGCAAAGCCTACGCTGGATGATGGCGTTGAGTGAACTCGGCACACTCAACGCTGTCAGCGCTTTCTACTTAGGATAAACGTAAATTTTGGTTAAAACCACATCCTAAACTCTCTCAACGCGCGAAAATAGAGAGTTGGGAATTTAATTTCAACTCTCCCTTCTATCCTATCTACTCGGGGCTACCGCAACTATATTTAAACTACAACTAAACGTAGCCTTTTCCTAACTCTAGCTACCCATTGGACACCAAACCGAGACAAAAACAGAGAAAGCTTGATTTAAATCTAGAAGGTAAAGAAACAGCCACATGATTTAAAGCTTGATTTAACAACTCAACCTGCTGCTCTAACTTCTAGGGAGGAAAAAGTAAAGAAAACAAAGCTATTGCACAAGAATGAAAACAAAGTAAGGGTTAGAAATAATTTGGCAAGGGCAAGGGAGCCACTTGCCTCTACTTCCAGGAAAAAAACATCAACTATCTCCAAAGCTTGGCACCGGCGGCAAGATCGGCCACCTAAAAGGCCAAAACTGAAGCTTTGAGGAAGAAGAAAGAAATCAGAAATTCTTAACTCCTAGAATCAACCCTAAATCAAGAAAAAAACTTACATGAAAGGGAAGCTCTAGACGAGAGCAAGCCAAATCCGCTATCGCACGAGAAAAACGAGCTCCCTCCCACAAACACCGGCCAAAAACCACCGCCTCCTCTCAAAACCCTTCCGCTGGAAGCTCTCTAGGCTCGGGAACGACGAAAATGAGGAGGAAAAACGGTTCATGGCAAAAAAAGATACACTCAGGAGAAAAAGTACGGGACACGCCCCAGACACGCCCGTGACACGGTCCGACACGCCCGTGTCACGGGGCGTGTACTCACACATCTACCCACCTACCCACTCGACGATCGTCGATCTCAGCTCGTCGGAACAGGGGACACGCCCTGTGACACGCCCGTGTCACAGGCCGTGTACCAACAGAGAGACACAAGGAACCGCTGGATGATCGTCGAGCGCCGATCGTCGAACAGAGAGACACGCCCCGTGTCACACCTGTGTCCGATACGACACGCCCATGACACTGTCGTGTACTCACAAAAACACCGCCCAACCACCCTCGAGCGCAGCTCGACGAATCGAAGGGGTACACGCCCTGTGATACGCCCGTGTCACAGGCCGTGTTCCTACCAAAAACACCCGTCGACCGAAATTTCGTCGACCACACAGCCGAGAGCTCTACCCGGGCATGACAGGCCCTGGGTCACGCCCGTGACCCAGGCCGTGTCACCCAAACATACACAAAAAACAGCTAACTCTTAGCTAAAAAAAGACAAGGAACCAGCCTAACAAACTCAGCCAAACTAGGCCATGCACAGCACAACAACCACTACACCTAACAAAACAAACGTCGAAATGACGCGAAATCAAACGATCCCGGAATTCGACCAAAACTCGTACCGTAGCTAAACACCCAAGCTAAGAAAACAACCGTGAGGTCGAAAACAACATCCGACGATTGCACACTCGGGCTAACACCTCCTGAATCCAAAACACAAGCATTCCCTAAGAGGCCCAACCGAGTCACCAAAACAAACTCTGACTAGCTGGAGAATCTTGCTAACAGGCTACAACCAGGCTACACAAGGAACCTAAAGAGCTAAGACCACGCTCTACAACGACAAAAGGCCGGAAATGTGTCATCATAACGCCAATCCAAAATCAAACAAAACAATGAAAAACCGGGGGTATTACAGCCACTCCCCTAAAAGAAAGTTTCGCCTCGAAACTTTACTCACAACACCCCTATCAAGGGGAGAGAAATAGCCAAGAAGGGGCTATATATATAAAAAAAACACAAAACATACCGGGCACAAGATCAGGGAAAAAGATGAGGGTGAGCCTCCCTCATAGCCGACTCCAATTCCCAAGTCGCGCTTTCTACATCGTCATTCCTCCATAAAACTTTAACCATAGGAATAGTCTTCTTCTGCAACGCACGAACCTGAGAATCCAAAATGAGGACAGCCACCTCCACATATGAAAGATTCGGCTCCAACTGAGGCATAGAATCCAAAACCTGTCTGCCATTCATCACACACTTCCGCAGCTGACTGACGTGGAAGACATCATGCATGCTAGGGAAATTTGCGGGCAAAGCTAGCCTATAAGCTGAAAACCCAATCTGCTCAACAATCAGAAATGACCCCACGTACCTCGGGTCCAACTTCCTGTTCTTGCCAAACCGCTTAACTCCGATCAATGGGGAGACCTTTAAGAACACTGAGTCCCCCACAACAAATTTCCAGTCCGATCTATGCCGGTTGGCGTTCTTCTTATATCTCTCCTGGGCTATCCGAAGCTTTTCCCGAATAAGCTTCACAATGGTTTCCATTTCCTTAAGCGCTTCTGGACCCAACAAAGGTCTCTCGCCAACCTCAGCCCAAAACAAGGGAGTCCTGCAGCGCCTCCCATACAAAGCTTCAAAAGAATCCATTTGCAAGCTTTCTTGATAACTGTTGTTATATGCAAATTCCATAAGCCACAAGCGCTCATCCCACGCTCCTCCGTGGTCCAGAATATAGCATCAGATCATATCTTCCACAATATGATTTACTCGTTCTGTCTGACCATTGGTCTGCGGATGATAAGTTGTGGAATATCTCAAATCTGTACCCAACCCCTCCTGAAGGCTCTTCCAAAAACGAGACGTGAACCTGGAGTTTCTATCCGATATGATACTCACGGGTACACCATGCAATCTGATAACCTCATCCAAATACAGCTCGACTATCTTCCTCATCGGATAATCGATCTTAAATGGTACGAAGTGAGCACTCTTCGTCAATCTGTCTACGATCACCCAAACAGAATCATGCCCCTTAGGAGATCTCGGTAAGCCTGTAATGAAATCCATCGAGATACTCTCCCACTTCCACGTCGGAATCTCCAAGGGAGTCAGCTTGCCACCAGGCCTCCCATGGTCGGCTTTCACACGCCTGCAAGTGTAACACTCAGAAACAAATCTGGCTATGTCCCTCTTCATCCCATACCACCAGGCAATCTGCTTTAAATCATGATACATCTTGGTAGACCCTGGAGGGTAGGCAACACTAGATCCGTGGGATTCTCTGCACACCATGTCCCGGATATCTCCGACAGCGGGGATGCAAAACCTGCCATGATACTTCAAGGTACCGCATCATCTATAGAGAAATCTGGTAATTCACCTTTTTCAGCTCGAAGATACAAATGCAGAAGATCGGGATCATCCTTTTGATGCAGTCTCGTAAGCGCAATCTACGAAGGTTCTGCCACTGCCAAGCTACTCTGCGAATCGCAGCTTCCCATAAAAATGTCCATCAAAAGGAAGTCCTCCACTAGACGCTCAGCGGAGATATTGAAAATCTTCCCTGACTTCCGACACAGGGCGTCAACCACCACATTAGCCTTGCCCGGATGGTACTGGATTTCAATATCATAGTTGGCCACATACTCCAACCATCGCCGCTGGCGCAGATTCAATTCTTTCTGGGTGAAGACATACTTTAAACTCTTGTGATCAGTAACAATCTTACATCGTGTGCCATATAGCAAATGCCTCCACAATTTTAGCGCATAGATCACAGCTAAAAACTCCAGGTCATGCGTAGGGTAATTCCTCTCGTGAGTCTTCAGCTGTCTCGACCCGTACGTAATCACCTTCCCTCCCTGCATCAATACGCAGCCCAGTCCGACATGCGACGTATCCACATAGATATCATACTCACAACCTTCCGTAGGCAAAGACAAAATTGGAGCTGAACATAACCTTCTTTTTAGTTCCTCAAAAGCCTCCTCACACTTGCCATCCCATATGAAGGCTACATTCTTCTGTGTCAACTTGGTCAACGGCGCAGACAAGGTAGAGAATCCCTCTACAAATCTTCTATAATAGCCAGCCAAGCCCAAGAAGCTTCTGATCCCTCTGGGAGTAACAGGTCTCGCCCACTCCATAACAGCAGCGATCTTTTCTGGGTCCACCAATATTCCCTCCTTATTAACCACGTGGCCCAGAAAAGAAACTTGAGGCAACCAAAATTCGCATTTGCTCAGCTTGGCGAATTGCTTATGGTCTCTCAGAGTCACCAAGACCAGTCGCAAATGTCGATCATGCTCCTCCGCATCTTTAGAGTACACCAAAACATCGTCTATAAAGACAATCACAAACTTATCTAGAAAGTCTTTGAAAACTCTGTTCATCAAATCCATAAAAGCTGAGGGCGCATCAGTCAAACCAAATGACATAACCACAAACTCAAAATGCCAATGATGAGAGCGGAACGCCGTCCGTGGAACATCTGATTCCCGAATCCTCAACTGGTGGTAGCCTGAACGAAGATCAATCTTGGAAAACACGGCACTACAACGCAGTTGGTCAAATAAATCGTCAATTTGAGAAAGAGGGTACCTGTTCTTAATAGTAACCTTGTTCAGCTCTCTATAGTCGATGCATAGCCTCATCGACCCATCTTTCTTTTTAACGAACAGCACTGGTGCACCCCAAGGCGAAGAACTCGGCCTTATGAAACCTTTTGCCAACATCTCATCCAGCTGGATTCGTAACTCTTCCAGCTCTCGCGGGGCAATCCGGTACAACACCTTTGCAATAGGATGCGTGCCTAGCTCCAAATTTATAACAAACTCGGCATCTCGATCGGGTGGAAGACCGGGAAGATCATCAGGAAACACATCAGAGAAGTCACACACCACAGGAATCTCTTCCAAACACGACACTCTAACAACTGACCCTACCAGAGAGACCACACAGGCAAAGCAGCCAGAATCAAGCAACTTCCGAGCACGCACCGCAGAAATAACTGGAGACTCCTGGAGAGAATACCCATAAATGCTCCATGGCTGACCGTTGTCTTTGACGAAGTCCAAGCGCTTACCCTCGCACTGGATAACAACATCGTACCTTGACAACCAATCCATGCCCAAGATAACATCGAAGTCCTCCAGGTCAATCACCTTCAGATCTGCCTTTGCTAGAAAATCTCCCAACAAAATGGGACAATCAAGGATACCCAAGTCTGTAACCACGGAGTCACCGGAGGGGAACTTAACGCAAAAAGCATGACCAACAGATCTAGTCCCAAACTGAACCGCTCCACGAAGGCTCTAGCCACAAACGAGTGGGTAGCGCCGGAGTCGAAGAGAACGCGCGCCCAGCGGTTCTTTATCTTAAATCGCCCTACAAGTTGCACACGCATCTAAGGCAACAAACGCTAAAATGAAAACTACAACCAAAAAGGGAACATGGCAAAACGGCTGGGGAGGAGTCGAACCTGAGATAACCTGGGTCGAAGTCTGCGCTTCGTCTGCTAAAAGCACATTCAGCTTCCCCTTTCCTTTATCCATTTGCTGAGGCGGTGGCAAAGCCTGGAGGGGAACTGGCTGTAGAACAGACTAGAACTGTGGGCACCTTGTCTTGAGATGACCCTTCTGCCCACACTGAAAACACACTTTATCTTTTAACCAGCAACGGGCAGCGTCATGCCCCTTCCTTCCACACAAGGCACACACCAAGTCTCCTCTGGGAGCACCCTGAATTGCATGCACATGGTCCTTCTTCTGTGCTCCCAACCTTTTGAAACACCTCTCCAAGGGGTGGCCTGGCCGGCCACAGAAGCTACAAAGCTCTTTGTTCTTCTTTCTCGAGACAGCATCAGGCTCCTAAGGGCTCTTCCCTCCACCGGACTACCGCTTATCCTTCCTAAACTGCTGGCCTCTATTCTTGGCATTTTCAATGGCCTCAACCCTCAAGGCAGCTTCAACCACGCTGGCATAACTGACTGCTCCGTAGGCATTCGCTAACTACTGAATGTCGCTTCTTAGTCCGCCCAGAAATTGCTTAACTCGGTCTGCTTCAACACTCACCAGACCAGGAGCAAACCGACTCAGCTTACTAAACTTAATCTCATACTCACTAACCGTGAGTTTCCTCTTCTCTAAATGAAGGAAGTCATTCATCAGCCGGCCCCGCTCGACTGAAGGCAGAAACTTATTTAACAATATCACCTTAAATGACTCCCAAGTGCATCCTGCCACCAAGCTCTCTTTCTCCCTCAGCCACCAATTCTTTGCTAAGCCCTTGAGCAGGTAGGCAGCGAGCACCAATCTCTGATCGTCCGCAATCCCTGAGTAGGAGAACATCTCCTCAATGGAAATCAGCCAGTCATCCAAAATCAAGAAATCTGCTTGCCCATCATAAGTAGGGGGCCTAAGCCGCTGAAACTGGGATATAAACTCCATCTCCGGGGGCACCACAATCAAAGGCACGGGAGGAGCAGGAGGGGCAGGAACAGCTACCCCCTCAGCGGGGTCCTGAACTCTCATAGTCTGTCATGCCACCACTGCTATAAGAGACTGAATCTGAGCCTGCATAGCCACTACCTGCCTCGATAAGGCCTCATTACTCTATCGCAGGTTTTCTACCAATGCCTCGCTCTGCGCTTCTGACATCTCACCCTCGGATTGGGGGGTTGATCTCGTCGCAGGACGTCTCGCCATCCTATAATCGCACAAGCTTTAGACAAAACCTAACCCAACAGCTAGAATAAAACTACCCGGTATAGACAAACACACTTAAATATGAACTTCAACTGCAAAACTTGCTCTGGGAGTTGGTTTTTCCATGATGATGTTATGCTTAATCTAAGATGGTTCACCACCATCATACTAACTCATGTGCCTAAACCATGAATGCATGTATTTGTATTCTGTTTAACTCAAAACCATGCGTGTACATATGTCATCTTGCAAATCTTTAGCTTGGCACGTTGTGCTTATGAAATGTTATGATATGCATGATGTGCTATGCATTCTAAAATGGCCTTAATGCATGTCATGGGCAGCGTACACATGAAAATGTTATGCATCCCATACTACATAACATTCCCATGCAACGAAAAAAGAAAATGTGCTAGCCGCATTCATGTGGTGAGGTTATGCATCTCATACTACATAACCCTCACATGTTGCCTCCTATGGTGGATCCATATACAAACACATATTATGCATCCCATACTACATAATATACCCCATATACTTCTTTATGCTCATGAGTGTAGTGTTCGTGCTTTAGCCAAGATGTGTTGATAACATATCGGTATGTGAATGGTATGACGCTAACTACTAATGCAAACCAGGGAAAGGTTGCCCGACCATTTGCCAAGCAACCTCCCTCTGATACCAACTATCACAACCCGAATTTTCTCTACGATTACATCATATCAGAGTAAGAGAAAATACGTGTCGTGATGCCACGTCATGTAGGGGATAACTGCACACGCTCAGGCAAAACTCCAGACTTTAGACTTAAGGAAAATCTTAGATTAATATGAAAGAAAACCACTTATGATTAATGGTCGTATCCCTCGGCACGGTGGATCAGCTAGTCCACAATTAAAAGTATATTTATACGCAGCAAAAAATACTTTTGGTTAAATTGATTTGACATCCTAAAAGAGCATAAGTATCCCCGAGGGACGACTCATGGTATGCACGACTCTAAGGTTAGTATATTATATAAAAATGTAGTTTTTATGCTAAAGGAAAAGTAGTGTTTTGGTTTCATAAATATGTTATGCATGAGATACATATAGTAATGTTTTTATGGTTTAAAGTATCTAACATGCAACCTAGCATAAATCCTTCCCAGAAGCAAGTGAACAACCACAAATAGGCAAAAAAAAGCAGTTTAAGTTCATAACCAGCAACGCAAGAAGCCAACAGTGGGCGTCAACAACTTGACACGAACCCACTGGTGAGTATGTATGTCTATACAGAAAGGTAAAGAACTATCTCACAAAATCGAGGATCAACTATCTCCGCTACCCAAGAGGCCACAAGCAAGCCCCTCCAAAAGAACTAGCCGCTGAATTGGCTACAACCTGGACCTGAGGCATTCAATAAAATAACACCTAAGCAAGGAAAATAATCAAAAGGTAAATAGAGCATTAGATTTATGAGCAATAAAAAGGGTTTACCAACCCGGCAACAAAAATGCTATAAGCACAAGACAGGGCAGGACAGTAAGAAAAGATCACTGTCTAAAGCACAGCAAGACATATCAAGTGTGAGCAATAGAAGCAACATGCCCCACAAAAGAGCCTGCAACAGCAGCAAGACATATATATATATATATATATATATATATATGCCAAAAGAAAAAAAAAACCATAAAATAGGAAAGGAACTAACAGTCCTAACATGTGGTTTAATGGCAGTGGTCAAACATGGATCAGAATACATAACCAAAACCAGATCCAAAAAGGGATAAGGGGTCAAACAGTGGCAGCTTTAGGGTCCCACACACGCCAACCCAAACCGGGGCAAAAGGTGGTGGCCACAGCTCTCCACATAAAACCACCCCTCCAGAGTCCACCAAAACTCCACCACCTGCCAAAACCCAAGAGTCGGCATGCAAAAACTAGTCGAACACACAATACCACCCCTAGGGAAAATGGAAAAGTCACACTAACAATCCAAAGGAAACACACTAACCCAAGGCAGAAACGTCGAGCCCACTCAACGTGGCGTTGAGTAAGCTCCACTCACTTGACGCCAAAAAAAGTAAATACTTACCCGCAAAGCCTACACTGGATGACAGCGTTGAGTGAACTCGGCACACTCAACGCTGTCAGCGCTTTCTACTTAAGATAAACGTAAATTTTGGTTAAAACCGCAGCCTAAACTCTCTCAATGCGCGAAAATAGAGAGTTGGGAATTTAATTCCATATCTCCCTTCTATCCTATCTACTCGGGGCTACCGCAACTATATTTAAACTACAACTAAACGCAGCCATATCCTAACTTTAGCTACCCATTGGACACCAAACCGAGACAAAAAGAGAGAATGCTTGATTTAAATCTAGAAGGTAAAGAAACAACCACATGATTGAAAGCTTGATTTAACAACTCAACCTGCTGCTCTAACTTCTCGGGAGGAAAAAGTAAAGAGAACAAAGCTATTGCACAAGAATGAAAACAGAGTAAGGGTTAAAAATAATTTGGCAAGGGCAAGGGAGCCACTTGCCTCTACTTCCAGGAAAAAAAACATCAACTATCTCCAAAGCTTGGCACCGGCGGCAAGATCGGCCACCTAAAAGGCCAAAACTTAAGCTTTGAGGAAGAAGAAAGAAATCAGAAATTCTTAACTCCTAGAATCAACCCTAAATCAAGAAAAAAACCTACATGAAAGGGAAGATCTAGACGAGAGCAAGACAAATCCGCTACCGCACGAGAAAAACGAGCTCCCTCCCGCAAACACCGGCCAAAAACCACTGCCTCCTCTCAAAACCCTTCCGCTGCAAGCTCTCCAGGCTCTGGAACGACGAAAATGAGGAGTAAAAACGGTTCACGGCAAAAAAAGATACACTCGGGAGAAAAATTATGGGACACGCCCCAGCCACGCCCGTGACAGGGCCCGACACACCCGTGTCACGGGGCGTATACTCACACATCTACCCACCTACCCACTCGACGATCGTCGATCTCAGCTCGACGGAACAGGGGACACGCCCTGTGACACGCCCATGTCACAGGCCGTGTACCAACTCAAACACCGCTTGAAGATCGTCGAGCGCCGATCGTCGAACAGAGAGACACGCCCCGTTTCACGCCCGTGTCCGATACGACAAGCCCGTGACACTGTCGTGTACTCACAAAAACACCGCCCGTGTCACAGGTCGTGTTCCTACGAAAAACACCAGTCGACCGAAATTTCGTCGACCACACAGCCGAGAGCTCTACCCGGGCACGACACGCGCTGGGTCACGCCCGTGACCCAGGCCATGTCACCCAAACATACACAAAAAACAGCTAACTCTTAGCTAAAAAAGACAAGGCACAAGCCTAACAAGCTCGGCCAAACCAGGCCATGCACAGCACAACAACCACTACAGCTAACAAAACAAACGTCGAAACGACGCGAAAGCAAACGATCCCGGACTTCGGCCAAAACTCGCACCGTAGCTAAACACCCAAGCTACAAAAACAACGGTGAGGTCGAAAACAACATCCGACGATCGCACATGCGGGCTAACACCTCCCGAAGCCAAAACACAAGCATTCCATAAGAGGCCCAACCGAGTCACCAAAATAGACTCCGACTAGCTGGGGAATCTTGCTAACAGGCTACAACCAGGCTATACAAGGAACCTAAAGAGCTAAGACCACGCTTTACAACGGCGAAAGGCTGGAAATGCGTCATCGTAACGTCAATCCAAAATCAAACAAAACAAAGAAAAACCGAGGGCGTTACACTGTGTGTCGACACAGTTACTTCTTTTCTTTAACTTTGTTGAAATTCTGCGGTATGTTGACAAAGTCTTCAGTGTGTCGACACTGCCTTTTGGTGTAGACACAATTGATGTCGACTAAGTATTCTTGCGTGTTGACACTGACTTTTGGTGTCGACACAGTTGATGTCGACTTTGCTTCTTTGTGTGTCGACATAGCCTCTTAGTGTCGACACAAATATTTCTTGTGTCAACACAGCCTTTCCAAGTGTCGACACAATTAACTCCAAGTGCCGACACAGCTTTTCTCTAGTGTCGATACAAGACTTCATAAGTGTCGACACAGCTTCTCTAGGTGTCGACACATGGACTTAGAAATTTTCCTACATTCCTGCATTTACTTAACCTGCACAAATAAACTCAAAACACATCAAATACACCTTAATGCATATCATTGAGCAGGGTGAGGCTTCTTCAAATCTGGTACACATTTTCCAATGTACCCAACAATCTCCCCCTATTTGGAGAAGTCATAACCCTTAGTCAATGATATACATCATTCATAACAAATACATATTTTGATGTATAACAACATTATATGACAGGGTAACTACTTAAACAAAACATATATAAACAATCATCACAGAATAATAACAATGCAATCAAAATGATCATTAATCATGTTTTGTTCAACTTTCAAAAGATTCTTTCATAATAGTTTTACATAGATTTTAAACACTAAAGTTTACAATGTGATAAAATCTAGTAAATCTAATCTAAGGCAGTTCTGGTTCTTGATGACAATTGCTTTGCTTGATTGGACTTTGGCTTGTATAGGAACATCAGTGTCATCAACTGGCTTCTTGCCCTTCATATTCTTCTTCTTTTGTTCTTCAGCTCTAATTCTTTGCCTTTCAAAATAATGAAAAATCTTAGGGAAATATTTCCTAGGCTCCTGAGCATTAGGAGGTAGCTTCCCAAGTTTTGCCTTTCTTCTATACTAAATAATTACTTCTTGCCTAGCTTCATGTTTTCTCCATTCTTGTTCAGAATACCATTTACCCCTATCATGAGTCTGGTCCTTTACAACATTCCAAGCAGTTAATATAATGTTCCTGGAGGTTGGACTCCACTGCTCAAAATCAGGCTTCAATTCTGCCTATTCTCTGAATTGTTTCTTAGACAATAGAGCTTCTTGCTCCTTCAAAACTGCATCTGGCACTGGCTTGTCTACTTTCTCAAAGATAATATTTTAAGCTCCTTCTGGAGGACTGTACATGGACTGTATCTCTTGATGAATCATCTCAAAATCAGCTGGAGGATAGATAACTTGAGCAACTTCAGCTTGAACACCTTCTAAGTAAGTCGGTTGTATACCAGACTCAGCCATATTGTCATCATCACATAGGGGTGGATATCCAAGTGTGGCTCTGATGCTGTTAGATATCCATTTAGCATGATCAAAGCCAGATTTGACGAATACTCTCTCCCCCTTTATGACTTCTCTAGCAATATGATCCCTAAGATCATCTTTCTGAAATCTGATTTGGGCATCCAGAAAATCGACTCCATCTTTATAAAAAGACTTCAACTTCAGTAGCTGTGCAGAGATAGTCTTTTGAGAATCTGTAATAGCAGTTTGGACACATCTATTACTTCTTGTAATTGTGTGGCAAATTCTGCCTTGTCTGTAGCCCTTGCTATAGTCTGTGCAGTAGCAATATTCTTCATCTATGTTACAATCACATTATGTGATTCTGTTAGATTATCATTCATTCTTAGTTGATTCTCTAGGACATAGCTTTGCTTAAGAGATATATCATCAACTTGTGTCTTTATCTTTTCTTGATGGGTAGCTAGGAAAACCACTGCATTACCTTCTTCGTGGAAACAATCAGTCATTTCCTTCTTATTTTGATTCACTTCAAATCTTATTGATTTTATATCTGTTGCCAAGGAGAGTTGTAGATCTTTATGTGTCTCATCCATATATTTCTCCATGGCAATCCTTTGCTCGTCTAACTTGACTTGCAAGGACACCAACAATGAGTTGTAATCAGCTGTTGGGGCAGGTAGTGGAGCAATAGTTTGTAATGCCTTCTTGTAGCTCTGGCTTCTCTTTTTGAAGATCATTAGCTTTCTCTTCTTAGCTCTTGAAGCTTCTTCATCCTCAGATTCTGAGGTACTAGCAATATCAACTCTATCATTAGGACTAGGAGGCAAGTTCTGTGCAGTTCTAGGTTGCTCCCCCTGAGTCCTTTGCTCCGCAGTTTCAGTTCTAATTTGCTCCTCATCATTTCTTATAGTCTCCCCAAGAGACCTCACATGCTCCCCCTCAAGGTTAGCCTGCACTTCCTCAAGATTAACTTGCTCCCCCTCAAAATCTGCTTTCTCCCCCTCAGTATCTTGCTCCATAGCAGTGAACAACTCATCTAGGGTAAATTCTTGTTGAGAAGTGACTGGAGATTCTCTTATCTCAGGAGCATCAGCAGCAACAGATGTATCCACCATGATTACACCTTGAACTTGACTGTGTAGTTGTGTTGGCTGGTCAACATCAATCAAAAAAATCAGTTAGTGTCTCATCTTTATCAATGTGAATTGATTGATTCACCTCTTGAATTACCTCAAGGATTGTTTGTATAGCCATTTCACTGTCCAAGTGGGTTGACTCTTCCTCAATATGAAGCTCCCATGCACTTGTGCACCAAGTGTAGAGTCTTGTGCAGGAATTTCTTGTGCTGTAGATTTTTCAGGAACCTCTTGCCTTTCCTCATCAGGCATGTCCTTAGTTAGGACCCTATCCTATCTTGAGATAATCCTTATGTCCATCCTCCTCATGTGGTTAATTTTAGAACCAGCTGCTTGTTCCATTACTTCTGGAATAGTTCCAGCTAAGTACAGACTCATAATTCTACCCAGATTGGGCTTCTTAATACTTTCCTTAAGCTTTTCAAAAATCACTGATGACCAATCAGTGTTTAATGTGTAGATGATCCTTGTCATAAGGGTGAACATATATTAAGAAATCTTATCATGCCCTCCTGGCTTGCAGAGTATAATTTTGCCTACAACTTCAGAGAAAAACTTCCCTTGCATATTCATGCCTTTCCTGTTCAAAGTTGAGTCAATATTCATGGTGGAAACCAGTCCACACCATATAAGTGCTTCCCTTAGCTTAGATGCAGGTACATCTACTTCTTCTAGTGTTCTTGTCAGGTGAAGAAATTTCCTGAGACTCTTCTGGGTGATTTTCACCTTTACTCATGGACTGTGGATCTAATCTTGAGTCCAGTTTGATCTAGGGTAGCAGCACCAAAGAATTCTAGTGTTTCTTTCTTCCAGATCTTAGTTGGTTCAGAAACTAGAAACTCCAACCCATTCTCAGCAATTAGGGTTACTAGACCTTTATTTTCAGATTCCCCTCCATCAAATGTGTTGTGTACCAGCTCATATCCTTCATTGACATTATCTTTAAGCTTGGGCGCCATTAGGGTTGAGAGAAATCTTGAATTTAGATGAGAGAATTTGGCGACACAAAGTTTTGGTCTCGAAACTATGGAGAGCGTGTCGACAGACAATGTTGTGGACCTATTTATACCTTTCTAAAAACGAAGGTGAAAATGCACGTTATAATCCTCTAAATGTGTCGACACTGTTGAAAAGTGTCGACACAAACTTCTAATGTCTCGACATAAGTGTTGACTTCTATGTGCCGACACTTATACATCTGCGCTCGATGATTAGACGATACTCCACTCGACGAAATCTATGTTGAACCTAAGTGTCGACACTATCTCTGGATGTGTCGACACCTACTCGGGATGTGTTGACACTACTTCTCTGAAGTGTCGACACCAATTTTCTAGATGTGTCGACATCATTTACCTGGAATGTCGACACCACTTCTATGTGTCGACTCAGACAACTGCTTGTGTCGACGCCATTTTACTTAGCCAATATTGTTAAACTAATCTATGTTCAACATTCCTAATTCAATTTTAAACTTATTGAATTTAGTTTCATCTATAGGCTTAGTAAACATATCTGCAATTTGATAATCTGTTTTGACAAATTCTAGTGAGATGCCCTCTTTCTCTACATGTTCTCTAAGAAAATGGTATCTAATTTTTATATGCTTAGTCCTACTATGTGAAACGGGAATATTAGCAATATAAATAGCACTTGTAGAATCACAAAGGAAAGGTGTTCTACTTACTTGAATACCATAGTCTTCTAGCTGGTGTTGAATCCATAATAAATGTGCACAGCAACTTCTTGCTGTCATATATTCAGACTCTGGTGTGGAAATTGTCACACTTATTTACTTCTTACTGCTCCAAGATACCAATCTTCCTCCTAGAAATTGACAGGTGCCTGTAGTACTTTTTCTATCTTCTTTGCAACCTGCAAAATCTGCATCTGAATAGCCTGTCAGTAGAAAATCTCCATTCCTAGGGTACCAAAGGCCTAGATTAGGTGTGCCCTTAAGATATCTCAAAATTCTTTTCACTGCAGTAAGATGAGATTCTTTAGTGCATGATTGGTACCTAGCACAGACACATATAGCATACATGATATCTGGTCTACTAGCAGTCAGATATAGGAGGGGGCCAACTATCCCTCTATACAAAGTTTCATCTACAGGTTTCCCTGCATCATCTTTATTAAGAGACACACTTGACCCCATAGGAGTTCTTATGGTAGTGGATGATTTCATACCATACTTTTTAATTAACTCCAGGGTGAACTTAGACTGAGTTATGTACAAGCCATCTTCAATCTGTCTTACTTGGAGACCCAAGAAAAAACTTAAGTTCTCTCATACTGCTCACTTCAAATTTCACTTGCAAAAGTTTTGCAAACTTTCTACAAAGGTTACTTTCAGTAGACCCAAATATTATGTCATCAACATATATTTGGACTAGGATTATCTTTCCTTTGTATTCCCTTAGGAATAGAGTCTTGTCAAGTTTCCCCCTTGAGAATTTGTTCTCAATGGGGAAACTAGACAGGGTTTCATACCAAGCCCTTGGGGCTTGTTTCAACCCATACAAAGCTTTCCTAAGTCTATAAACATAATCAGGTTTGAGAGGATCAACAAAACCTGAGGGCTGCTCTACATAGACTTCTTCCTTTAGATTTCCATTTAGGAATGCTGACTTTACATCCATTTGAAATACCTTAAAGCCTAGATATGTTGCATAAGCAAGGAACATCCTAATTGCTTCCAGTCTTGCTACTATGGAAAAGGTTTGATCAAAGTCAATACCCTCTTCCTTCTTGTATCCTTTTGCAACAAGTATTGCTTTGTTCTTCACAATAATCTCATTCTCATCCAGTTTGTTCCTAAAGATCCACTTTGTTCCAATGATGTTGTGGTCTTTTGGTTTAGGAACTAACTTCTAGACCTTGCACCTTCTGAATTGATTCAGCTCCTCTTGCATGGCATCAATCCAATGTAGGTCCAAAACAACTTCTTCAAATTTCTTGGGTTCTACTTGTGATAAGAAGCTAGAGCACAGAACTGTGTTTAGATTCTTGCTCCTTATTTGTACTCCTTGTCTTGGATCACTAATTATTTGATTTGCTGGATGATCCTTTAAGTGTATATTAGCTGGAGGTAGTCTATCTTCAGGTTGAACACCTCCAATCTCTTCATTATGTTGCACCACTTGGTTTTCATCAGCATCTGGAGAGTCTTGTACTCCCCCTGGACAACACCTACCATTTTCCACTTCTTGATTTGCAGTAGAATATTCTGTAATGGTAAGCTTGTCCATTCTCTCATTTATACCTGTAGAACTGCAAGCACTACTTGACAATTCATAGTTAATCAGTCTTGTTTCATCAAAGACTACATGTACAGACTCTTCTACAACTTGAGTAATCAAGTTGTAGACTCTATAAGCCTTACTATTATTATTGTACCCAACAAATATCTCATCTTGAGACTTGGCAGCAAACTTAGTTAGATAAGACTTGTCATTGTTAAGTATATAGCACTTGCAATCAAAGATCCTAAAATAGGATAAGTTTGGTTTTCTGCCCTTCATAATCTCATAGGGAGTCTTTTTCTGCCTTTTGGTGATAGTAGCCCTATTGATCACATGACATGCAGTGTTTACTACCTCAGCCCAGAAATATTCTGTGAGAGAAGTGTCACTCAGTAGAGTTCTACCAGCCTCAATCAGTGTTTTATTCTTCCTTTCAGCAATACCATTTTGTTGTGGTGTTCTAGGTGAGGAAAATTCTTGAAAAATCTCAAATTCTTCACACAGTCTTGTCATACTCTCAGATTGAAATTCAGTGCCATGGTCACTGCTGATTTTGACAACAGTATTGTCCAGCTCATTCTGAATTTGTTTGACAAAACTATATAAAACACTTGGGGTTTCAGATTATTGTCTCAGAAAGAACACCCATGAATATCTAGAATAGTCATCTACCAGCACAAATGTGTAGACCTTCCTACCTATACTATGAACTGGCATAGGACCAAAAAGATCTATATGCAAGAGGTATAGACACCTCACTAAATCCTTGTTTTCAAGGCTATGAAAGGAGGATTTGGTTTGCTTGCCTTTTTGACAAACTGAGCATATCCTATCCTTTATACACTTAACTTGAGGACCATTCCTCACTAACTCTTTGTTAAAGAGTTGGCCAATAGTCTTGTAGTTAATATGTTCCAGACTCTTGTGTCATTTAACACAATGAGAGGCTCTCTCATCAGCTATAAGAAAAATAGGAGAAACATTGTTCTCACACTCAAAGTTAAGACAGTATACATTTCTTTTTCTATATCCTGTCAATATGACCTTTTGATCACTTGACCTTTTGATGTGACATCCATTCTTAATAAATGAAATATCATATCCTAAATCACTCAGCTGACTTATGCTTATAAGATTGTGTTTCAAACCTTTCACATAGGCCACTTGAGTGATAGTTATCTGGTTACTAGAAATGTTACCAAATCCTTTAATGATTCCTTTTTCAGAACCACCAAAGTTTACTTTAGGGCCATCCATGATAGGTGTGTAGTCCTTCAGCAACCCCCTTGTTCCAGTCATGTGCCTAGAACATCCACTATCCAAGTACCATATAGGGGCATGCCCTCTTGGACTCACCTGCAATAAAGACTACTTAACCTTAGAACCCAAATGAGTTTTGGGTCCTTGGTTCATGTTAGCCTGAAATTTAACAAATCTGCCTGCAGCTCTTCTAGCAGGCAGACTGTTACTCTCCTTGATGCTGGAATTGTGCCAACAATCTATGGCAAAGTGGCCTACCTTGCCACAACACCAGCACTCAAACTTATTGTACTTTGTTTAGGTACAACCCTAGCTGAATTGTTTACAGCAGGTTTCTTATTTTCTGTTGGGGCTTTGCCTTTAGAATTGGTCTTAGCAGTCCATGCAGTTTTCTTAAACCCTAACCCAGCCTTATCCTTTTGAGGCACAAACTCATCAATCAAGGGTAATACAGATTTTGGTTTAGAAAAACCAGCTACTATCTCCTTTTCTTTCTGAAGTCTATTCTCCAGATTTTTAATATGATCATTCTTAAATATGATAGTACCAATCTGAATAACAGTAATGTTTTTCAGTCTGGCTATCTCATTCAACTTCTGATCCAGCAACTTCTCTGAATCAGATGCAGCCATCTTAAGATCTGTAATTTCCTTAGCCAGAGTTTTGGCCAGGTTTTTGCTTTTCTTTAGTGCCTGCAGCAAGTCTCCATATTCATCTATCAGCTGATGAATATAACCTTCAGACTCAGACCCATCCATATCACTTGATGCAGATGTTGCTGACTCTGACTCAGTACTGCAATCTGAATTTCTAGAAAGACATTTTACCTTATTAGGACTAGGCTGATCCTGGAATTTGTCTTCTTCTGACATAGCCATCAGTCCCTTGCACTGATGGTCTTCTTGTTCATAGATAGAGTTTAGCACTTACAGGAACTCTTCTTCTTCTTCTGCTGCATATAGACCAATGTATGCCTTAGCTTCAGATTCTGACTCTGAAGATGATTGGTCTGTCAGGCTCTTCTCCTTCTTAGAAACAAAGGATTTCTCCTTCTTGCTCTGGTGTTGAGTCTTCTTTTTATCAAAAGACTCTTTTCTTTTATCTGGACACTCAGCCACAATATGTACAGTCCTATTACAGCAGTAGTAAACTATCTTTGATGTTGTAGATTTGCTTGGCTTAGATCTGCTCCTGTCCTTCCTGGATGACTTCCTCTTTTGATAATACTCATCCTTAGGCTGAGATGTGGAAGGCTTAGACTTCCACTGCTTCTTCTTCAGGAATCTATGAAACTGTCTTGTAAATACTGCAAAATCTTCATCTGAGTCACTGCTGTCTAAATTCTGGTTGTCTGAATTATCTGAAGCAGTTTCAGCAACTTTCTTAGGAGGTGATGGAGACATCCTCCTATTTTTCTTAGTGGCTTCAACCTTGAAGGCCACAGACTTTTCTCTATGCTCCCCTTTTGCACTTTTCTCTTCCTCTTTCCTAGCCATCAGTTGCATCTCATATGACAGCAACTTTCCAAATAAGGTTGGAGGAGAGATATCTGCAAGTTTGGCCACTTCCCTAATGGCATAAATCTTAGTGTCCCAATCCTTTATCAAGGATCTTAGGAATTTATCATTCAGTTCATAGGTACTGAAGATTCTTCCATAGGACATCAGCTCATTAACTATTCTATAGAACTTTTTAGAACATTCAGTTATACTGTCAGACTTTCCTTGTCTGAAACTCTCATATTCCTGGTTCAGTATAGATTGTCTATCTTGTCTTACTTCTTCAGAACCCTCCATGTAGACTATTAAAGTATTCCACATTTCCTTGGAGGTCTTGCAGTGAATCAAATTTTGAAAAGTTGCATCATCTATGACACTAACTATGATATTCTGGGCTCTTTTATCCATAGTTGCCAGGATGATCTCATCCTTAGTCATCTCTGAGAAATCCTTGGGAATTCTTTGCTTTGTATCCAGAATAGAAATATTCATAGGAATATAAGGACCTTCCTTGACTGTAATATAGATCTTTGGATCAGAAGCCTCCATAAACAGCCTAACCCTTTCTTTCCAGATGCCAAATATCTCCTTTCTGCATATGGGTAATTTCATATAACCTAGTTCCTTATTATTTACTCCTGAACACATTTTCTTGATCTTGAATCTGCCTTAAGGATCTTACTCAGACTGTTAAGTCCTTTTTTGAGTAACCTCCCTCTAATACAACTTGAAAGAATTAGTGCCTAACCACCTAGAGGGGGGTGAATAGGTATAATTCCTGTTTTTCTTTTAAGGCAGAAAAGTCGTACAGTTAACTAATAATAAACTGCAAATTCTACATCTAACACAGCACAACATTCACAGAAACATTCAATCACAGAGTGCACACAGTTTTTATAGTGGTTCCCCAAGGTCTGGGTACATCCACTTTCCCCCTTCGCCTATCTAGCAGTATGCTAGATTCGGCCTAACTTCTTCTCTTCACCTCAGATCCTCAGATCTTACAACTCATAACCCCAAACAAGGCTCCTACAACTCAGCCTACACAAGGCCTACAACTCAGAGATATCAATCTCCTACAACTCAGGCTCACAGCCCTACCTCAGCATTCGACAAGGCCTATCACTCAGAGAATTTACTCTCCTACACTCAGCCTTTATAAAACAGGCTTACAGCTCAGATCTAGAATAGATCCTACAGAAAATAGTGTTTACAAAGTGTTTTACCACCACCCAGGTAGAGAGAGAAGGGATGGATGGTTTCTTGATCAGTTCTCGGAAGAAACTGATGGCAGAGCACAACCTCTCTTAGCTTTCTTCAAAGCTTCTTGAAT
Source organism: Platanthera guangdongensis (assembly GCA_039583875.1). Lineage (NCBI taxonomy): Eukaryota > Viridiplantae > Streptophyta > Magnoliopsida > Asparagales > Orchidaceae > Platanthera > Platanthera guangdongensis. The sequence continues at coordinate 101,166,276 of CM077167.1, forward strand.
CTAAACTCAGTAGGGTTGAACTCTTGAGAAGTTTATCTTCAATCAGCTTCTGTCTTGAGATTCAGATCTCAATCTGAATCTTTCTTGGCAGCCTGGTTCAGCAACTGTACTTCTTAGATGGAGCTCTCTCTCTCCAACTTCTTAGATCTTCTGTCGAAGGTCTTCTTCTTTTTGTGTTGTTAGATATCTGTGTAAGATCTTCAATCTTAATTATAATAATCACCTCTTCTTTTGAAGGAGAAAGCCTTTATATAGTCTTCCTCCATCATAACCGGCTGATCCGATTTCTAGCAAACTTCTGACAGCTTTGACAGTTGCAATAGACCGGTTAGAAATGTTAGCAGTCAAGTCATCCAGTCACTTCTTGAATTACTGTCTCTGTCTGAAAGTGTCGAGACTGAACTTCATCATGTGTCGACACAAGTAGACTATGTGTCGACACAAGTGGACTAAGTGTCGACACAAGCCTTGTTGGTGTCGACACATCTCCTTTGTTGTTGTTAATACTTCTCGACACAGCCTTCTGTTGAATGTGTCGACACTGATTCTGTATGTCGACACAAATACTTCTTCTTTAACATAGTTGAAACTTTGCTGTGTGTCGACACAAGTCCTGTGTGTCGACACAGTTGATGTCAACAAGGTCTTCTGTGTGTCGACACTGCCTCTGTGTGTCGACACAGTTACTTCTTTTCTTTAACTATGTTGAAATTCTGCAGTATGTTGATAAAATCTTCAGTGTGTCGACACTGCCTTTTGGTGTCGACACAATTGATGTCGACTAAGTATTCCTGTGTGTCGACACTGACTTTTGGTGTCGACACAGTTGATGTCGACTTTGCTTCTTTGTGTGTCGACACAGCCTCTTGGTGTCGACACAAATACTTCTGGTGTCGACATAGCCTTTCCATGTGTCGACATAATTAACTCCAAGTGTCGACACAGCTTTTCTCCAGTATCGACACAATCCTTCATAAGTGTCGACACAGCTTCTTCAGGTGTCGACACATGGACTTAGAAATTTTCCTGCATTCCTGCATTTACTTAACCTGCACATATAAACTCAAAACACATCAAATAACCCTTGATGCATATCATTGAGCAGGGTGAGGCTTCTTCAAATCTGGTACACATTTTCCAATGTATCAAACAATCACCTCCAAAGAAATCCATCAATGTCGGGGACCATTCACTTTCCTGTTCACACTCTATCGATGATGCTAGCTTGACTCAAGCTTGAATCTGTAGGGCTTTAGGATAATAATGGGGTTGGGGTGTATACGTATGTAAGGATGCACAAGGGTAAAAACGACATCTACGCACAACCACAAATGAGCTCATATAAATGATTATCCTCGAACAAACACAAAATGCAGGTGCACCGCACCACCAGACTTGAACTTAATATCAAGGGTGTGTGCACCGCCTACCGCCACAGAAATAAAATCACAAATGGAATTTCCAATGGTCATTCTTATTTCACAACAAACAACATCTCTCTTTTTTTACACTCTTTTCTTTTCTCTCTTTTTTTAATTTTTATAAAGCAACACATTGAGAACAAATTATCAAGAAAACTCCACCACACAACCACATAACAGCAGCACATCAACATCCCAAATGCAAGAAGTAACATACTAATAGCTCGAGATAGGGTCGTGTTACTTGGATAGGATTTTTGGCTTTGGTGATCACGGAGTAGGGCTAAATCAACAGGTGGGATAGGCACAATATAGGCTAACAAAGATTAACGTTAGTATCGGGTACAAGGCTCAATCGGACTAAAATGATGGGCTACATCACGCTCACGCTTGACTAACCATGCACCAATGTTTTGACAGTACTTGGGGCAAATTCTTAGCCACCGAGAAATATGATCCTTCCTCCCGACTCGAGCAAAACGAGTCTAGTAACGGCTACACACATCCCTACACTACCGTTCGATTACACCAGATTCAACATTTTATAGTAGTACAAACAATATTTACATCTTCAGAAAAAGTATAAATCTACGCGCATAAAGATAAATTAAATCTATACTATTACTACACAGACCATGAGTACTTGATTAGGAGCACTGCATGAGTTTCACACTACTTTATCCTAAAATCCTAAGCCAGCATGGCAATTTTAAAGTTTACATAGAAGAAATACATTTGACTCGAGCCGCGCGCGTGGTTAAGATCGCGCACATGTGGGTGTATGTGCACAATGAGAACGTGATTTCATGAAAACAGAAAATAAAAAAATAAAAAGGTGCTTTTAGTATGAAAGTGAAAGTGGTGAATGTGCAAAGGTAACTCGCATAACTCTCCCCCACCAGACTTAATCTAAACAACCTAACACAAGATTTGCAATAAAGTTAATGAAATACAAGTTGGGAGAGAGGATACCCCATGCTCATCAAATGAGCATACCAAAAGATCAGCGTTATTTTCAAAAGAAGGTCCACGACCCAAATGAACTCCACCTGCAAAAGAGAATACCTCCAAGCACGAATACTATAAACATATAATCACAGCAGCACAATTGAACAAATTAAAAGCAGCGAAATTGTGTTATCTACCATAAGCCGTTTTCTTTACCGTCCATAAGTTAGACCAAATACCTGTATTAGTAGTCTTATATAATGTTCAGAGTATAAGTTCATTATGTAGCGATAAATTCTAAAGGAAGACACAGCTTAAAGCAAAAATTAAACTAAAAGAAAGGGGGAGGGCCCCGGAGATCCTTCACTTCTCAGCTAAATGCTGACTTGTGATAGATCCCCCAGTCACACGAGATGAGGAAGAAGCAAAAGCTTTAGGGCCCAGGGAAGACGAATCTCCCCTGCCCCTAGCCTCTTCCTTCTCGCGACGGCGGGAAAAATCCAGCTCCTTGCGCATTAACAATTTATTCCTTCGCAATTCTACGGATGGAGATCGCCAGGGTGGTACAACAACTCCATCCAATCTGTTGGATCCCTAGTTGGATTTGGGTTAGGTTCACTAACTAGGATGTCTGGCCCAAATTGTATAGCTAGGGTCATGTGTTTTGAGTCCTAGAGTTTTGGCCATGTCTTTAGGTTCAACCCTTCATGGACCAACTAGCAGAAGATATCAGATTGACCCAAGACTTAGAAGAAATCAAGTTCAGTATATAAGTTGGACGTAAGTCGAACTCAGCTCAACGATCATTGATCGCTGATCGACGAACTCAGAGTTAATTCTCTGAGTTGGGCTTGACGATATTCGAGCTCAGGTCGACGAAGTCTGGATTTCAACTTCAACACATTATTTCCAGAATACTTCCTCTAAACTCAGCTCGACGAAGATAGATTATTAGCTCGATGAACTTGGAGCATAGAATTGGCAAGTTATTCACAGAATGCAGTTCGTTGTGCTCAGGTCGACGAACTTGGATCTCAGGTCGACGAACAAGTTTTCTCAGGTTGACGAACAGGATTTCTCAGCTCGATGAACTTGGATCTCAAGTCGACGAAATCTATTCTATGGTCGACGATTTCTGTTGCAGTTCCAGACTTAGAGTTTTCCTTATTTTTTGTCCATATTCCACATATTATTTAGCAATTTTTTCCTGAGTAATCAATGCACATATTCCCTGAATATAGCAGTTATTGGCTGCATTAATTATGGTCTTCATCAGGTTAATTACTTGCCTAATTAATTGAGACAGTTGGGGAAACTCATCAATGCAAATAGGGTTGGATCCCTAGTTGATTTGGGCTAGGTTCACTAGCTTAGGATGTGACCCATCATGTATAGTCAGGGTCAAGTTGTGTCCTAGAGTCTAGGTCAAGTCCTTAGGTTCAACTTCAGATGGACCAGCTATCAACAAGACCATCAGAGACTCCGGACCTAGAAGTTTTCAAGATTAAGTAAAGTGAGTTCGACGTTCGTCGAACTCAGCTCGGCGAAAGGTGTTATGCGCTCGACGATCGTGAGATAATTCTTAGTGTTGAGCTCGACGATCCTAGTTCTCTGTTCGACGAATGTTGAGGTTCTACATCAAGCAAAGTCAGGACAACTTCAGAATTTTTCTAAGTCCAGCTTCAAGCTTTAGTCGACGAACTAGATTCTGAGCTCGGCAAACGTGGACCTCAAGTTCTCAATCTCCTAGGTCGACGAAGTCAGCTTCTCAGGTCGACGAATGCAGTTCTCTACTCGATGAATTCTGAACTCAGAGGATTTGTGTCGACACTTAGGGCATGTGTCGACACCAGAAAACTTATGTCGACATCAGGATATCAGTCGACACCAGCTCATGTCGACACCAGAAGATTTGTGTCGACACCAAGATTAATTAGTCGACTCCAGCTTATGTCGACACAGAATATCAGTAGATGCAGAATATTTGGCTAAGTCCACAATCTTTCTTTGCTCGACGAATTTGGATCTCAGTTCGACGAATACTGTCTGACAGTGATAATTATCTGTTCAACGAATGAAGATTGTCTGATCGATAAATGAAGATTGTCTGGTCGACGAACTCAAGCTCAGATCGACGAACTCAAGCTCAGCTCGACGAACTCAAACTCAGCTTGACGAATTGTGTTCTTTGTTCGACGATTCCAGACTAGGTCTTCTTCAGTTTTCCAGTCCCATTTCTTGGCGATGATTCCTGAACAATTAATGCCAGATCTTCTCGGAATGTTACCGTTGGAACGCGGATTAATCATGGACTATTACATGCTGTTTTTCCATGGGACAGTTGGGGAAATTATTGATTGCCGCTTCCTTCCCCGGCCGACTGCAATTACTGCTCAAACATTCAAATTTCGAATGTTCTCAGTCAGTCAATAGACAGAAAAGAATAGAATCAATCAGTAGTAGTAGTACAGCAAGCAATACAGACAATCACACAGACACTCAGATTGCACAGAAGAACAAACTCACAAAAATCTAAAGTTCTACAACAATCAGCCTTGACTAGAGAACAACTTCATCAAGAAGAATAAGAAGAACATTCAAATACTATCAAGAGTCTTCTTCCTTCAACTCTATAGGACAACTTCAAAGGACAGAGAACTAGGATCGTCGAGCTGAGCTGGTGTCGACTGAAATCCAAAATGGCAGATGCTAAGGCAATGAACATCCTGGCTCAAACTATGTCAGATGACATATTTCAAAAGGTGGCTGAGTGCACCTCAGCCAAGGCCATTTGGGATTCCCTCAACCAAATGGTAGCTGGCTCAGCAGATGAGAGAAAAGGCAGGAGATCCAATCTCATATCCCTGTATGAGAATTTCAAGAAGGATGAGGCAAAATCAGTGGCTGATATGTACAACAGGTTGAGTTCAATCATCAATGAGCTCAAAACCCTGGATAAGGACATCACCCTGATAGAGGTGAATGACAAGATATTGATGTGCTTCCCTAGCTCTTGGGACTCCAGAATCTGGCCAATCAAAGAAGCCAGAAGCCTAAATGAGATATCAACTGAATCTCTGCTAGGCAAATTAAAATCCCATGAGCAGCTGATCAAATCAAGAGAAGCAGCAGAACAGAAGGCAACAACTCCAGTGAGAAAGGAGCGCAGCATAGCCTTCAAAGCATCTGAGGAAAGTGAGACATGAACTTCAAATAAAGAACTCATGAGCCTCTTTGCAAAAAGATTCTACAAGATGGCTAGAAAGGATTTCAGAAGGAAGTCATCCAGACAAGATGACAAGCCCAAGTATGACAAGACACCAACCAAGGAGGTTGTGTGCTTTGTATGCAGAAATCCTGGACATTATATCTCTGAATGTCCAGAAAATCAGAAGAAGGAGAAAAACAAAGAAAGAGACTCCAGAAGAAAACACAGCAGCAGACCCTCTTCCAGCAAGTATAAAAAGAAAGGAAAGGGCTTTGTTGCTGAGATATGGAGTGATACAGAAGAAGAAACATCTTCCTCCAGTTCAAGTGAAGAAGAGGAAGAAGTAAGATCCAAGGAGGTTTGCCTAATGGTAATTGATGCCTCCAGGAGCAATTCAGGATCAGAAGGAGAATCTGAAGATGAAGCGGCCTCAGACTCAGAGGCAGATCAGGTTCTTTCTAGTTTTGATTTTAATTCTGATCTATTTAAAACTGAATTCAAAACTATGTGCTTCGATTTAATCAATTCAGAAAAAGAAATAAAAACTCTTAGAGAAAGACTAGGAAGTCTTGGATCTGTTAACTCAAAAAGCATTAAACTGCAAGATCAACTAACCTTAGCTAATGAACAAATAATTAAATTAAAATCTGAATTATGTGAGGCCAAACAACTTGAGCAATCTCTCAATGGGAGAAGTCTCAAGCTGATGGACATTACAAGCATAGTGAATGCCAGATTAAATGGCAAGCTGGGCTTGGGTGCTTCATCAAGTTTACCCCCCATAATTAAGAAAAATATACTTATAACCCCCATCAAGTTTATTTCTGCAAAGGGAAAAGAAAAGTTAATAGACAAACCAATGTCAGAAAGCAATCCAAAACCCATAGACAAGAGAAACAGAAATCAGAAAACAGTTCATAAAAACAAAGTTCAGCAGCATTCGTCGAACGCAGATCGACGAAATGTGGCCAGTTCGTCGAACCCAGATCGACGAACGTTGAACGCAAACTTCAGTTATAACAATTCGTCTAACTGCGATCGACGATCTGTGTATGGTTCGTCGAGCAGAGGTCGACGAACTTGGGGCGCAGAAAATGACTAATGTCATTCTCTGAGCAGAGATCGACGATCTCAGCCCTATTCGTCGAACTCTGGTCGACGAACTTACAACAATTTGTCGAACCCAGAAGGACCAAACAGAAATCATTTCTCTTACAGAAATTTTAAGCCAACTAATAAGGCATTCAATCCAGTAGCTGGTTGGGTTATTCCACCTAGGAGATATCACCCCCTAGGTTACAAATCACAACCTGCATTATCAGTTATATCCAGTTTCTCTTTTCAACCAAATAAAGGACCCAAGGTAACCTGAGTCAAGAACAATTGAGTTTTGTTTTTCCATTACAGGTACAGGTGAAGAGCTGTCCAAGGGTAAGTCAAACCTGGTACTTGGACAGTGGTTGCTCCAAACACATGACAGGCAGCAAGGCAAACTTATCCAATTATAAGTCCAAGCTAGGACCAAAGGTGATTTTTGGAGATTCAAACAGTGGCCAGTCAGAAGGATATGGAGCAGTCAAGATTGGGACCGTTACTTTCAAGAAAGTAACATATGTAAGAGGACTTAAACATAACTGAATATCCATAAGTCAATTATGTGATGAAGGTTATCTGGTACACTTTAACTCTACTTCTTATTCTATTATTAATAATGAAAAGTTAACTGTTTTAATTGGACTTAGACAAGACAACATATACCTAGTAGATTTTATTTCTACCAAAACTGATGTTTGTTTACTCAATATCACTAGTAATCAAAATGAGTTATGGCATAAAAGATTAGGGCATGTAAATCTTAAAAATATATCTAGGTTATCTAAAGACAACCTTGTTAGAGGTTTATCTTCTGGCCCCTACAAGAAGGAAAGCATATGTAGGGCTTGTCAATTAGGCAAGCAAACCAAAACTAGTTTTAAATCCATTAATAAAAGTGATTCACCTAGAATATTGTATTTGCTTCATGTGGATCTATTTGGACCCAATGTAGTACAAAGCCTAGGAGGGAAGTCTTATACTTTAGTGATTATTGATGACTTCTCTAGATTCAGTTGGGTAGCCTTTCTGAGAGCTAAGTCAGATACATTCAAGGTTCTTACAGATTTTCTCAGGACCATACAGATTGAGTTCTCTACTCATGTTGCATTTCTCAGAAGTGATCATGGCACAGAGTTTGAGTATCTTCTTATGCATGAATTCTGTGAGAAGGAAGGTATCAAGCAGTGCTTCTCAGCTCCTAGAACTCCCCAACAAAATGGGGTTGCTGAAAGGAAAAATAGGACACTCATTGAATCTGCAGGCACATTATTGGCAGATGCTTACATGCCTCTATCCTTTTGGGCAGAAGCTGTAAATACTGTCAACTATGTCCTGAATAGAAGCCTTATACATAAATTGAAAAATAAGACCCCCTATGAATTACTTAAAGAGAAGAAACCTAAAATCACATACTTTAAAGTTTTTGGTTGTATTTGTTACATTCACACAAATAACAAGAGATACATTAGAAAGTTTGAGGCTAAGGCTGAAAAAGGGATTTTTCTAGGATACTCCAAAGTAAGCAAGGCCTATAGGGTTTTTAATAAATCCACCCTTAAAATTGAAGAATCTGTTCATGTATCTTTTGATGAAGCTAACATGTCTTATAAGGAGAAAGAGATTTCTACCAATAGCTTGTTGCAGGTTCCATAACTGTGTGAGTCTATGGATGGACTAAACCTTGCCCAAGAGGTATCAACCCATCCTACGCCACAGGCTGCTAAACATAGTGAAGAAGAAATCCAAGTGGAAGTGGCTGAACTTCCTTCAACAGCTAGTATAATTCCTCAAGTGTAATTAATTACAGAAGCTGTTGCTCAACAAACTCCACCAACTGATCTTGTCACACTTAGAGATCACCCCAGATCTCAAGTGATTGGAGACATTTCAGCAGGTGTACAGACAAGGCATCAACTCAACCTAGACTTGATGCATGCCTGTTTTCTCTCTCAAATTGAACCTCTCACCATCCATGAAGCTGAGCAAGATCCCCACTGGATCATTGCAATGCAAGAGACACTAAATCAGTTTGAGAGATGTAGAGTTTGAGATTTGGTTCCAAGACCCCATAACTACCCAGTTATTGGAACCAAATGGGTCAACAGGAACAAGTTGGATGCTCAAGGCAATAAAGTGAGGAACAAGGCTAGGCTTGTTGCTCAAGGCTACAGGCAAGAGGAAGGAATTGACTATGACCAAACCTTTGCCCCTTTTGCAAGGTTAGAGGCCATTAGGATATTCCTTGCCTATGCAGCTCACAGGAGATTCAAAGTCTTCCAAATGGATATCAAGAGTGCATTCTTGAATGGAGTGCTTCAAGAAGAGGTTTATATAGAACAACCTCTAGGTTTTATCTCTAACTTATCCCTCTTTTGTATTTAAATTGCATAAAGCTCTCTATGGTTTAAAGCAAGCTCCAAGAGCTTGGTATGAGATCTTAGCAAGCTTTATTTTAGAGCATAAATTTACAAGAGGAACCATAGATAAAACTCTTTTCACTAGACATCATAAGGACCAAATATTGTTAATACAAATATATGTGGATGACATCATCTTTGGGTCTACTGATCCCAAATTGTGCAAGAGGTTTGCTGACCTCATGCATTCTAAATTTGAGATGAGTAGCATGGGTGAGCTTTCCAACTTCCTTGGTCTCCAAGTGAAGCAGCTCCCTGATGGTATCTTCCTCTCCCAAGGTAAGTATGCTAAAGAGCTTATTAAGAAGTTTGTGATGGGTGATGCTTCATGAATGAAGACACCTATGGCTACAAATGCTGTTGTGGATTCTGATGCAGCAGGGAAACCTGTAGATCAAAAAAATTATAGGGCAATTATTGGGTCCCTATTATACCTAACAGCTAGCAGACCTGATATAATGTTTGCCACATGTCTTTGTGCTAGGTTCCAAGTGAACACTAAAGAATCTCATCCTATTTTCCTAAAAAGAATTTTGAGATATATAAAGAGTTGTCCTAATCTAGGACTTTGGTATCCTGCAGATTCAGAATTTGAGTTAACTGGATACTGAGATGCTGACTATGCTGGATGTAAAGTGGACAGGAAGAGTACCTCTAGAACTTGCCAGTTCATGGTTATGAGACTTGTCTCCTGGTTTTGCAAAAAGCAGACATTTGTGTCTACATCAACTACAGAAGCAGAATACATGGCTGTTGGCTGCTGCTGTTCACAAATGCTATGGATACAAAACCAACTCCTAGACTATGGTGTCAACTTAAATAATTCAACATTATTTTGTGATAATACTAGTGCTATTGCTATAGCACAGAATCCAGTTCACCATTCTAGGACTAAACATATTGAAATAAGACATCATTTCATTAGAGATAATGTAGACAAAAAGAAAATTAACTTAATCCATATTCCTACTGATCTACAGAGAGCAGACATTTTCACCAAGCCCTTGGATGAGAAAACTCATCTGTTCTTTATAAATCAACTGGGAATAATTAATGGAGAAGAGATAACTTAGTTTCTGTCTGCATTCGATGAATTTTCCAGAGTTCGTTGAACGGAGTTCGACGAATTAGGGAAAGTCTGAGAGATTCTCATCGAACGGAGATCGACGAATTCTCTGTGTGGAAAAAATTTCCGTCGACCGGAGTTCGACGAACTTTGCTTCAGAAGATATTTCGTCGAACGGAGTTCGACGAACTGTTTTCGATTCTTCTGGATGAGATCGACGAATTAATTGTCTATAATTTATTTCGTCGAGCTCAGTTCGAAGAATTGTTTCTTTTTCGTGAAACTGAGATTGTCGATTCATATTCTGAAAATCTTATATCTAGATTTTCTTCGACCTCCGTCTCGCGCTTTCAGTTCTTTTGCTCTTGATCGTCATTTTCTCGGTGTCTTTCTTGCAGGTCATCAATGGCGATTCCAGCAAGCACTTTAGCCGTAATGAAATTTGTTACTGGTTTTGATATGGATTTCGATTCGTTCCAACATTCTGACCCCATATTCCTCTATATCTTGGAACTGCTAGAAGAACTTCATCTCAAGGATTTCATGACCCGACGAATTAAACTGCATGCGATTGAAATCAGGGAATGGGTATACACATCTACTGCTTCTGAGGATGATACCTTGACAGGAACTATCGGGAGTACTGCCGTTTCATTATCTCCCGCAATTCTTTCTGAGATTTTTGGATTAGTCAATGGAGAAGATAACATGGAAATGGATTCTGAAGAATTTGGTGATATGCTAAAGTTAATGGGGTTTTCTGGAAGCAACCCTAATAAGCTTTTGAAGAACCAACTATCTGCCGCGTACCAGTTCCTGGCGGACATAGTAGGAAAAGTGTTGATGGGCAAGCACTCAGCGCACGACTACATCACCTGTTACCAATTCCTGGTTATGTGCACCATGGTGAACACGAGACATGTCAAATGGGGCATAATTTTCTTTGAGTTGATAAAGAAAAAGAATAGTAAGAAAGAGGTCTGCTTCGGCAGAAGTTTGGGAATTTTTCTTCAAGAGAAGGCTGGTGAACTCATGGTCTCCCCGACCATCTTCATCAACGCCAGCAAGCGCCTCACCTGCGCCTTGTTTGGCAGATGGGAGAGGACAATCTCCAAGCCCTCAAAGGCATTTTCCTCTCCCATCCCAACTTCTGAGAGTACTAGGGCTGTGAAAGCCAATCCCCTCCCTGCAAAAGAGGTCATTCCATCTCCCCTTCGCCCACACTTATCCTCCATTCCATCTTACAACATACCCACAGACTTTGCCATGCCAGATTCCCCCATTCCATCTTCATCTCCATCCACTTATGTTATTCCATCCTCTTCCCCTTCCCCATTTGATCCATCTACCATCATATCATTGCTCACTCCCCTCATCAAATCTCTCATCCAAGAGGCCATTACACCTCTTGTGACCTCCATCAATTCCTTATCTGCCCAAACTTCTCTTCTCTCTGCTACCCCCTCTTCATCCAGGGTCCTGGCTCCAGGTTCTCCTGAACCCAGGTAGGGGGAGATGCGCAGTGATGAAGTTGTAGCAGATGCAGATGCAGCAGCACCAGTCACAACAGCAGTTCCCTCTACAACAAATGCAGAAATTTTGGAAATTTTTCCCGAATATAATTCTGAGATGAATGAATTAATTCATTTAATGGATACTGATAATGACTTAGATGAGTCAGTTGAGCAAATAAAACCTGTTGGTGATTTCCAGTTAAATCCCACAATTAATTTGTCTGTGCTGTTGAGAAATTTTGACACTATTTTTGTACAGTTACCCTCTGCTAAGCCACATTTGGCTATTGTACCTTATACCTCTCTAGTTAGTCCAGCAGTTGCTAAGCAACTCTGTGACAGTTTTGTTATTCCAGTTTTAGCTTCAACCTCTACAGCTAGTCCAAAAGTCATTCCAGAAGATATCTCAGCCCCAAGTTTTGTTATGGATGACTCTCCTATGCCTGATCTGGATGAGCTAATCCTAGCTGACATTGAAGAGGAGAACAAGATAGCAGCTGAAAGCTCTGCCCCTATCATTTCTTATTCTTGTACAGTTACTTCTTCTATTGTTGCTGAAACTTCAGTCCCTGAAACTTCAACCTCTACCCTTGCTTCTACAGAAAAAGCTGTTCTTGATGCTAAAACTCTAAAAGCTTTGGATGCACTTTATGATAACCCTCAGGGTACTGATTCTGAAGATGAAGCTGATGATGATGATGATTCTAATGAAGATGTTGCTAGTAAGAAAAAGAAGATGTTTTCAAAGAAAAGGAAGGCTCCACATCCTCCAGCCCCTAAACCTAATCCCACTACTGATACCCCTTATTACATTCTGCACAATGTCACTCCATACAAGGGAATGCCTGCATGGATGTGGTTGTTAAAGAACCAGCAGAAGGATAGGAAGAGAAGGAGATATTCCCCTCCTCCAGTTCACAGATTCAGAAAGGATCCACCTCCTCCTCCTCCTCCAGCAGCTGGGGTCAGTGGCTCTAGCTTCCAGAGATCTGCCCCCATGGAAACATATCAGAGACAGTCAGGGATATCATCTAGAAGCAGCCAGCAGAGGCAGCCATCCTCAAGTAATCAACAACAGCATCAACAGTAAAAGCAACAAACATCTGAAGAACAGAAAGCTGACAGTCCAAAAAGGCCTTACTCTCCTCCAACTCCTTTTGAAGATCCTGAAACTGTAAATACTGCAAGAATGGCTAGGTACCAGGAACTAATTGGACTATCTTTGATCAATAAAGCCAAGGCTGAAGGAAAAGACACATTAGGATTCACAACAATATCAAAGTACAGAAAAGAAGAATTGAAATGATTTGACAAGGGAAACAAGTTGTTCAATGTTGATGATTATATGAAACCCCATCCAGAAGCAGTTGTCCCCAGAGCTACTTCATTAAATATTATTGGGGCAGCCAATATGACTATGACAAAGGCTTACGCTTCAGATCCAAAGAGAGAAATCATCTTCAAAAAGCCAGGAGAACAGACAGCAGAAGACAGGTCCAAGCAGAAAAAGAAGAAGTAATCTTTATCTTGTTTTAGTTTCTTTCTGCTCTTTGTTTCAGAACTATGCTATTTGTTTAAACAAATCTGTGTATATATATATCTGTTGCATGTGTTGGTAATTCTCTGCCAGATATATCTCTTTTCTTGCTTTGTTTATTTGTTTGTTTATATCTTGAGTCTTTGTTAGTGACCTCACCCAAATAGGGGGAGATTGTTGGATCCCTAGTTGATTTGGGCTAGGTTCACTGGCTTAGGATGTGACCCATCATGTATAGTGAGGGTCAAGTTGTGTCCTAGATCTAGGTCAAGTCCTTAGGTTCAACTTCAGATGGACCAACTATCAACAAGACCATCAGAGACTCCAGACCTAGAAGTTTTGAAGACTAAGTAAAGTGAGTTCGACATTCGTCGAACTCAGCTCGACTAAAGGTGTTCTACGCTCGACGATCGTGAGACAATTCTTAGTGCTAAGCTCGACGATCCTAGTTCTCTGTTCGACGAATGTTGAGGTTCTACATCAAGCCAAAGTCAGGACAACTTCAGAATATTTCTAAGTCCAGCTTCAAGCTTTGGTCGACGAACTAGATTCTGAGCTCGACGAACTTGGACCTCAAGTTCTCAACCTCTCAGGTCGACGAAGTCATCTTCTCAGGTTGACGAATGCAGTTCTCTACTCGACAAATTCTGAACTCAGAGGATTTGTGTCGACACTTAGGGCATGTGTCGACACCAGACAACTTATGTTGACACCAGGATATCAGTCGACACCAGCTCATATCGACACCAGAAGATTTGAGTCGACACCAAGATTAATCAGTCGACACCAGCTTATGTCGACACAGAATATCAGTAGATGCAGAATATTTAGGTAAGTCCACAATCTTTCTTCGCTCGATGAATTTGGATCTTAGTTCGACGAATACTGTCTGACAGTGATATTTATCTACTCAATGAATGAAGATTGTCTAATCGACTAATGAAGATTGTCTGGTCGACGAACTCAAGCTCAGCTCGACAAACTCAAGCTCAGCTCGACGAACTCAAACTCAGCTCGACGAATTGTGTTGTTCGTTCGACGATTCTAGACTAGGTCTTCTTCAATTTTCCTGTCCCGTTTCTTGGCGATGATTCCTGAACAATTAATGCCAGATCTTCTCAAATGTTACCGTTGGAACGCGCATTAATCATGGACTATTACATGCCATTTTTCCATGGGACAGTTGGGTAAATTATTGATTGTCACTTCCTTCCCAGGCCGACTGCAGTTACTGCTCAAACATTCAAATTTCGAATGTTCTCAGTCAGTCAATAGACAGAAAAGAATGGAATCAATCAGTAGTAGTATAGCAAGCAATACAGACAATCAGACAGACACTCAAATTGCACAGAAGGACAAACTCACAAAAATCTAAAGTTCTACAGCAATCAGCCTTGACTAGAGAACAACTTCATCAAGAAGAAGAAGAACATTCCAATACTATCAAGAGTCTTCTTCCTTCAACTCTACAGGACAACTTCAAATGATAACAAATCTCTATCTGTCAAAGAAGTTCCTGAACAATTTCTGGTCCAGGCATTCTAGGTCTTTGAAGACCTATCACCCTGAAGCAGTGCTCCAGCTTTCCTTATACACTCAAGATCTCAGGGGGAGCAAATCTGCTACAATCAATCCACAAGTCTTCTCAGTTGATATTGAGAAAGAGAAGACCCCATCACCCTCTTTTCAATTCTTGTACAGGGTTTTAATTCCCTTCAAAATTATTCTGTTTGCAATTCTCCTTCCAAAAGACTTGAGGTTTTGGTTTTTGAGCACCTGAACAAAAGCTCATTGGTGTCAGACACCTGATCAAAAACCTGAGTGGATTCCTACCAGGGTGGTAGAAGAGTGGATGTACCCAGGTTGGGGAACCACTATACAATTTCTTGTGTCGTCTGGTTGCCCTTTATTTTTGTTTTGACTGTGTTGTTCTGTGATTAATAGGTTGCTGTGTTTAGTTTATTTTATTTGCTGACTTATTCACCTAGGCTTAGAACAAAAGTTGTAAAAAGTTTGAAGAAAGCATAATACTCTATTCACCCCCCCCCCCCCTCTAGAGTATTTCAAATCTAACCTGCACTTTCAAATAGTCTCCATCCAATTTTCATTCTCCAGGCAGTCCGTATTAAATGCAGACAATTCAAAATTCAAAGGAGAATTTCAACAAAGATTATAAAAGAGATTTCTCTCATTTCAGTCGACAGCAAGAAAGTAACAAGGAAGAATATAACAGAACCAGAGAAGATACAGAAAATCACTCAGGCATTCTCAATACAGAAAACACTTTATTTTCTCCTTGATCTTTCTAAAGAAGAAGAAGACAACAAACACAAAATCAGGAGTCTTCTTCAACTTCAACTCCAGGAGCTTTCAAGGACAACAATCACTATCAGTAAGAAGTTCCTAGATCTTTTCAAGTCAAGGTTGAAGACCTACACCCTGAGCAACGCTTCAAGTGATTTCTGGATAATCCTTTACAACAGCAATGCACTTGTCTTCTCAGTTGTTTGAGAAAGAGAAGACATCATCAATCTCTCTCCCCTCTCCTATATAAAGGGTTTATTAACTCCCATCAAAAGTTTATTTTGGTTTTTGGGCAACTAATCAAAAGCTCAAAGGTGGCAGTAACCTGATCAAAAACCTGTGACTGGATTCCTATCAGGGTGGTAGAAGAGTGGATGTACCCAGGTTGGGAAACCACTATAAAATTCTTGTGTTGTCTGGTTGCCCTCTTTCTTATTGTTCTTACTGTGGTTGTGATAGATTAGTTTGGTGTGTTAGAGTATATTAATTTAGATTGTTTTTCCCTTTCTATTATTATTGGTATCACATATTCTTTACTCTGATAAAATCTTAAACAACCAAAAAGTTTTAAAATACTTTATTCACCCCCCTAGAGTAATCAGATCTAACCCCTATATTTCAATTGGTATCAGAGCAGGTTCCTTTGGTGGTACAAGCTAACACTTGAACCAAATGATCCTTTGTTAGGTCTGATCTTAGTTTGGTAATTACACAGCATAGCATAGAACAAAGACTATGCAAGCACCAGACCTCTAGTCTGAAACTTGAATAAATTTGCAATCTGGAATGCAAGAGTTAGGCTGCATATGAATTCCATTGATGAGGACATATATAATTCTATTTTGATAGGTCCTCCTTAACCAACAACTACTACTACATCTACTTTAACTTCAAGCACACATGCTATTCCACCACCTGAGTGGACAGATGCTCAAAAAAATGCAAAAATTGTAGATGCAAAGGCCATGAATATATTGGCTCAAACTATGTCAGATGACATATTTCAAAAGATGGTTGAATGCACATCTGCAAAAGTAATCTGGGACTCTCAAAATCAGATGGTTGTTGGGTCAGCAGATGAGAGAAATGATAGGAGATCAAACCTTATCTCCTAGTATGAGAACTTCAAGAAGGAAGAATTAGAATCTGTTGGTGACATGTATAACAGATTTAGTGCAATTATTAGTGGGATGAGGACCTTGTACAAAGACATCTCTCTCACTGAGGTGAATGACAAAATCCTAATGTGCTTCCCCAGCACTTGGGATCCAGGATATGGCCAATTAAGGAGGCCAGAAGCTTGAATGAGATCTCTACAGAATCTCTCCTGGGAAAGCTCAAAATATATGAGTTGTTTATCAAGTCCAGGGAAGCCGTAGAATAGAAGACCCCTATAACATCAAGAAAGGAGTAGAACATAGCTTTTAAAGCTGCAGAAGAAACTGAAGCTCCAACATCAAATGAAGAACTCCTGAGTCTCTTAGCCAAGAGATTCTACAAAATGGCAAGGAAGGACTTCAGGAGAAAGTCATCCAGACATGACGAAAAACCCAGGTATGATAAAACACACACTAAGGAAATTTTATGCTTTAGGTGCAGGAAATGAGGACACTTCATTTCTGAATGTCCTGAAAATCAAAAGAAGGAGAAAAGGAGAGAAAACGACCCCAGGAAGCACCACTCAAGCAAGCCTTCATCCAGCAAGCACAAAAGAAAATAAAAGGGCTTTGTGGCTGAGACGTGATTGATACTGAAGAGAAATCTACATCTTCTAGCTCCAGTGAAGATGAAGAAGAAGCAAAAGCAAGGGAAGTTTGCCTTATGGCTATCAATGCCTTAGGTAGTCCATCTGATGCTGAGGAACAATCAGAAGAATCAGACAATGAAGAATCTAAATCAGAAGCTGATCAGGTATTATCATCCTTTGATTACAATTCTGATAGTTTTAAAACTTAATTTAAATCCATGTGTATAGATTTAATAAATTCTGAAAAAGGCATTAAAACACCTAGGAAAAAATTATCTGAACATGAAAACCTTGTTCCTGAAAACATTAAATTATAAGATGAACTAACCTTGGATCTGGCTCATTTGAGCCCTATGTCTCGCCTAATAGATCTAGGAAACTAGTACGGGTAGAGGTGAGGTGAAACGGACCTGAGTTGGTGGCTGGTGGCGAGGATGGATGCGGGTGGCCATTCCCGACCTTGCTCCGACAACACCTTTCGGATTCATGGTTCCTGCACCGTTTCCTCACTCCAGCTACCGGGTTTTACTCTCTCTTGCCCTTTGAAGCTAATGGAACCATTATTTCTGGCTGGGAGGGGGGTATATGGGGAGATACAACCAATGCAGCTCGGTTTGGTGCTTTGGTTGTATCACCCATCATGCCAGGTGGGCACCATGTATTCAAATCCTCTATCAATTCCCGGAGGAGGCCAGCCAGCACCAGTTACAGGCTGATGGAACCAAGGCCAAGTGACCTCTGCCTCTTTAATTCGCCTGCTGCATCAAGCCAAAATCTGCCTGAGAAAGACACTCGACGATCATCGAACGCAGGGATCACTCGACGATCGTCGAACGCAGGTCTAAATCGTCGAACGGAGATCCAGATCGTCGAACGCAGCTTGACACAGCTGGACACGCCCTATGACACGCCCGTGTCACAGGCCGTGTACACCTACCCTACTATCGACACTCGACACTCGATGATCGTCGAGTCGAGGGGACACGCCCCCCCCCCCCCCCCACCGTCACACCCGTGTCGTCTGACGTGTTTCCCCTACACGGCGGCAGACACTCCCCAGCTAACTTCGTCGAACTGAGTTCGTCGACCATAAGGAGACACGCCCTGGGACGCACCCGTGTCCCAGGCCGTGTCATCCAAAAATTTTTCTGATGTTATCAGTCGTCGAGCATCTTTCATTGAAGGCGGAATGGGACATGCCCGGGGACACGCCCGTGTCCCAGGCCATGTCACCCAAAATTTTTCCTTCCAAAAAGTGGGATGTTACAGTAAGTGAATCCCTAGTTATACTAGTTACTCTTGCAATTCAGTTTTACCTACAGTTTTGGTTAGCCCAGGACTGCCCAAGGTATTCCACGTGAAGGGCTCTCGAAGGTACTAGGAACTACGATGGGATTACGCCCAAAGCCCCCTTTCGCAAGACACTTACTATTATTGGTTGCTATCAAATTTCCCAAACCCTTACTTGTTGTATTGGATCTAACCCTAGAGTATTTGACACTTCCTCCCCACGAGAAAGACGATCTTTCATCAATCCCGAGCACCACTTAACACTAGCCAGTCCAACACTCTACACATCCTATCTTCCAATGATGAACTCAATTTTTTTTATCTAAACTCGCAAAATCTCTAACCCCAACTCATGTGCTCAAATTCATATTCTGACAAAATTTCTGCAGTTTTACTAAATGCAGACCAACCTAAGATATATGAAGTGTAAAATGAGAGGTACTCAGAATATTCATCTAGTATCAATATAATAATTATTAAAGGGCTGCCATGACCTTTTTTAACCTAATTCCAGAATTTCATAATTTTCATAATTTCTCTAATATTTTATTTAATTATTCCAGTAATACTGATGTCGCCGCCCCGCTACCTCCACTAGATGACGATCCAGTTGTCGCGGCACTACAACATAAAGACCTTCAGAGCCGTGATGACGCCAACGGAAGACGCCGCTACAACCTCCGCCCGCAGCGTGCTACACCAACTTGAAGACTATTTTAATTAATTTCTCCTGCTTTTATTACTTTATGTGCGAATATAAAATTATTCCAATCTTGGTTAATAATTTTATATTCATTTGGGACTTGTAATCTTTATTTATTTTCTGCAAACATTTGGTGTGTATTTAGCCTTCCGGATGGATGAGATTTCATCTCCATATTGGATGGCTAGATGTGTGTTGTAACTCCTATATAAGGAGATCCTTTTGAGAATGAAGTTAGAGAAGAAATTAAAATAAACCCTAACTCTCTTTGAGAGTGTTCGGCCAAGGAGTTCCTCCATAGCCGCCAGCCAAGGTGTGAAGCCGCCGCCCCCCCTTGCTTCCTCCCATACTTCGGTGCGATGCCGGCGTGGTTTCCTTTCGGTGCGACTCCAAGGAAGAAGGTTGCAACCGATTCGGTGTGAAGCCGGTGTATCCGTGGAGAGAGTGATTCTCCCACCTTATCTTGAGTGGTTGATGTTCTTGGTTGGGTAACTCCTTCCCCTTTAGTGATTCTTGCTTTAGAGTTTGTGGAGGTTTTTGCAAACCGTTTCTTCCGTGATTTTAAAATACGTCGCTTGCAAAATCCGATTTTCAATTTCAATGTTATTGAACCTCTTGTGATCCGGATTGGGAAGATCTATTGCGAGAGTGAGACTTGGCCTAGCCTTGACTTGCCCTCCAAGATTGGCACATTTTGGTGTTGACAAGGGAGTTAATCTCAACTCGAACTCGATCGCCTATTGAAGTTTTCCGCCGCTCCGAGAGTAAATTATTGATGCGTTAAAATGGCTCAAGTTGGTACAATAGATACATGTGTAGTTGCGGTGAGTTGTGTGCTTGTTGGAGAGGTAGGTCTTAAGGACGTTGTGTCGAGTCCGGCTTACGGTGAGTTGTGTGCTTGTTGGAGAGGTAGGTCCTAAGGATGTTGTATCGAGTCCGGCTTGATTCCTCTATATTGATTTTATCACTCGGATTTTGGGAGCCACCCGACCCCTTTTCGCTCGCTTTTGGTCGGAGCCCTCCCATCTTGTCTTTATGTTTTGAGGCGATAGTTTCCGTTAGTGTATCGAGCATGTCTCACGGTCTTCCCTACATCAATTTGGTATCAGAGGAGGTTGTTTCAACTCCCACGTTGCAAACATCCTCGATGCGTTCCTTGTTGGTCATTCTAATCTTTAGAACAACAAAACAATTATTTTCGGTGGTCTGCCAATAGCGGGCTGAAATCTTTATTTTTCAGCGAAATTTCAAAAAACAAAAAAATTTAACGATCCACGTGTTCCTCACATCGTGAAACTATAAACGTATCCTATTTCAAATATAGCTACAGCCCTAGGAAAAATTATCTTCCCAAGATTTTTATAAACCTGAATGCGCACTAGGCTAGGATCAGAGTACACAACACCGTCTACGTCTAGGATGGTTGCGAACGAGCGTGGGAATCCCAACACCGAGGCCATAGCAGGGCTACGTAACGAAATGACGGAGCTTAGAAACATGTTAGCACAGATCCTACATAATAAAGCAAGGCCACCACCGCCACCCATTAATGTTGAGCAGCCCAACCGGCGCCAACAAACTCCTGAATCGGATTCCGATGAGGACTCTCCCCGAGTGCCCCCTTGAGAACACCGCCACGATCGTGCTTACGATATTACTAGGTCCATTAAGATCGACGCCCCCACTTATGATGGCATGGGAGATCCCCAGATCTTCATTACTTGGGTGGTGGATATGGAGTGCTACTTCGATTGGCACACCCTTACGGACCATCAAAAGGTCCAAGTTTCCAGGATGAGGCTAACGGGACGTGCCAAAACTTATTGGCTGAATGAAGAGCGTAGGCTAGGAACCGGGAACGGGGTCCCACTTATTTGATGGGCCGTGATGAAGAACCTGTTGACCGATCAGTACGTTCCCGCGTACCATCAGACACAGATGTTTGACGAGTTTGCCACTCTGCGGCAGGGCTCCAATTCAGTAGCTGAGTATATGGGAGAACTGAAAGACCATATGGTACGTTGTGATCTGAGGGAGATCCCTGAGGTCACCCTATCCAGATTTCGTAAGGGGCTTCATCCCGATATTTAGCGGAAGCTCTTACGATATGGTCATACGGATCTGAACACGACATTTAATGCCGCCCTCGACATCGAAAAGCACTTAACCTCTAAGGCTCAGTCTCGTTATTCCCATGCGAAGGGAAAGTCCATAGTTGGAGCCTCTTCCTCCACATATTAGGATAAAGGGAAGTTTTGGTCCGCCTAGTCAAAGTCTGTCGTGATCACTGCTAGGAATGCCAAGAACCTCGCAAGTGAGTCTATCCCCATCGGGAAGGTGAGCAAGTCTAACGCTACGTGTTACTCTTGCGGCAATCAAGGTCACTATGCCTTTGAATGCCCAACGAAGACTAAAGCCATAACCCTACTAGAGTCGACTACCGACCTTGTTGATTTCATTTATGAGGCCGCTGAGGAGAGTGACACAAATGGGGTCCCAAGTGATTTAGAGGACGAGCACCCCCATATAGTGATGCGTTGTATCTTGACCACTCCTCGTCTGTTAGATGACTGGAAAAGGACGAGTATATTTTCCCTGATCTTTAAGAGTGGTGAGAAGTTGTGCAAGTTGATCATTGATAGTGGCAGTTGTGTAAACGTCATCTCTAAGAATGTCGTTACACGTATGTCCTTGACTACACAGCCCCACCCGACTCCATATCAGGTAGCTTGGATTAATAAGGTTACTGTCTCGGTCACCAAGAGTTGCCTTGTACCTCTCTTGATCAAATCCTATACTGACGAGGTGTGGTGCGATGTCCTTCCAATGGACGCTTGTCACGTGTTGTTGGGCCTCCCTTGGCTTTATGACCGCGACGTGACATGCTTTGGGAGAGCCAACACATATGAGTTTAAATTTAATGGCAAGGTCATTACGTTGAGACCGACCGTCCCGAAGGAGCCAGTAGCTTTGGCTAAGGACACCACTGTTCCAGTCGAGAGGAAAATGTTGAGTCTCGTGGGAAGAAAAGAATTTATGAAGGATCCCTTTCTTGATGGGATGATGTACGCACTAGTACTTATGAGTGCAAAGGGGGATACGAGAGCATTGGATGATTTGCCTAAAGAGTTACGGGAATTGTTGGATGAATATAAGGACGTGTACCCGGATGAGCTACCTTCGGTATTACCACCGCTTAGGAATATACAGCATGTTATAGACCTTATCCTTGGTTCCTCCTTACCGAACCAGCCCCACTATAGGCTTCACCCCACTGCCCATAAAGAGTTACAGACCCAGATCGAGGATTTGATGAAAAAGGGGTTCATTAGGACTAGTATGATTCCATGTGCGGTACCTGCCCTTCTTGCCCCCAAGAAGGATGGTACGTGGAGAATGTGTGTTGATAGCCGTGCCATCAACAAGATTACCATCAAATACAGATTTCCTATTCCGCAATTAGATGACCTCCTAGATGTCTTATCTGGTGCTACCATTTTTTTCAAAGTTAGATTTGCGGAGTGGCTATCACCAGATCAGGATCCGTGAGGGGGACGAATGGAAGACAGCGTTTAAGTCCAAGGATGGGTTATACGAGTGGATTGTGATGCCCTTTGGGCTATCCAATGCCCCCAGTACCTTCTCCCGGATGATGACACATGTCTTTCAACCTTACATGGGGAAGTTTGTGGTCGTCTATTTTGATGACATCTTAGTCTTTAATAGCGCCACTGCCGAGCACGTCTCCCACATGAGGTCGGTTCTTTCCACCCTGCGGAAGGAAACCATATTCCTTAATCTCAAGAAATGCACATTCTATGTCACTGAAGTGGAGTTCTTAGGCTATATAGTCGGTTCGGAAGTCATTAAAGTTGACCCTAATAAGGTTAAAGTCATTAAGGATTGGCCCGAACCGACCACATTACGAGAGGTGCGAAGTTTCCATGGGTTAGCTACTTTTTACGGCCATTTTATTCGAGACTTTAGTAGCATTATGGCCCCCATTAGTGATTGCATGAAGAAAGATGAGTTCACCTGGACAAAGTCCGCCGCTATTGCTTTCCAACGCATTAAGGAACTTATGACTGAGGCACATGTCCTACATCTACCTGACTTCAATAAAGTCTTTGAGCTTACGTGTGATGCTTCTGGCGTAGGAATAGGAGGTGTCTTGACTCAGGAAGGGCACCCTGTAAGTTATTCTAGTGAGAAGTTAGCGGGCGCCAAATTGAATTACTCAAATTACGATAGGGAGTTTTGTTGGATATTGTATCCACAACGTACCTGATTTGAAAAATCCCCTGATCAAGCTAAGGTAAATAGGCAATGTTTTTGACAAATTATTTCAAGTTGTGCTTGCAGTTATTCCACGCTAAGTGCACACCAATGTCAGGGTGCAGTAGGTCAATATACACGGGTCTGCACGACGTAAGCCCTCGTTGAGCAGATCAGTGTGTTGGCGTACGTGTACTCTCTCTATTGGAGTGCACTTACTTTCAAGTACAGTGCTGTGATCTTGCAAGAGCAGACAAGGAGCAAGGATGGGTCAAGGAGCACATCATGCGTGGAAAGACGAAAATTCGACTAAGTGTAAATCGGCGAGAATCGCCAAGGGATTCTCGCCGATTCGGCGAGAATCACTAGTGATTCTCGCCGAATCACCGAGAATCAGTGGCTTATTCCCGCCGACTCGATCCAACTACACTTCGAAGCAAGCAACTCTGATTCTAAGTAAGAATCGACGAGAATCACCAAGTGATTCTCGCCGAATCGTCGAGAATCACTAGCTGATTCTCGCCGAATCGTCGAGAATCACTGGCTGATTCTCGCCGTCTCGACCCGGCTAAATCAGTGCGTGCAACCAAGTCAAATTCGACGAGAATCATATTTGATTCTCTCCGAATCGTCGAGAATCACCTTTGATTCTCGACGACTCGACGAGATTCACTTTCGATTCTCGCCGATTTTGACTTGGCAATTTTTCTGGAAATTCATGAACCGGATTCTGCCGCTGTCAATGTTCTGGACCGGGATTTAGGAATTCTCCTTGTGGGTCCCTCAACGGTCTTATTGAGTTGTCTACAGTATAAATACAGGATTATTTTTGAACAGTAGAACTACAGAATAAAATACACAGAAAGAAGCCAAGCACGAACTAACCCTAAAATCGCGAGTTCCGCTCCGCCGCCGCCGTCGTCGGTCGAGCAAGTTGGTCGCCCCTTTTGATCGAGATTTCTTCCTGATCTTCCGGCGACAGAAGCTTAGCCAAGCTTAGTGTCTCACGCGTCTATCCAGAGATCCCTTGTCTCTCGATTTGTTGATCGGGAAAAACTTCCCCGTCCGAATCGATCGAGACGACCGATCCTCGTGTGACCGTTGGAAGACCTAGCTAGCTTCGCTACGAAGTTTGGATCTCCAAAGTACAGCAGCCGCACATCGTCGTCGCCGCCGAACCCGTGAACCGTGCCGCCGCCCATCTTGCCGCCGCCGGCTCCGGGGAGATCCACTCCAAGAGAGATCTAGGGTTGTGTACTCTTTGTGGACTTCAAGAACACGTTGTCAACAAAGAGAGACACCTTAGTCTCCAAACGTAGTTTGTATCTCTTGTACATTCTAGTTTTTCTTTTGTTGTTAAGGAATGTTTGTTCCGAGTTGTAAGGGTTGGGTGCAACCCGGGTTGTGGGAGTGTTGACTCCTACGTGTGGAAGGGTTCCTTCCGATAGTGCAAGGATTGGATTTCAATCCTGTTGGTGAAGAGACCGAGTCGTCCCTTGTTTGGAGATAGGTCGAAGGGGGAAAGTGGATGTACCCAACTCGGGGAACCACTATAAATAGCTTCTGTATTCTGTGTGCTGTGCTGTTTATTTTTATTGTGCAGGTACAATTTTAAATTCCGCAAAAACGCTGCACGTCACCTATTCCCCCCCATAGGTGAAGATAGTTGACACTAGGTGGACTTTCAAGTTTTATGTCGTCATTAGATGTCTGCACCATTGGAGGCACTATCTCCTCTCTAAGGAGTTTGTGATCCTCTCCGATCACGAGGCATTGTGGTACATCAATGGCCAACATAAAATCAGCCCGCGACACGCTAAGTGGGTATCTTTCCTACAGGGTTACACTTTTAATCTCAAACACCTTAAGTGAGCTGACAATCGAGTCGCGGATGCTCTTAGTCGCCTGACCCTGTTACTCACCACTATGGATGTTAACATGGTAGGATTTGAGCGAATCAAGGATGAGTACGCCACATGTCCATACTTTCAGGATGCATATTTGTCTGCCCAAGATAGCTCCCCCACTATTATATCTGCGTTCGTCATTAAGGATGGCTATCTATTTAGACATGGGAAGTTATGTATCTCACATTCATCGTTACGCCTTCATATCATCTGTGAATTGCATAGCGGAGGATTGAGTGGTCATTTCGGTAGGGATAAGACCATTATGTTAGTTGAGGAGAAATTCTATTGGCTGAAACTTAAGGCGATGGTGGGAAGGGTAGTTAGTAGTTGTCGTACCTGTCAGGTATCCAAGGGCACCAAGACCAACGTAGGATTATATACACCCCTGCCTATCCCTTCCACACCATGGGAAGACGTGAGCATGGATTTTGTTCTAGGCCTACCCACCACCTTATGCTGTCACGCCCAGTTGGCCTATAATAATTCCAAAAATCGTTCCACTGGTTTGTATCCAAATGAAATTGTTCACGGGTACAAGGCCCCTGTGCCTCTTAACTTGGTTCCGTTGCACCCAACATATAAAACAAGTCAATTTGCACAATCCTTCGCCCAACATATTCATAACCTACATGCACGTATACGAGCTACCTTGACTGCTCAATACGAGTCTTATCAGACGAACGCTAATCTACATAGGAGGGTGTCGCAATTCAATGTTGGCGATTTGGTCCTAGTACAGTTAGTTCCCGAACGCTTGCAATCTGCCACAGTTAAAAAGTTGGCACCAAAGAGCTCCGGCCCTTTTCGGATTATAAAGAAACTAGGTGACAACGCTTTCGTGTTGGATTTGCCAGCTGATTGGGGTATCTCCCCTATTTTTAATGTCTCGGATTTGACGCCGTTTGTTTCACCTCCACCTGAGTTGAATTCTTTGTCGTCTTCTCCCTCCACTAAAATTTCTAATGGGTTGGGGAGTGGTAGTTCGAATGATCTCTCTCTTTCGGTCCCCATAGGTATAACATCGGATGGTACGTTGCCTTCTTTTTTTCCCTACTGTTGACATGTTTCCCAGGTTTCCGAAGACATTTCTCACTCCAGACATGATACTTGCTGCTGAGCTGCTTGCTACTCCTGATGGTGCTACATACCGCTTCCTCATTCATTGGCATGACCACCCTCCTTCAGATGATTCATGGGTACTTGCGACAGAGCTTCAACGTTTGGATGTCGCGCTTCTTCGCCGCTATCTCTCAGACCACGCATCGGAGATACATGATTTTGAGGAGGAGAGGATTGATGTCGCCACCCCGCTACCTCCACTTGATGAAGATCCAGTTGCCGTGGCACTACAACATAAAGACCTTCAGAGCCGTGACAACCTCTGCCCGCGGAAGACGCCGCTACAACCTCTGCCCGCGGCGTGCTACACCCACTTGAAGACTATTTTAATTAATTTCTCCTGCTTTTCTTACTTTATGTGCGAATATAAAATTATTCCAATCTTGGTTAATAATTTTATATTCATTTGGGACTTGTAATCTTTATTTATTTCCTACAAACATTTGGTGTGTATTTAGCCTTTCAGATGGATGAGATTTCATCTCCATATTGGATGGCTAGATGTGTGTTGTAACTCCTATATAAGGAGATCCTTTTGAGAATGAAGTTAGAGAAGAAATTAAAAGAAACCCTAACCCTCTTTGAGAGAGTTCAGCCAAGGAGTTCCTACATAGCCGCCGGCCAAGGTGTGAAGCCCCCCCCCCCCCACCCCCCCCCCCCCCCCCCCCCCCCCCCCCCCCCGTGCTTCCTCCCCTACTTCGGTACGACGCCGGCGTGGTTTCCTTTCGGTGCAATTCCAAGGAAGAAGGTTGCAACCCATTCGGTGTGAAGCCAGTGGATCCGTGGAGAGAGTGATTCTCCCACCTTATCTTGAGTGATTGATGTTCTTGGTTGGGTAACTCCTCCCCCTTTAGTGATTCTTGCTTTAGAGTTTGTGGAGGTTTTTGCAAACCATTTCTTCCATGATTTTTAAATACGTTGCTTGCAAAATCCGATTTTCAATTTTGTTGTTATTGAACCTCTTGTGATCCGGATTGGGAAGATCCGGTGCGAGAGCGAGACTGGGCCTAGCCTTGACTTGCCCTCCAAGATTGGCACATTTTGGTGTTGACAAGGGAGTTAATCTCAACTCGAACTCGATCGCCTATTGAAGTTTTCCGCCACTCCGAAAGTAAATTATTGCTGCGTTGAAACAACTTAAGTTGGTACAATAGATGCTTGTGTAGGTGCGGTGAGTTATGTGCTTGTTGGAGAGGTAGGTCTTAAGGACGTTGTGTCGAGTCTGGCTTACGATGAGTTGTGTGCTTGTTGGAGAGGTAGGTCCTAAGGACGTTGTATCGAGTCCGGCTTGATTCCTCTATATTGATTTTATCACTCGGATTTTGGGAGCCACCCGACCCCTTTTCGCTCGCTTTTGGTCGGAGCCCTTCCATCTTGTCTTTATGTTTTGAGGCGATAGTTTTCGTTGGTGTGTCGAGCACGTCTTACGGTCTTCCCTACATCAAATACAGAAATCCCAAGTTGAACATGAAGCACAAATTTCAGACAAGCAAATGCTCCACAAAATAAATGATAAATTCAATATGAAAATTTAACATAAAATCCAAAGTCTCGCAATTTTTCAGCAAGGTTTAGCCTCTTATACTAATTTTGAATGTAACCAATGTTTATCAATTTTAAGAGACAAGTGCAGCAAAAATATTTCCAAAAATTCTGGGAAAATTTAAGGATGATTGTAAGGACATATAAATGTTCTAGGTCAAGTTTCATAATTTATTAGCAAGTAATGAGCTCTAAACAATATATTGAACAATTTTCAAAATTAATGAGCTTGTGAAGTAGGTACTGCAAATATGTATTCAAAAATTCTAATAAAATTCATACATAAGAAATAAGGTCTAAAACTCCCTCTGCCTAATTTTAATGACCTTCCAATGGGCAGTGGGATCATTATATCTAGATAAATAGGTAGGGCTAACTTATGCATTTACATAGGAAGTACCAAAATTAATGTCCCAAAATTCTCAATTAAATTACCAGAGGTTTAATCTATCATTATGATCGCACTACCCAAATTTTATTATTGTTCAAGGAGTTTTACTAACCTATTCTAGCACTGTAAAGTTTGTGCCCTAAACTAGGGTTAGGGTTTTGACAGGCTACCCTTTACCAAATCTCCTAAGATTTTTACCAGAGGGCTTTAGCTACTCTAGTACCATCCCTACCAAATTTCAACTCCATACAAGGTCCTTTAACCTCGTGCCCTTCACAAGACACAAAAGCTCTTCCTTAGGGTTTTCCTTAGGTCTTAGGGCAAATCTATTCAGATCTAGCCCATCTTCCATGGGGAGGTGTTAAAAGCCATGCCAAGTCAGTGGCCCCAATTTCAATCTCTGTTGAGTTGATTTGGCAACTTAAAACCCAAGGTGCACTTTTTGACCAAAATACCCATATTATGGCAAGGCTAGGGTTTGCATGATTTCAATTTAAACCATCTCCAAATGAGATTAAATTTTAACCAGAGCTTTATAATTACCCAAAGCACCACTCACCAAAATTTGGGTGAGTTTGGAGGTCATTTGGTCCCTAATTTATTTTACCCTAAAGAAATTAAATAATTTCCAAAACTATAGACATATTATCCCCAAACATTCTCATTTTTGGGCAGGACTAGATTTGGACTAGGGTGACTCCCTGTCCAAATTTCAAGTCATTTGGACCAGAGATGAAGTGCGGGCACCCATTTTAATTTCTGCCTAGCCCTAGGTATAGACCCCACCAAGATGGGTGCACTGGTCAAACCAGGCACCCAAATTGGTTCAAACTAATTTTGCAGTAAACTAGTCCCAAAAGGCTACAAATTTTATGTTGACCATTTTCTCATATAGTGTCTCTAAGTATTTTTAATAATTTAAAACATTAAATAGTAAAAGTGTGACAGATTCATTAAAATGTAATAATATAATCCTATAGTTTAATTCTTATACTACACGAATCTTGGCGCGCATTTGGACGGCATACCGTCATCGTCCCCGCAAGCAAAGTCTACGATTCAACCCGCTTGGAGCAGTTTCCAAACGCCACCACTGGCCATCCGGCCACCTCCCTGGTCGGCCACTGCCACCACCACCTCCATTGAGGTGGTGGCTAACGCCAGGCAGCGGCACAGCCACCGGAGAAGCCTATTCCGGCGAACCCGGTAGGTATGTTTTTGCAGAAAAATGTGGAGGAAAGCTCTCCCGATCGGGCTCAATTGAGCCTGAACATTGGCCCTAAGAGTTGCTACGATCTACCCATGGAAGAAGGAGAGAAGGAGGACCTATTGGGAGGGTTGGAGGCGACCTGATCTCCGGGTTGCCATGGAGGTGGTGGTGGCAATCAGGTTTCTGCAACAGCACAGTCAAATGCCTTGAATCCTCCAGGTGAAGGTTGTAACCTTCTCCTCTCTGCCTGG
This sequence comes from Platanthera guangdongensis, assembly GCA_039583875.1. Classification (NCBI taxonomy): domain Eukaryota; kingdom Viridiplantae; phylum Streptophyta; class Magnoliopsida; order Asparagales; family Orchidaceae; genus Platanthera; species Platanthera guangdongensis. Next base: position 101,196,224 of record CM077167.1, read on the forward strand.
TGATGCTTTTAAGATTCTCAATTGGGGAAGGGGAAGGGTGTAACTCCTATGGCCATGAATGGCCATAATGGGCAATTTTGGTTTCACCAAATTTGAGGGGCTGAGCCACTCCACTGGCCGGTCACCTCCTGAAAAACCCCTCCACTGCTTCAAGGAGTTAAAGCCCCATCAAAAGGGGGAGTTATGGGGCATCCATGGCCATGATGACAATTAAGCGCCTCTTTCTCTCTCCAAATTTCGGTAACTCCCTCTTTCTCTCTCCTAGTCACCAATTTCTGAATTTGGTGGGCCCAAAATGTGTCTCACCACCTCCTAGACCAATGGACCACACTTGCCTATGCCTAGCCCACTTGGATTGGGCTTGATATAGACATTTAGGCTAGTTTGACCTCTTGACCCAAGGGTTGACTTTGGTCAAATTAGCCACTAGGGATGACCCAAATGGGTCCTTGGTGACCCATGGGTCTCCCCTAAAGTATATTACTACTTGGGTAGGGTCAACTTGCACATTGTGGGTCACTTGCCCTTAGGAATGGTACGTTGACCAAATTAAGGTTAGGGTTGACTTGGGTCAACTTAGGCTCTGGAGTTGACCCCAATGGGTCCTAGAAGACCAATTGACCTCACCCAAGGGTTAGGAGGAGATGAGGAGGATCCACTTGGCTAAGAGAAGGTCAGTTGACCCTATGTAGGTCAGTTTGACCCATTTAGGGTTAGAGTTGACTTTAGTGAACCTAAACCCTTTGACTGCCCTCCATGGTTCCTTAGTGACCCATTGATCCCACATTTAGTCTACGAAGGCCCTGGTAGGGTTGGTTGGGCTTTACTAGGGTACACTGTCCTTGGTTAGGGCACTTTGCCCAATTAGGCCTAGGGTGGTTCTAGGTCAACTTGACCAACCTGGGTCAATCCTAATGGACCCTTGGTCTCTAATGGCCAACCCAATGCATTGGTGAGACCATGGTGGGGTCTTAGAGTCATGGTAAAGCCTCATGGTCATCCTGAACTAGGGTTTAGGAATCTACTATTTGCAGACCATAATGATCTCACCTACATTCCTAGGTTCACTTGGCCTTTTTGGGCTTCCTAGGGTTTTATCATGACCTAGTCATGACAAAACCACTCCTAGGGGGTCTAGTAGTTTGAGGGATGTTACAAATCCCAATATATAAACAAAAAATTTCATCCTCGAAATTCTAGTTAGGCCTAGCGGGTTTCAAGTATAAAAGGAAAAATTGTAACATCCCGAGAGGTTATGAGTAATACCTGACTGAAAAGCTCCGGGTACCTCTGTTGCATCAAGTCCTGAGGCTCCAATGTGTGCTCCTCTCGCCCATGATTCCTCCACAGGACCTTGACCAATGGAACCTTCTTGCAGCGCAAGACTCGTATTGCCTTGTCGTCGATCCGGACCGGTTCTAAGTGAATTGACCGATCAGATGCTACCGGCCCATCCATGGCTGTAATCTGCTGCTCCGGGCATAGTAGAGCCCTCCTGAGAGAGGATACATGGAGCACGTCGTGTAGGCTCGCCACCTCCGGTGTCAGCTCCAGCCTGTATGCCAAGGGACCGATCTGCTACCGGATCCTATAAGGCCCCTTATATCTTAGGCTGAGCTTCTTCTTCCGACCGCGTACCTGTGAAACCCCATGTATCGGTCGGATCTTCAAGAATACTCGGTCCCCCACCTGAAACTCCACCTAACGATGACTAGCATCATAATACTTAGCCTATCGGCTCTGTGCCCCTAACATCCTATCTCGTATCAGCCTCACCTAAACCTCGGTGTCATCAACAAACTCCCAAGCCAAAGCCTTCAGATCCTCGTCCTGTATCCACGACAGTAGAATCCTACACCTCCGTCCGTATAGGGCCTCATAAGGAGCCACCCCTATGCTGGACTGGTAGCTGTTATTAAATGATAACTCGATCAGTGGAAACAACTTCTCCCAAGGTTCACCGCGATCCAATATGCAAAGTCACAGCAGATCTTCCAAAGTCCGATTGGTGCGTTCCGTCTACCCATCAGTCTGGGGATGAAAAGCAGTACTGAATGTCAGCCGCGTGCCCAAGTAAGTCTGCACTGATCTCCACTCCTTGGATGTAAACCGTCCATCCCAATCTGATACAATCGTCCTGGGTACGCCATGATAACGGACGAACTGCTCCACAAATTTTCGAACCAACCCACCAACCGAGTCATCCTTTCTGATCGGGATAAATCTGGCTACCTTCATCAGCCAGTCGACGATCACCCAGATTGAATCGTTTCCCGTCCGCGATCGGGGAAGTCCATGTATAAATTCCATCGCGATATCATCAAACTTCCACTCCGGCACTGGGAGTGGCTGCAATAATCCTACGGGGTTTCTGCATTCTACCTTCACCAGCTGGCATGCCTCGCAGTGGGTCACGAAGTAGGTGATGTCCTTCTTCATGCCTAGCCAGTACATAGTCTTCTTTAGATCTGCAGTCATCTTTGTAATCCCCGGGTGTACCGAATACCGACTGCAGTGAGCCTCCAACATAATATCCTCCCGGACCTGGCCTCCCTCTGGTATGTAAACCCATCCTCTGAAGCACACTAGACCATTCCTAAGTGTGTAATCTCCAGTAGTGCCTGCTTCTAAGGCCTGGAATATCGGTTATAGCTAGGCATCCTGTCTTTGCCCATCTCTGACCCGGTCTCGAATGTCATTTGGGGCAACCAACGATGCTAGGTACTCCCAGTACAGCTCAGGGTAATCCTCGGACACAAAGGATATCTGCATCTTTTCCAACATCTTGACCAACTCCAAGGCCATCAACTGCGGTCCTATTTCAGAGTTTGTGGCCTTCCGACTCAGCGCATCTGCCATCACATTCGCCTTCCCAGTGTGGTAGTGCATCTCGTACTGGTAATCTGCTTAAAACTCCACCCACCGTCTCTACATGATATTCAGCTCCTTCTGCGTGTCCACATACCTCAAGTTCTTTTGATCGGAGTAAATGTCGCAATGGACACCGTACATGTAGTGTCGCCAGACTTTCAGAGCAAATATGACCGCTCTCATCTTTAAGTCAAGAACTGGATAGTTCTGCTCATGCTTCTTCAGCTGCCATGAAGCATATCCTATCACATGACCATTCTGCATCAGCACTGCACCCATGCACTAGTAGGAAGCATCGGTGTAGACCTGGAATCCTTCTTTCCCCGAAGGAAGGGAGAGTATAGGAGCCAAGGTGAGTCGATCCTTTAGCTCCTGGAAGGCCACCTCACACTGCGGGGTCCAGACAAAGCGCGCATCTTTCCTCATCAGAGATGTGACTGGAAGGGCAATACGAGAAAAACCCTCCACAAACTTCCGGTAGTAACCGGCAAGTCCTAGAAAACTCTGCACGTCTGTGGCCGACATCAGCTGCGGCCAATCCTTAATAGCCTGAAACTTGGCTTGGTCCACTGCCAACCCAGCACCACTGATGATATGACCTAGGAAACCCACCTCCCTCAACCATAACTGGCATTTGCCAAACTTCTCATAAAGCTGGTGCTCCCGCAGTCAATCCAGGGTCAGCGTCAGATGTCGTGTGTGTTCCTCCTCTATCCTCAAGTAGATGACAATGTCATCAATAAACATGATGACAAACACATCCACATATGCCTCGAACACCCGATTCATGAGGCTCATGAACACTGACGGTGCATTTGTGAGCCCGAAGGGCATCATCGTAAACTCGAACAACCCATATCTGCTATTGAAGGCAGTATTCGAAATGTCCTACTCCTGGATCTGCAACTGGTAGTAGCCCGACCTCAAATCCAATTTTGAAAAGAAATGCGCCCCCTCCATCTAATCAAATAACTCATCAATCCTTGGCAATGGATATGTATTCCAGACTGTCTATCAGTTCAGTGCTCGGTAATCGATGCACAACCTAAGTGTCTCGTCCTTCTTCTTAACAAACAACACCGGGGCTCCCCATGGCGAAGAGCTTGGCCGGACAAATCGGGCTTCCACTAGTTCCTGGAGCTGGCTTCAAAACTCTGTCAACTCCTTCGGGGCCATCCGGTAAGGGGCTCTAGATGCCGGCTTAGCCCCCGACACCAGCTATATCGAAAAGTCCTACTCCCGGTATGGGGGTAGCCCTGGCAACTTCTCTGGGAATATGTCAGCAAAATCTCACACCACTGGGATATCCGAGATGGAATCCTTGGCCTCTGCCATTTCAAATAGCACTTCGTAGACTTCTTTCCCCTGCAAGTGGGCCTTGATGGCCTGTACGGATTATATCAAGAGAGGGTGAATAGGTCTAATACCTTCGATCATGATGAAGGAATCCCCATGCCTCACAGTAATCCTCTTTGACAGGCAATCAATCTGAGTATGGTTCCAATGCAACCATGTCATGCATAAGATAAAATCAAAGACTGGCATCTTCAGGACCATCGATGGTGCTTCAAATGTCTTTCCGCCGATCTCTGTCGCCATGTTGCAGTGGGCGGTGGTGAATAACTCTGATTCGTCTGGTAGCAGTATCCTAATCATCAGGCCTGTGAATCATTCCACGCTTTCCAGCCCTTCCATGATGGCTTCCGACACGAACGAGTGTGAAGCACCCATATCGAACTATGTATAGGCGGGCTTGTCGCTGATGAAGACTATGCCTGGGGTAGTTTAAAGTCTTAGAAATCTAATTATGGTTGTATTTCCTAGTTTATCAGTTATATATCCCTAACTTTAATTATTTAGGAAGGAGAAAACTTAAAATTAACTGGCGTACCTGTCATCACTTGCTCCGGATTCCGTTGTTGAGTCAGATTCAGTACATACACTTGATCCCTATCCTGCCCGCGGTCTTTGACCTGGTATCCACAACCTCGGCCATGCCCTCAACTTCCAAAATATTGAGCTGGCGGGGCAGCCGGTGGTGCTGGAGGTGGTGCCCCCCTCATGGGGCAGTTCCTCTGGATATGCCTCACCTGATGACAATTGAAGCATTCTGGCGGGGGATATGCCATACCCCAGGGTCTCTACACCTCCCATATCTGGGGAGGCTGAGGGGCCACCACTACTGGTTCCCTCTACTCCTGTCTCACCTCCTGACGATGCTGATCTTCTGCTCTTCTCCCATCTATAATGGGCCCCACCGCTGATAATTTCTGACACCCCGACCCTGATCCTCAGTTGCCCGCTTCCAGCCTTGAGTAGTATGACAATCTTACTCGACCCTTTTCACTATCTCCAATATCCGAGGAATAGGCCCGTGAGACACGAACAGTAGAGCCTCCCTCAGATCCTCTCGCAGGCCCTTATAGAACCTCTTAGTGTAACCTCTCTCATCCAACTAATATGAGTCCGCAAATCGGGCTAGGTGGTTGAACTCCCGATGATACTCCACCACTGTCATGCTATGCTGTCTCAACAGTAGAAATCTATCCTCCAACTCATCTCTGGCTGACTGAGGAACAAAATGCTCCAATAGTGCAGCCCTGAACCCCTCCCAAGCAATCTCTCCAACCTCTCTGTCAGCAAACGTCATGTCCAGCGATGTCTTCCACAACCTATTGGCATGGGAATCCAAGCAAGAGATGACCAAGGGCACCCTCTCCTGCCACGGGCACTATATCCTAGTCAGTATCTCATATATGATGTCCATCCACTCCTCCGTCCGAACGGCCGACACTGTCCCTAAGTAGGATGGGGGAGAAAGTCCTCGAAATATACTCAGCTAGTTGGCCCCCGGGTTTGGCTGCGGAGTAGGAAACTGTTAAGCCCTAAAAGCCTCCAAGATATCTGTCAGCGTTTGCCCCATCTCTGACTGTAGGAACGCAGTGGGGATAGGGGGAGGTGGTGTAACATTCGGAGTTTGCTGTACTCCGCCCTATGGCGTAGGCTATGCTGGGGCTTTGTAACAAACTCCATTAGTTAGCAACCGACTCAAACCTAATTAAAAGTGGACAATTTACATGTGATCCCCATATGGGCACACCACTGCTTCCGCTAATTAGTTTGTCCCGAAACTAAACTCGCGCGGGGGTGAACCATGGGTTGTGGACTGCTACTTTTCGATCGAGGTCTGCTCTGAAACCACTTGTAAGCCCCCTTTTTTTAAACACCGGTGTCTTAGGCCCAGAACCGCCGCTTTGTAGTGACACCTTCGCGCCAGGGATGGTCATCACTATATAATGCCGATCCTGTCGGCCAAATCGATCACAACTGTAGCAAAATAATAAAGCAAGTCCACGCAAATCACATATATGGTAAATAAACTCCACAAAGGGAGTGTCTACAGAAATAATAAAAAAATTCCAAATCTTGGGATCATGCCCAGTACATCAAGACCTCACTACATATCACTCGACGCGGAAGCAAAACCAAAATAACTACTAGAGACCAGGACTCACAGTCCCTGCCGTCTGAACTCCGGTACTAGACTCCCCCATCTCCAAGCGTGCCGACCTCCGAGGCAGCTCCTCCATACTGGGCTCCAAGGTTCCCTAAACTGATGTGGTTCAAAAACCTTTAGTTTAAAAGACTAAGCCCTATCATCCCCCGCCCCTTCCGCCATGGCACCTAGGCACCGAGCGGCGAGGAGGAAAGGAGAGGATATGAAGGTGGAGAATAATAAATAAGCAGATGGCGGAGAAACTAAACAAGCAGTTCAATAGTATACAAGATAGAATGAAGGTAAAAAGACTGAACAAGAAAAGTAACCTTAACTTATGTGAAAACACATAAGCCAAGGGATCTTTTGTAGGGCTCCTATCATATAAAAAGTCCATGATGTAAATACATTTATGCCATGATGTGAACATGCAAGTGCAACTCACCCACTCGACTTTGTGTAAACAGACCTTTAGTTCCCCCTTTCTGGAGTCAAACCTCCTAGGATACCTTCGTAGTGGCAAACAGAAGCGGTGGGTTGGGCCTCGCTCACCTCTAAATCGGTAATTGTACTACCAGTCAGACCTATCGTACGCCTCGATGCCGGTGCACTAAGCGGAGCTCCTGTGTACTCTTACCGCTGGCTCACCAGACTTTATTTGGCCAAGTGCTAAACCACACTTGCTGAGTCAACGTATTAACGTCGGTGCATTGACTCTCCAATACCAAAGACCCACTACCTTATGCTTTATGCACCTGCAACCTTGATGTATAACCACCGAGCTAAAGCTCCCCAGACCAACCCGTCCGCCACAAACAATAATCGAGCTAAAGCTCGTCGGGCCAACCTGCCCATCACAAACATCAACCGAGCCAAAGCTCGTCGGGCCAACCTGCCCATCTTAACAACCACCGAGCCAAGGCTCGTCGGGCCAACATGCCCATCACTAAATCCACTGAGTCTACTGCCTGAGTGACCCAACCTACCACCCCGAGACACTGAGGTAAGTCTAAGTGAATCCCTAGTCATACTAGTTACTCTTTCAATTAAGTTTTACCTATAGTTTTGGTTAGCCCAGTACTGCCCAAGGTATTCCCCGTGAAGGGCTCTCGAAGGCACTAGGAACTATGATGGGATTACCCCCAAAGCTCTCTTTCGTAAGGCACTTTCTATTATCTGTTTCTATCAAATTTCCCAAACCCTTACTTGTTGTATTGGATCTAACCCTAGAGTATTTGACACTTCCTCCCCACAGGAAAGACGATCTTTCATCGATCCCTAGCATCACTTAACACTAGCCAATCCAACACTCTACTCATCCTATCTTCCAATGATGAACTCAATTTTTATTTATCTAAACCAGTAAAATCTCTAATCCCAACACATGTGCTCAATTTTATATTCCGACATAATTTCTGCAGCTTTACTAAATGTAGACCAACCTAAGCTATATGAAGTGTAAAATGAGCGGTACTCAAAATATTCATCTAGTATCCCTATAATAATTAATAAAGGGTTGTCATGACCTTTTGAACCTAATTCCAGAATTTCATAATTTTCCTAATTTCTTGGGTAATTTATTTAATTATTCTATTAATCCAGAAACCGCAAGTTGAACATGAAGCACCAATTTCAGACAAGCAAATGCTGCACAAAATTTATGATAAATTCAATATGAATATTTAACATAAAATCCAAAGTCTGTCAATTTTTTAGTAAGGTTTAGCCTCTAATTCTAATTTTCAATGTAACCTATTTTTATCAATTTTAAGATGCAAGTGTAGCAAAAATATTTCCAAAAATTCTAAGAAACTTCAAGGATGCTTGTAAGGACATATAAATTCTCTAGGTCATGTTTCATAATTTATTAGAAAGTAATGGGCTCTAAGCAATTTATTGAACAATTTTCCAAGTTAATGAGCTTGTGAAGTAGGTACTACAAATATGTATTCAAAATTCTAGTAAATTTCATACATAAGAAATAAGATCTAAAACTCCCTCTGCCTAATTTTCATGACCTTCCAATGGGCAGTGGGATAATAATATCGAGATAAATAGGTAAGGTTAACTCATGCATTTATACAGAAAGTACCAAAATTAATGTCCCAAAATTCTCAATTAAATTACAGAGGTTCAATCTATCTTTAAGACCACACTACCCAAATTTCATTATTGTTCAAGAAGTTTTACTAACCTACTCTAGCACTACAATGTTTGTACCCTAAACTAGGGTTAGGTTTTTGTGGGGCCTACCCTTTTCCAAATACCCTAATATTTTTATCAGAGGGATTTAGCTACTCTAGTACCCTCCCTACCAAATTTCAAGTCCATACAAGGTCCTTTGACTGCATGCCCTTCACAAGACACAAAAGCCCTTCCTTAGGATTTGGCCTTAGGTCTTAGGGCAAATATATTCCAATCTACCCCATCTTCCATGGGGAGGTGTTAAAAGCCATGACAAGTCAGTGGCCCCAATTTCAACTTCTGTTGAGGTGATTTGGCCACTGAAAACCAAAGGTGCACTTTTTGACCAAAATACCCTTATTATGGCAAGGCTAGGGTTTGCTTGATTTCAATTCTAACCATCTCCAAATGAGTTGAAATTTTAACAAGAGCTTTATAATGACCCCAAGCACCACTCAGCAAAATTTGGGTGAGTTTGGAGGTCATTTGGTCCCTATTTTATTTTAACCTAGAAAAATTAAATAATTTCCAAAACTATATAAAATTGTCCCCACAAATTTTCATTTTTGGGCAGGCTTAGATTTGGCCTAGGGTGACTCCCTGTCCAAATTTCAAGTCATTTGGACCAGAGATGAAGTGTGGGCACCCATTTTAATTTCTCCGTAGCCCTAGGTATAGACCCCACCAAAATGGGTGCCCTGGTCAAACCAGGCACCCAAATTGGTTCAAACTAATTTTTCAGTCAACTAGACCCACAAGACTACAAATTTTATGTTGACCATTTTCTCATACAGAGTCTCTAAGTATTTTTAATAATTTAAAACATTAAATAGTAAAAGTGTGACAGATTCATTAAAATGTAATAATATAATCCTATTGTTTAATTCTTATACTGCACGAATCTTGGCGCACATTTGGAAGGCATCCCGTCATCGTCCCGCGCGGCAATGGCTATGATTCAACCCGCCTGGAGTAGTTTCCAAATTCCACCACCGACCATCTGGCCACCTCCCTAGCTGGCCACTGCCACCACTACCGCCGTTGAGGTGGTGGCTAACGCCAGGCGGCGGCACAGCCGCCGGAGAAGCTGATTCTGGCGAACCCGATAGGTAAGTTTTTGCAGAAAATGTGGAGAAAATCTCTCCCGATCTGGCTCAATTGAGCCCAAACCTTGGACCTAAGAGTTCCTACGATCTACCCGTGGAAGAAGGAGAGAAGGAGGGTCTGTTGGGAGGGCTAGAAGCGAGATGATCTACGGGTTGTCATGGCGGTGGTGGCGGTGATCGGGTTTCTGCAACAGCACAGTCCAACGCCATGAATCCTCTAGGTGAAGGTTGTAACCTTCTCCCCTCTGCCTGGTGATGCTTTTAAGATTCTCAATTGGGGAAGGGGAAGGGTGTAACTCCAATGGCCATGAATGGCCATAATGGGCAATTTCAGTTTCACCAAATTTGAAGAGCAGAGCCACTCCACTAGCTGGCCACCTCCTGAAAAACCCCTCACCTACTTCAAGGAGTTAAAGCCCCATCAAAGGGGGGAGTTATGGGGCCTCCATGGTCATGATGGCCATTATGCACCTCTTTCTCTCTCCTCCAAGTATGGGTAACTCCCTCTTTCTCTCTCCTAGTCACCCATTTCTGAATTTGGTGGGCCCAAAATGTGTCTCACCACCTCCTAGACCAATGGGCCACACTTGCCTAGGCCTAGCCCACTTGGATTGGGCTTGAGTTAGCCATTTAAGCTAGTTTGACCACTTGACCCAAGGGTTGACTTTGGTCAAATTAGCCACTAGGGCTGACCCAAATGGGTCCTTGGTGACCCATGTGCCTCCCCTCAAGTATAGAAGTACTTGGGTAGGGTCAACATGCACATTGTTGGTCACTTGCCCTTAGGAAGGGTACTTTGACCAAATTAAGGTTAGGGTTGACTTGGGTCAACTTAGGCTATAGAGTTGACCTCAATGGGTCCTAGGTGACCCATTGACCTCACCCTAGGGTTAGTAGTACATGAGGGGGATCCACTTGGCTAAGGGAAGGTCAGTTGACCCTATGTAGGTCAGTTTGACCCATTTAGGGTTAGAGTTGACTTTGGTCAACTTAACCCCTTTGACTGCCCTCCATGGGTCCTTAGTGACACATTGACCCCACATTAGGTCTAGGAAGACCCTGGTATGGTTGGTTGGGCTTTACTAGGGCACACTACTCTTGGTTAAGGCACCTTGCCCAATTAGGCCTAGGGTGGTTCTAGGTCAACTTGGCCACCCTGGGTCAATCTTAATGGACCCTTAGGTCTCTAATGGCCATCCCAATGGATTGGTGAGACCATGGTGGGGTCTTAGAGTCATGGTAAAGCCTCATGGTCATCCTAAACTAGGGTTTAGGAATCTACTATTTGCAGACCATAATGATCTCACCTACATTCCTAGGTTCACTTGGCATTCTTGGGCGTCCTAGGGTTTTATCATGACCTAGTCATGACAAAACGACTCATAGGGGGTCTAGTTGTTTGAGGGATATTACATTTAGTACCGCCTTCCACCCTTAGATAGATAGGCAAACAGAGCGTACCAATCGGACACTGGAGGATTTGTTGCGTCTTTGAATACTGGACTGCAGAGAGCCATGGGAGAGGAAGCTACCGTTAATCGAATTCTCATAAAACAATATCCACCAGTCCAGCATCGACAAGGCCCCTTATGAGGCTTTATACGGGCGGAGATGCAGGACCCCTCTATCTTGGATCCAGGATGAGGATCCGAAGGCACTTGGCTCAGAGTTCGTCGAGGATATTGATTCACAGGTGCAGTTGATTCGAGACAGGATGTTGGAGGCCCAGAGCAGACATGGCAAATATTACGATGCCTGACATCTTCAGGTAGAGTTTCTGATAGGAGACTGAATGTTTCTGAAGATACGACCGATGCATTGAGTCTCACGGGTGCGTAGTCGGAAGAAGCTCAGTCCGAGATACATGGGACCTTACAGTATCCTTAATCGAATCAGTCCCTTGGCATATAAACTGGAGATGCCACTAGGGATATCGGGTTTGCATGATGTATTCCATGTCTTCTCCCTCAGGAGAGCTCTACTTTGGCCGGAGCTGTAGATTACCACGATAGATGGGCCTATAGATTCTGATCGATCAGTGCACCTAGAGCCGATCACGATAGATAATACTGGGATGCGGGTCTTGCGACATAAGAAGGTTCTGCTGGTCAAGGACTTTTGGAGGAATCATGGATAAGAGGAGCATAATTGGGCGACATAGGACTTGATGCAGCAAAGGTACCCGAAACATTTCACATCAGCTATTACCTTTAACCTCTCGGGGTGTCAAATTTTACTTCTCCCACTTGAAACCCCGTAGCCTAAGTTGAATTTCGAGGACAAAATTTTTATTTTTATGTATTAGGATTTGTAAGATCCCTCAGAAAACTAGACCCCTAGAAGTGGTTTTATCATGACTAGGTCATGACAAAACCGTAGGAAGGCCACAAAGACCAAGTGAACCTAGAAAATGAAGGTGAGATCACCATGGTCTGCAAATAGTAGAATTCCAATTACTAGCTCAAGTATGATCATAGGGCTTCACCATGACTCCATGACCCAACCACAACATCACTAACCTATTATAGGGTACATTAGAGCCATAGGGACCCACTAGGGTCAACTAAAAAGTTCAAGTTGGCCAAAGTCATCCCAAGCCCTGATTAGGTCAACCTAAGCTCAAACATGGCCTATTGACCTCCCCTTAACCAAAGGGACCCACCTAGATCTTCCCAAACCCTAAGGGAGGCCAATGGGTCACCAAGAATCCATTGGGATCAACCAAGGAGGCTAAGATGACCCATGTGTACCCTAGTCCTAAAAAGGTCAAAGTGCCCTAAATAAGGGTCAAGTGACCTCCAAGATGCCCAACAAACCCTACCTAAGCCTTCCTAGACCTTAGGGGAGGCTAATGGGTCACCAAGGACCCACTGGCGTCAACCCAATTGGTCATGTTGACCATGGTCAACTCGACCGTAGTACTAGGTCAAACTAGCTCAAATGGTCTAACACAAGCTCAAGCTCAATCCACCTGTGCTAAAACCTTATTTCCATGAATAATATGGGTTAGTGGGGTGCCATTAGGCCAGATTAGTCATAAAAATTGGCCTTGATGACTAGGAGAGAGAAAAACTATATTTTCCCTTTAATAGAGGAGAGAGAAAGTGAAAAAGCAGGCCATTCATTGCCAAGGGTGTCCAAGGGCCTCTCGAATTGATGGATACATTGCACCTCATCAGTTTTGATGAGTTGAATAATCATAGCCAGCCACCAAAATGGCTGAATTTAATTTATCTCATAAGGAAGAGAGAGAAAGGGGAGAGAGTAGGCCACTAATGACCATGGGAGAGCAAGGTTTCCTCTCCAATTGAATCCAAAGTCTTGATTCATCTTCCCCTCATCAGTTAGAGGAGACCAGATGTTTTTCCAAGCCTATAGGTGGCTGAATTCAGAGGATATTACCTTGGTCGAAATTCAGCTTAATGGCCATTAATGGCAATTGGTGCATGACCCCTCCCCTCCCCCATGTTTCTATCTTAAAAGCTTCCCCAAGGTCAGAGGTGACGTTTCCACTCTTTACCTTGTTGAAATTTGTGAAGTGAAATTGCGTGAATGGTGCACTTGGACCTATTCGTGTGAACTATGTGGATAGGGTTTGCTGACAGCTAGGTCGGCAGGGATGTTGTAGATGGTTTGCTCTATAGCGGCCTGGGCGGTTTGTTCACGCGGACTACACGGACAGTAGTGGTGGTTAGCAAGGCCGGCTTGTGCTCAGCAGGCAGTTGGATCCCAGGAAGTAATCGGGCAGATAGAAACTCTATCCGCGGAGTCCGGAAAAAAGCGGACTGGAGAACTAGAGCTCGGCAGATCAGCTTGGCAGAAGCCTTGGTCTTGCTCTAGTGAAGCGGCTAGTGGAAGCCACAGAGATCGCCAGTTAGTGCGGACAGGTGCTGGAGGTCGTCGGGTTTGGCTGACTGGATCCAGTGTCCGCCAATAAGTGCAGACTGGCCCTTATGGCCAGTGGTGTGGACTTGGTTGGTTCTGAACCAAGTCCATGTTTAGCTCAGTCCGGGGAGATCGCGCAGTGGAGCGCAGACTGCTTCTCAGTCCGCCAAGCTCGGCAGAAGTGCATTTTCCTTGGTTGCGAGTTTGGGGATAAGCAGACTGAAGATTGTGTCCGCAACTGTATGCGGACTAGAGCTGGAGTCTGCTAAGTCCGACAGCTGCCTTGTTGGCATGGTCGTGGACTCGGGATATGCAGACTGGAGCAGTCTGAGGAAGATGCGGACTGGAAGTGTTTGCTGTGTAAGATGACTGGAGCAGTGTCCGCTGAGTCTGGTAGGTTTCTTGGTGAAGGAAATGGACTCAGGGTATGCGGACTGGAGTTGTCTGCAGGGATATACAGACTAGAGCTATCCGCAGTATGTACATATTAGATCAGCTTGTCCGCTGAGTCCGGCTATTGCCTTGGTGGCAAAGACGTTGGCTCGGGATGAGCGGACTGAAGAGCTGTGTCCGCTGAGTCCGGCAGTTGCCTTGGTGGCGAGGCTGTGGGCTCGGGATGTGCGGACTGAAGCTTTGTGTCCGCTGAGTCCGGCAGGTGCCTTGATGGTGAGGCTATTGGCTCGGGATAAGCGGGTGGGAGCTATGTCCACAGATTGGCGGACAATGTTGCTGCGGATTTCGGTTGTGGTGGTCTTGGCTTGGCCCTTGTCGACAAGGAGGACTGGCGATTGTGTCTGGCCTTAGAGAAGCTATGGTGGACGTTATCCTGCATAGTGGCGGCGGACTGGAATGTATCCGCGGACTGCGGAGATGTCTTGCTGCGGGATGTGGTGGTAATCCTGTTGGCTAGGGCGGTGACCACACTCATCATCGTGCCTATAAATAGGACCCATGTCACATCAAGAACATTAACCGGAGAAACCCGGGAAACCGAGTAAACAGTAAGTGAGCCCGCAATAGTTACTGTGGTCTGGACTTTTGTGTCCGCGCAGTTTGATTGAGTTGACCAAAGTTGTGTTGTACAGGTTGTGCGGATAGTGGTGCAAAGCCAGGACTTGGCTCTAATTACAGTCACGGATAGTGCGGAGTCTACGGTAAAGCAACATGCTGAAAACAGCGGGTCGCGGACAGTGACCAGACGGTCTTCTCTTTGGAAACTTGGTTCGGGGTTCAGTAAGTCTCCTGCTTCAGGCGGACTGTTCAGTTCGGCGTCGCAGCTTGTGCGATCTGGCGGCTAGGCGACCTCGCAGTTAGGCGGCTTGCAGACTGGCGGCTAGAGCTAGCATTGGAATAAGGGGTAGTCCGCGCAGCCTGGGTTGTGGTCTGGTGACCTGGCGGTTTGAGCGTACACCACAACAGTAGACCGGCAGCTTGATGTTTGAGTCTGTGCTGCTTGTGTTAACTTGTCTTATAATTGTAGTCTCTGTGTTCCCTTGGGTGGTTGTTTGGTGAAGCATGTCTCGCCATGTATGTCTCACTGAGTAAAGAAGATAGCTATGAATCAATAAATACTCTTGTGTTGCATGTGTTTTCTGGTTGACTGGCTTTAGTTGAGATAACCCCTGCTCGCTCAAAGGTCAAGGGAAATTTTCGCATGATCAAGGTGTGATCTTGATAGTGCTGAGAATATTAATTTGGCATTAGACTATCTTGTTGACCACCTAGAGAATATTCAACATGGTATCAGAGTCAGGTTGTTGAATTTTAACATGGTATCAGAGCTGGATTGGAGTGGATAAGCAGTGATCAACTGAAGTGGTTGTTGCTCTTGTGAAGAGGGAACCAGTGGTTGAACCATGGTAGTCGAAGATGCAAGTTGTCTTGGAATTGATCTCCTTACAGAGATGTACTTTGATAGATGGATGTCTTGTATGGAGAGCTTTCTTCTTGGCGAGGACCTTTGGGAGGTAGTATGCGGAGCAGAAAGATAAGAGGCTACTGCTGGCAATGCTGAAGAGATGAGAGCGTGGAATGAGACAAATGCGAAAGCAGAGTCTATTCTCAAGCAGGTGATCTCATCGGAGCTTTTGGACCACATTAGTGGATATCCGTCAGCTGCGGAGGTTTGGACTTCCCTTGATGAGTTGTTCAGGAAGGAGGTGATGGTTGCTGCAGAGGATGGTCCTTCTACTTCATATCCGCAAGAGAGGAGTGTTTCTCCTAGGCGTGATGGGAAGAGGAAGGAAGGACCAAGGTGCTATAAATGCAAGCAGCATGGTCATCTCAGGAAAGAGTGCAAGGTTGTCTTGCTCTCGGCGAACGCAGCCATGTTGGAAGTAAGGAGAAGAATTTAGTTGGGACTTCAATAAGTTCAGGTGCTGATCGGATGAAGGCCAGTGATAGTGCGACTATCTGGATTGAAAGAATGGGGCATATATGGTTGGACAAGCTGAAAGCAATGGCGGTAAGAAGACTTGTAAGAGAATTGCCTAGATTGTCATCCTATGGTGATGGTCAGGGGTGTGCAGGATATCAGCATGGTGAAGCTTATCGCTTTATGGTTGATAAGGCACAATCCAGATGTAAAGCACCTTCGGAGGTTGTCCATTGTGCTCTAGTTGGATCGACCGTCACCAGCAGTCTTGGATGTTGTAGATACATGCTGATATTGGTTGATGACTATTCAAGGTATACTCGGGTATACTTCATGAAGGCAAATTCGAACATGATGCACTTGTTTGTGGAGTTCAAGAAGTTTGTGGAAGGCCAACTTGGCCTGCGAATCAAGAAGTTGAGGACAAGCATCGGTGGTGAGTTTGTCTCAATCGAGTTCTCAAACTTTTGCAGGAAGCATGTTATCCGGAAGGAGCTTTCTTGTGGACATAATTCACAGCAAGGTAGTGTTGCAGCTCGGATGATCCGTTGGTTAACGGAGACCTGCAAGTGTTGGCTTCAGATCAAAGGCGTTCCTAAGGCCTTTTGGGCGGAAGGAATGTCCTGTGCTGCTCATGTCATCAATCAGATGCCTCTTAGTCCGATCTATGTGAAGACTCCTTATGATCTGATGTTCGGGTTGAAGCCCAGTGTAAAGCACCTACTGGTGTTTGGATCTACCTACTATGTACACACTCTGGTTGCTCTTAAGACAAAGCTAGTCTTTATTATGTATGATGAGCAGAGGAGGAGATGGAGGTGTATGGATCCTGCGACGAAGAGGCTCATTGTGTCAAGAGATGTTGCCTTCGATGAGTTGACGCCGTATTGGGATAGCTCTTATGTGGAGCTAGAGATGAGCAGGTTAGATGGTGGGCTGAAGGAGACTGCTGATAAGGTTCAGGTGGAGCTGCCTGAGTCACCAGGAGCTCCAGGTTGTTCTAGCTCCGGGGCAAAGGCATCAGGGTCAGGAAGCAGGGGGAACAATGTTCTAGGAGATTCTAGCGCGAAGGCAGAGGCTTTCAGTTCAGGAAGCAGTGGGAGCGATGTTCCAGGTAGTTCTTGTTTGAGAGCGGAAACTTCTGGTTCAGGTACTCGGGGGAGCGTTTCTCCAGGTGCTCCTAGTTCCAGTGAGGAGGCTTCTTGTTTAGGAAGCAAGGGGAGCATTGTTGCGGGTTTTCCCAGGAACAGAGCTGGTTCAGGAGGAGCAATGGAGGTGGTTATCCATGATCAAGATCTTCGAAGATTGAAGAGGATCAATAATCCACCAGCTCGATATAATGAAGTGAAACAGCGTGCTTGGTCCCATGTTTCCTTGCTAGCCCTCAGGTCGAGCGAGTACCTTCTAGCTGTGATGACCCTACTAGAATAAAGGAGGTGGTTGACACCAAGGCTGAAGAGGTGACTACTCTCGGAGGTAACGAGGCTTGGGCTCTTACACCCAAGGTTGTTGGTGATACTCCTTTGATGCATGAGTGGAGGTTGAAGCTGATGAAGAAGGCAGAGGGAAGCATGGCTCCTTTTGGTAGATACTGGAGGGCTCCCTCATGGTCCATGATATGTGGGGCGAGGACTATATCTTGGACATTTCTTCGTAGATGCTATCGGAGGGATCAAGTGCAAGGTTACGGGAACTGCTGAAGATATTCACCACTTCTCACTTCAACGGGGAGTGTTGAAATTTGTGAAGTGAAAGTGGGTGAATGGAGCACTTGTACCTATCCACGCGGACTATGCGGATAGGGTTGGCAGACAGCAAGGTTGGCAGGGATGTTGTTGACGGTTTTCTCTGTAGCAGCCTGGGCGGTCTGTTAGCGTGGACTACGCGGACAGCAGCGGCGGTTAGCCAGGCCGGCTTGTGCTCAGCAGGCAGTTGGATCCCAGGAAGTATCCGGGAGGATAGAAACTCTATCCGCGGAGTCCGGAAAGAAGTGGACTGGAGAACTCGAGCTCCAGATCGGCTTGGCAAAAGTCTTGGTCTTACTCTGGTGAAGCAGTAAGTGGAAGGCGCGGAGACCGCTAGTCAGTGTGGACAGGTGTTGGAGGTCGCCGAGTTTGGCTGACTGGATCCATTGTCTGTCAGTAAGTGCTGACCGGCCCTTGTGGCCAGTGGTGTGGACTTGGTTGGTTCTGAACCAAGTCCATATTTATCTCAATCCGGGGAGATCGTGCTATGGAGCGTGGACTACTTCTTTGTCCGCCAATCTCGGTAGAAGTGCATTTGCCTTGGTTGCGAGTTTGGGGATAAGCGGACTGAAGATTGTGTCCACAACTGTGTGCGGACTGGAGCTGGACTCCACTGCGTTCGACAGCTCCCTTGCTGGCATGGTCGTGGACTCGGGATATGTGGACTAGAGCAGTCATGGACTCGGGATAACTAGAATAGTGTCCACTGAGTCTGGTAGGTGTCTTGGTAAAGGTAATGGACTCAAGGTATTCAGACTGGAGTTATCTGCAGGGATACGCAGAATAGAGCTTTCTGCAGTATGTGTGGACTGGATCGGCATTTCCGCTGAGTCCGGATGTTGCCTAGGTGGCAAAGACGTGGGCTCGGGATGAGCGGACTGAAGAGCTGTGTCCGCTGAGTCTGGTAGTTGCCTTGGTGGTGAGGCTATGGGCTCGAGATGTGCGGACTGAAGCTTTGTGTCCGCTGAGTCTGACAGGTGCCTTGATGGCGAGGCCGTTGGCTCGGGATAAGCGGGTTGGAGCTATGTCCGCGGATTGGCGGACAATGTTGCTGCGGAGTCTGGCTATGGTGGTCTTAGCTTGGCCCTTAGCGACAAGGCGAATATGCGATTGTGTCCGGCCTTAGAGAATCTATGGTGGACGCTATCCTGCATAGTGGCGGCAGACTGGAATGTATTCGCGGACTTCGAAGATATCTTGTCACGAGATGTGGAGGTAATCCTATCGGCTAGGGCGGTGACCACACTCATCATCGTGCCTATAGATAGGACTCATGTCACATCAGGAATAGTAACCTGAGAAACCTGAGAAACTGAGTGAACAGTAAGTGAGCCCGCAATAGTTGTTGCTGACTGGACTTTTGTGTCCATGCAGTTTGATTGAGTGGACCAAAGTTGTGTTGTGCACGTTGTGCGGATAGCACTGGAAAGCCAGGAGTTAACTCTGAGTGCAGTCAGGGACAGTGCGGACTCTGTGGTTAAGCAACAAGAGGAAAAAACCAAGTCACGGACAGCGACCAGACAGTCTTCTCTTTGGCAACTAAGTTTGGGGGTTCAATAAGTCGCCTTCTTTAGGCAGACTGTTCAGTTCTGCATGGCAGCTTGTGCGGTCTGGCTGCTTGCAGACTACTGGCTAGAGCTATGGTTGGAATAAGGGGTAGTCCGTGTGGCTTGGTTTGCGGTCTGGTGACCTGGCGGTTTGAGCGTACACCACAACAGTAGACCGGCGGCTTGATGTTTGAGTCTGCGCCGCTTGTGTTAACTTGTCTTATAATTGTAGTCTCTGCGTTCCCTTGGGTGGTTGTTTGGTGAAGTATGTCTCCCCATGTATGTCTCGCTGTGTAAAGAAGATTGCTGTGAATCAATGAAGACTCTTGTGTTGCATGTGTTTTCTGGTTGACTGACTTTAGTTGAGATAACCACTGCTCACTCCAAGGTCCAGGGAAATTTCTGCGTGATCAAGGTGTGATCCTGATAGTGCTGAAAATATTAATTTGGCATCAGACTATATTGTTGACCACCTGGAGAATATTCAACATGGTATCAGAGCCAGGTTGTTGAATCTTAACATACCCTAAGTAGCCGAGCGAGTTGGTAGAGTTGTTGTAGAACACAGATTGGCGGCACCACCATCCACGGTAATCCGGCGATCGGCCGGAGTCCATCTCTCCCAACAGGTCCTCCTCTACTCCTCTCTTCGTGGGCTAGAATCTTAGATTCTTTAGGAGAGAAATCGGGCACAATTGAGCCCTATCATGTGAGAGAAATTCTGGATTTTCATGGCTTTTTATGCCTTGCGGGTTCGCCGTAAACCGCCCTTCGGCGGCCATGCGGCCGCTCGGCGATAGCCCCCACATCAATGAAGGTTGTGGCGGTGGTGGCCAGCCAGGGAGGTGGCCGGTTGGCCGGCAAATAGGTTTGAAAGTTGCTTTAGGTTGGTGAAATCACGACGGTTGGCTGGAGGTTGAAGACGATCCGATCACCGCCGGATTAGATCTACATAGCAGGTTTTAAAGATTATTAAGGTTTTAAATTTTTAACCCTTTATTGTGCCCCCTTTAAATTAGATAAAGGAGACCCTTAGGTGCTAATACTTAAAAAGTGCCAACATGAAAATTGTAGCCCTTGAAGTCTACTTTAATTTAAAATTGATTTTAACCCATTTGGGTAAGTGGTTTGACCACAACACCCAAAATGGTGCAGCCTATACATAGGCTTGACCATAGACTAAATTGATTGCCCCCATCAATCCGTCCATCCAAATGACTTCAAATGTTGGCTGGGCTCACTTTTACCTATACCTATAACATATTCAAAAATGGGAATTTTTGGAAAATATTTTGCTAAGGTTTTTGTAAAAATTTAATAATCCATATATGAATTATTTAAAGGGTCTAATGACCTCCAATGTAAGACCCCCCCCCCCCTTTTTGAAACACTGGGGTCTTAGGCCCAGAACCGTCGCTTTACAGTGACACCTTCACGCCCTAAAGGGTCATCACCGCAAATCGCCGATTCTGCCGGCCGATTTGATCGCAGAAAAGCAACAAAATTAGAGTAAACACAAGTGAGGTAAAAACTCTAATCAGATGTCCATAATAATATAATCACATCAGAGTAATATAATCTCCACGAAGGGAGAGTCCATAAAAAAATGTACTAAAAATAAGGGCTTAAGCCCGCTACATCAAATCCTCACTACATAGTCACTCAAACAGAAGCAAAATAAAACACTACTAAGGTCAGGGGCTCATAGTCCCCGTCGTCTAAACTCCGGTGCTAGACTGCCCCATTGAAAGTGCAGTTAGATCTGATATACTCTAAAGGTGGGGTGAATAGAGTATATGGTGATTTTAAAACTGTTACAACTGCTGTTGTATTTTATTTGTGTGTGTGTGTGCAGCAAATACAATAAATCAGAAAGCAGCAAAAGACTAATCACAGCACAATCACAGAGCTAAGGCCAGAAAACAAAAAGGAAAAGAAAGCAACCAGACGACACAAGAATTTTATAGTGGTTCCCCAAATCTGGGTAGTCCACTCTTCTACCACCCTGGTAGGAATCCACTGCAGGAAGGGGTTGATCAGGTGTCCTGGCACCAATGGGGTTTTGATCAGGTTCCCAAAAACCAAACCCTCAAGTCTTTTGGTGGGAGACTTGCAACCAGAATAATTTTGAAGGGAATTAAAACCCTGTACAGAGGTGGAGTGAGAGGGTGATGAGGTCTTCTCTTTCTCAAGTCAACTGAGAAGACTTGTGGATGTTGTTTAGCAGCTTTGCTTCCCCTGAGATGTGGAATGGTTCAGGAAGAAAACTGGAGCACTGCTTCAGGGTGATAGATCTTCAAAGACCTAGAATTCCAGGTCCAGAGAAATTCTTCATGAACTTCTTGCAACTGATATGAATGTATTGTTTTGAAGTTCTCCTGAGTAAAAGCAGATGAAGAAGACTCTTGATATTGATGTATTGTTCTTCTTCTTCTTCTTGATCAATTACTCTCTGGGCCAAGAATGAAATCCTTTTTCTTGTGTTGTCTGAATCACTGTCTATGTTGTTCTAGATGTTCTGGTCTTGTGTGCTTGTTCTATATTTCTGGTTTCTGTATATCTCTCTTTTTTTTGTCAAGGAGAGCATTCGAGTTTTTGAATGCCGAGCAGTAATGACAGATGGCCTGGAAAGGAAGCAGCAATTAATTATTTCCCCAACTATTTCCATGGGAAAACGACATGAAATAATCCATAATTAACTGCGCATCCTAACGGTAGTATTCTGTTAAGAACTGCCATTAATTGTCCAGGAATCAGCGCCATGAAATGAGATGGGAACGGAAGAAGACCTAGTCTGGAATCGTCGACCGAAGAACAGAATTCGTCGAACAGAGTCTTGAATTCGTCGAGCTGGGCTGAGTTCGTCGAGCTGGGCTGAGTTCGTCAAGTTGAGTTGAGTTCATCGATCTAACAGTCTTCATTCGTTGAATAGACAATCTTCAATATCAGACAAACATCATTCGTCGAGCAGAGAACCAAATTCGTCGAGCTGAGAATAAACTTCGTCGACCTGAGAAAAGTTCTGGACTTGGACAAAATACTATGCATCTGCTGAACAACTGTGTCGACACAAAATGGTGTCGACAGATTGGTCTTGGTGTCGACACAAAACCTCTGGTGTGGACAGATTGGCCTAGGTGTCGACACAAAACCTCTGGTGTCGACACAAGCTGGTGTCGACTAAAATCCTGGGTGTCGACACAAATCGCCTGGTGTCGACACAAGCCCTAAGTGTCGACACAGATTCTCTGAGCACAACAATCGTCGAGTACAGATTTAGCATTCGTCGACCTGAGAGGCTGTGAACTTGAGGTCCAAGTTCGTCAAGCTCAGACAATAATTCGTCGACCGAAGCATGAAGATGGACTTAGAGAAATTTTGAAGTAGTCCTGAGAATGCTAGAAGTAGAACCTGGGGTTTGTCGAGCAAAGAACAAAGTTCGTTGAGCTTAGTACTACGAATTGTCTCACGATCGTCGAGCGCACAACTTCCTTCGTCGAGCTGAGTTCGACGAACGTCGAACTCATTTCACTTAGTCTGAAAATCTGATAGATCTGGAGTTCCTGAAGGTCTTGAAGAAGGCTGGTCCATCTGAAGTTGAGATAGAGGACTGTCCTAAACTCTAAGACACAAACTTGACCCAGACTATATATGATGGGTCACAACCTAAGTCAGTGAACCTAGCCCAAATCAACTAGGGATCGAACAATCTCCCCCTATTTGGGTGAGGTCACTAACAGAAACTCCAAGCAAAGAACAAACAGAAAAATAAAGCAAAATAAAGAGATATATCTAGCAGAGAATTTACAACACATGCAACAGATATATATATATACATACTGGCTTTGTTTTAATGCAAAAGTATAGACTGAAATAGAAGCAGAAATGAAAAGAAAACACAACATTACTTCTCTGATTTCTTCTGTTTTGGCTTGACTTCAGGTGCTTTTTCTCCTGGCTTCTTGAAAATGATTTCCCTATTGGGATCTGAAGCTTCAGCCTTGGTCATAGTCAAGTCAGCTGCCCCTATAATATTCAGTGAAGTGGCTCTGGGGACAACTGCTTCTGGGTGAAGATTCATGTATTCATCAACATTTAGAAACTTGTTTGCTTTCCCAAATCTTTTCAGTTCATCTCTTCTATACTGAGACATAGTGGTTAAGCATGTTGTGTCCTTGCCTTCAGCTTTAGCTTTGTTGATAAGAGATAGGCCAATGATTTCTTGGAAACTTGTCATTCTGGCTGTATTGGCTGTTTATGGATCTTCAGGAGGAGAATAGGGCCTTTCAGCTTCCTGTTTCTTAGATTCCTGGGACTGCTGCTGTTGTTGTTGATGGTGTTGACTGCTTGAAGATGGTGGCCTTGGCTGACTACTACCAGAGGATCTCCCTGTTTGTCTCTGATAGGCTTGAATAGGAGTAGATCTTTGAGAGCTTGAGCCAGAGGCACTTGCTGCTGGAGGAGGACGAGGAGGGGGATCCTTTCTGTACCTATGAACTGGGGGAGGAGAGTATCTCCTACTCCTCTTCCTTTCTTTTTGCTGATTCTTAGATAACCACATCCATGCAGGCATCCCTTTGTAAGGAGCAATATTATGCAGAATATAATATGGAGTGTCTGCAGTGGGATTAGGCTTGGGAGGAGGAGGAGGAGCCTTCCTTTTCTTAGAGAGCAACTTCTTTTTCTTTTTGGCAGCCTCCTCATCTGATTCATCATCATCATCATCAGAATTTGAACTCTGAGGGTTATCATACAAAGCATTCAGCTTCCTCAGAGTGGCATCAGGAATGGTAAGAGGTTTGTCTTGAGGGAGAATAGAAGGTTCAGAGGGTGAAGGTACAACAATAGTAGAGACAGAACTTGCAGCTGCTGCCTTGTTCTCTTCCTCAATGTCTGCCAGAATGAGCTCATCCAGATCAGGCATGGGAGAATCATCCATGACAAAATCTGGGACAGGGTAGATTTCTGGGATAGACACAGGAGTTGGAACAGAAGAGGGAGCAGCAAAGGATGCACAAAGTTGCCTGGCAACTGCTGGATTTGCTGGAGAAGTATACTGGACCATAACCAAATATGGCTTAGCAATCTCTACTGAAGGAAGCTTCATATAAACAGGATCAAAAATCTGAAGAATCTCAGATAAATTGACTGTGGGATTTATAAGAAAATCACCAACAGTTGTTATTGAATCTACTGACTCATCAAAGCTATTGTCAGTTTCCATGAATTGAATCAAATCTATTGCTGTATCTGTAACTGTATTTGTATTATCAAGCACTGAATTAACTATATCTGTAGTATTTGTATCTGTATCAATTATATCCACTTCTGCAGCTGCTGCACCAGCTTTATCATGGAGCATCTCCCCTTGCCTGGGTTCAGGAGAACCTGGAGCCAGGCCCCTGATTGAAGAGGGGGCAGCAGAGAGAGCTGAGATTTTGGCAGATAAAGAATCAATTGAATTTACCAGAGGTGTAATGGCCTCTGTGATGAGTGATTTAATAAGAGGAGTCAGAAGAGTGATGATGGTGGGAATGGTGGAAGAGTCCATAGGTGGAGAAAGAATAGTAGAGGAGGAAAGAAGAATATGTGGAGGGGATAGGGGAGGTAGAATAGGTTGTGGTTCAGTGGGTATAGTGTAGGAGGGAATAGAGGAAAGGTGTGGTGGAAGAGGGGATTGAGGAGGAGAGGGAATATGTGTTTCAGTGGGGGAAAGTTGAGGTGTAGTCATCTGTGTAAGATCAGGCGGTGGAGATTGATGTTGAGCAGGAGTCAGTTGAGGTGCAGGAGGAGTGGGAAGAGATTTTGGTAGGGGGAATGACCTCTTCAGATTCAGGGTGGGGAGTGACCTTGACGGTCCTGGTGCTCTCAGAAGCATCTATGGAGGAGGAGGAACCCTTGGAGGGTTTGGAGATTTTCCTCTCCCATCTGCCAAACAAGGTGCAGGTGAGGCGCTTGCTGGCGTTGATGAATGTGGTCGGGGAGACCAAACATTCACTGGCCTTTTCCTGGAGGAAAATCCCCAGGATTTTGTCGTAGCACACTTCCTTCTTGCTAATCCTTTTCTTGTTAACGTCAAAGAAGACCATGCCCCAATCAACCTGACGCTTGTTGAGCACTGCGCACATGATCAGGAATTGATGGCGAGTGATGTAGTCGTGCGCCGAGTGCTTGCCCATTAGAACTTTCCCGACAATGTCAGCCAAAAACTGATAAGCGGCGGACAATTGTTTCTTCAGAAGCTTGGTAGGGTTGTTGCTAGAGAAACCCATGACTTTCAGCATATCAGCATATTCCTCAGCGTCCATTTCCAAGTTGTCTTCCCCATTTATCAGACCAAATATTTCAGAGATTACTGTTGGGGACAGAGAAACGTCAGTGTTTCTAATTGTTCCTGTCAGATTTCCATCTTCAGAAATTGTAGCAGAGTATACCCATTCTCTTATCTCTGTTGAGTGTAGCTTGATGTTGCGTGTCATGAAGTCCTTGAGATGTAGTTCTTCCAGTAATTCAAGGATATATAGAAAAATGGGATCGGAGTGCTGGAAGGACTCAAAGTCCATTGAGAATGCTGCATCAAACTTCATCGCTGCAAGTGCTCTTGGAGGAATTGCCATTGATGACCTGCAAAGAAGATTACAGAGAAAACGGCGATCAAGAGCAAAGGAACTGAAAGCGCGGGACGGAGGTCGAAGAAAACCTAGATATAAGATTTTCAGAATATGAATCGACAAGCTCCGTTCCACGAAAAAGAGACAAATCTTCGAACTGAGATCGACGAAATAAGGTTTAGGAGAGTAGTTCGTCGAACCCATTCAGAAGAATTGAAAACAGTTCGTCGAACTCAGTTCGACGAAATGGTTTCTGAAACAAGGTTCGTCGATCGTCGGTCGACGAAAATTATTTCCACACAGAGAATTCGTCGATCTCCGTTCAACGAGAATCTCTCAAACTTTCCCTAATTCGTCGAACTCCGTTCGACGAACTCTGGAAAATTCGTCGAATGCAGACAGAAACTAATTTAACTCTTATCCATCAATCATTCCCAGTTGATTTATAAAGAATAGATGGGTTTTCTCATCCAAGGGCTTGGTGAAGATATCTGCTCTCTGTAGATCAGTAGGAATGTGGATCAAGTTAATTTTCTTTCTGTCCACATTATCTCTAATGAAATGATGTCTTATTTCAATATGTTTAGTCCTAGAATGATGAACTGGATTCCGTGCTATAGCAATAGCACTAGTATTATCACAAAATAAGGTTGAATTATTTAAGTTGATACCATAATCTAGGAGTTGGTTTTGTATCCATAGCATTTGTGAGCAGCAGCTGCCAGCAGCCATGTACTATGCCTCAGCAGTTGATGTAGACACAGATGTCTGCTTTTTGCAAAACTAAGAGACAAGTCTCATACCCAGGAACTGGCAAGTTCCAAAGGTACTTTTCCTGTCCACTCTACATCCAGCATTGTCAGCATCTGAGTATCCAGTTAACTCAAATTCTGACTCTGCAGGATACCAGAGTCCTAAACTAGGACAACTCTTTATATATCTCAAAATCCTTTTTAGAAAAATAAGATAAGATTCTTTAGGATTCACTTGGAATCTAGCACAAAGACATGTGGCATACATTATGTCAGGTCTGCTAGCTGTTAAGTATAATAGGGATCCAATAATTGCCCTATAATGTTTCTGATCTACAGGTTTCCCTGCTGCATCAGAATCCACAACAGCATTTGTAGCCATAGGTGTTTTCATTCCTGAAGCATCACCCATCCCAAACTTTTTAATAAGCTCTTTGCCATACTTAGATTGCGAGAGGAAGATACCATCAGGGAGCTGCTTCACTTGGAGACCTAGGAAGTAGGAAAGCTCACCCATGCTACTCATCTCAAATTTGGAATGCATGAGGTCAGCAAACCTCTGGCACAATTTGGGATCAGTAGACCCAAAAATAATGTCATCCACATATATTTGTACCTATAAGATTTGGTCCTTATGATGTCTAGTGAAAAGGGTTTTATCTATGGTTCCTCTTGTAAATTTATGCTCTAAAAGAAAGCTAGCTAGGGTCTCATACCAAGCTCTTGAAGCTTGCTTTAAACCATAGAGAGCTTTATGCAACTTGTAAACATAAGAGGGTTGAGTTAGAGAGATAAAACCTGGAGGTTGTTCTACATAAACCTCTTCTTGAAGTACACCATTCAGAAAGGCACTCTTGACATCCATCTGAAATACCCTGAACTTTTTGTATGCTGCATAGGCTAGAAATATTCTAATGGCCTCCAACCTTGCAACAGGGGCAAAGGTTTGGTCATAGTCTATTCCTTCTTCTTGCTTATATCCTTGGGCAACCAGTCTAGCCTTGTTCCTTACTATGTTCCCTTCTGCATCTAATTTGTTCCTGTAGACCCATTTGGTTCCAATGACTGGGTATTTATGGGGTCTTGGAACCAAATCCCAAACTCTACATCTCTCAAACTGATTTAGTTCCTCTTGCATTGTAAGAATCCAGTGGGGATCTTGCTCAGCTTCATGGATGGTGAGAGGTTCAATTTGAGAGAGAAAACAGGCATGCATCAAGTCTTGATTGAGCTGATGTGTTGTCTGTACACCAACTGAAATGTCCCCAATCACTTGAGATCTGGGGTGATCTCTAAGTGTGACAAGATCAGTTTGTGGAGTTGGTTGAGCAACAGCTTCTGCAAATAATTCCTCTTGAGGAATGGTGCTGGCTGTTAATGGAAGTTCAATTACTTCCTCTTAAATTTCTTCTTCACTGTCTTCAGCAGCCTGTGGAGTGGGATGAGTTGGAACCTCTTGGGTAAGGTTTAGTCCATCCATAGACTCACACATTGGTGAAACCTGCAAAGGGCTATTGGTAGAAATGTCTTTCTCCTTATAAGACATGTTAGCTTCATCAAAAGACACATGGACAGATTCTTCAATTTTAAGGGATGATTTATTGAAAAGCCTATAGGCCTTGCTTACTTGGGAATATCCTAGAAAAATCCCTTCTTCAGCCTTAGCCTCAAATTTTCTGATGTATCTTTTGTTATTAGTGTGGATGTAACATATGCAACCAAAAACTTTAAAGTAAGTGATTTTAGGTTTCTTTTCTTTAAGTAATTCATAGGGGCTCTTGTGTTTTAGTTTATGTATAAGACATCTGTTCAGGACATAGTTAGCTGTGTTTACAGCTTCTGCCCAAAAGGATAGAGGCATGTAGACATCTGCTAACAATGTACCTGCAGCTTCAATGAGTGTCCTATTTTTCCTTTCAGCAACCCCATTTTGTTGGGGAGTTCTAGGAGCTGAGAAGCACTGCCTGATACCTTCCTTCTCACAGAACTCATGCATAAGAAGAGACTCAAACTCTGTGCCATGATCACTTCTGATCAATGCAATGTGAGTAAAGAACTCAATCTGTATGGTCCTGAGAAAATCTGTAAGAACTTTGAATGTATCTGACTTAGCTCTCAGGAAGGCTACCCAACTGAATCTGGAGATATCATCAACAATAACTAAGGTGTAAGACTTCCCTCCTAGGCTTTGTACTGCAATGGGTCCAAAAAGATCCACATGAAGCAGATACAATATCTTAGGTGAATCACTTTTATTAATGGATTTGAAGCTAGTTTTAGTTTGCTTGCCTAATTGACAAGCCCTGCATAGGCTTTCCTTCTTGTAGGGACCAGAAGGTAAACCTCTAACAAGGTTGTCTTTAGATAACCTAGATATGTTCTTAAGGTTTACATGTCCTAGACTTTTGTGTCATAGCTCATTTTGGTTACTAGAGATATTGAGTAAACAAATATCAGTTGTGGCAGAAATGAAATCTACTAAATATATGTTTCCTTGTCTAAGTCCAATTAAAACAATTTGGTTTTTATCATTTATAATAGAACAAGAGGTAGAGTTGAAATGTACCTGATAACCTTCATCACATAATTGACTTATGGATATAAGATTATGTTTGAGTCCTCTTACATATGTCACCTTTTTGAAGGTCACTGCTCCAATGCTTACTCTTCCATATCCTTCTGACTGACCACTCTTTGAGTCTCCAAATATCATCTTTGGTCCTAGCTTGGATTTATAGTTGGTGAGATTTGCTTTGCTGCCAGTCATGTGCTTGGAGCAGCCACTGTCCAGGTACCATGTCTGACTTAGCCTTGGACAGTTCTTCACTTGTACCTACATCAGAAAATAAAGCTCAATTATTCTTGACCCAGGTTACCTTGGGTCCTTGGTTTGGTTGAAAAGAAAAACTAGAAATGACTGATAATGCAGGTTGAGACTTTTACCCTAGTGGGTGATATCTCCTAGGTGGAATTATCCAATCAGCTACTGGATTAAATGCCTTGTTAGCTGTTTTAACATTTCTATAGGAGAAGTTATTTATGTTTGGTCGTTCAGGGATCGACGAATTATTGTAGGTTCGTCGACCAGAGTTCGACGAATGGGGATGAGATCGTCGACCTCCACTCACAGAATGACCATGGTCATTTTCTGCATCCCACGTTCGTCGACCTCTGCTCGACGAACCATACACAGTTCGTCGATCGTAGTAAGACGAATAATTATTTCTGAAGTTTGCTTTCAACGTTCGTCGATCGGGGTTCGAAAATCTTGCAGGATTTCGTCGATGTAAGTTCGACGAATTTTGCTGAACTTGGTTTTTGACAGCTTTCTTCTGTTTTCTGTTGCTATTGTCTAAGGGATTTGACTTGTTTTCTGATCTGGGTTTTTTAGTTAGTTTCTCTTTACCTTTACCAGTGATGAACTTTATGGGAGTGGAAAGTATGTTCTTCTTTATTATGGGGGGTAAACCTGATGAAGCACTCAAGCCCAGCCTGCCATTTAATCTGGCATTTACTGTGCTTGTTATATCCATTAGCTTGAGGATTCTCCCATTGAGAGATTGCTCAAGTTGTTTTGCCTCACATAATTCAGATTTTAATTTGATTATCTGTTCATTAGCTAGAGTCAATTGGTCAGTTAGTTTTCTATTTTCTGTGCTGACAGATTCTAGATTTTCTAGTCTAGTTCTCAGGGTTTTTATCTCTTTCTCTGAGTTTATTAAATCCATGCACATAGTTTTAAATTCTACTTTAAATAAATCAGAATTGAAATGAAAACTAGAGATCACCTGATCAACCTCTGAGTTTGAGGCATCTTCATCTTCAGAATCCTCTTCTGATCCACAGTTGCTTCTGGAGGCATCTATTGATATTAGGCACACCTTCTTGGATCTGGCTTCTTCCTCTTCTTCACTGGAGCTAGAGGAGGATGTTTATTCTTCTGTGTCACTCCAGGACTCAGCAACAAATCCTTTGTAACAACCCCATCCGTTCATATGATATATTCTAGAAGGTCCGGCCGGGGCCCCACAGAATATACCACAAAACAGTCGGTGAAGGTACAGGATGATACCAGAGTAGCGCATCGCACCTATCACAAGCATTCTAGCGGAAGCCTAAACTACTTGAACTCCTCATAAATGTATGTCCAAACATAAAACTCCACATTTTATATGAATGTCTACAACATGTCAAAAGCGTTGGCCTTATGGCCTTACAGGGCTTTCAATCAGTGGCCTAAAACAGGTTGGCGCGCAGGCCGGCCACAATAAAAGAAAACATGCAAAAGAACACAATAGCCTTCGAGGGCTAGCAGCTAACAGCAGCAGCAACACCAGCAGGAGCATCAACCTCTATGCGTCCCGCTCGGCTCTCCAGCACCTGTGCAAGGGACAATCCACCCAACGGTGGCAAACAAAAGCAACGGTCAGCGTTCAGCTGACCAAATTATAACGACCCTACCCCTCCTCTCGGGGCAGCGGTATTTTCCATGCAGGCATATCATATCACAAGTATGGCAAGCTATATCATCAAAAAGTGCTTTCACGCACACAAGCCATCACAACCGTTCGCCACCCGGCTCAACGGTCCGTGCACTCAGGGCACATTCTTGGTGTTCTGGCAACCTCTTGCCCACCACCGTATTAGGGTTATCACCCAACGGTAAATCTCTTGAGCATTTACTCCATGGCGTGCAGCCGGAGTTAGTCCTCGGACACCGGGATGGCCCGTAGCCCCCCTTTGTGTCATGGCGCGCAGGCCGAAGACTCTTGCTATGCGCTCCAACAGACCTCACTTTTCGGTCTCAAGTCAGACGGACATAGCGCAGGTCGGATCCTCCACCCCCCGTTGCTCAAATCGCCTTGCCCTTTCCGCGTGCAGCGTACTCATGGCTATATCAAAGGCGCGGGTCGGTCTCACCAATCCTGTTCCTAGCATTCAAGCCTGGGTATTTCACTATACCCATTTCCTCACAGCAACAGCGGGTCTTTCCTGGGCACACCAGTACTTCCTGTGACTCCCGTCACAGGTGGACACCGCAAATTACAAATGTCAGGGGTCTTTCCTGGGCACACCAGTACTTCCTGTGCCTCAATCACAGGTTGGACCCAAAACCAGCACAAGGCTATTTTCCTGGGCTACCACCCCAGTACTTCCTGCTACTACTTTTCGCAGGTATAACCTGAGACTCCTTACACTACACGTTATCACGGAGTCTTCTCCGGTTCGTATGCAACATCACCAATCCAGACCAACCTGTCCAGATGGGCTTCACACAGCATGCCTATTCCGTACTCATTTACGGATCTATATGCAACACAAAGGGGATTTCAAGCCTCCACCCAAACGACTCCCAAAACAGCCACCTCCTGGTGGGGGAATCAAAAGATATGCCAAAACAGAAGCCTTCACATGGCTAGGAAGAAAAGTCGTTACCCTTGACGATCGCTTCGGTGCCATGGCTTGAAAGCTTGCTTGCAAGACTCGCAAGAGCGTTTCCTCCGCAACGCTGGCTTCGGATCTCTTGCCGGTAAACCGCAGCACCACCAACAGCAGCCCCCTTCCCTTCTTCCTCCTCCTTTCTCTCTCTCTTTCTCTCTTCACTTGAAGAAAGGTTAAGGCTAAAGACTATGAGAAATAAATCTCTGACTTCGGCCCTTAAGGAAAAAGAAGAAGAGCTTTCAGCCCTTGGATCCAGACTGAAGGAATGGACGGCCACGATTCTGCCAAAAACACACATATTGACCCGACACGGCTTCGAACACGGCCGTGTGCCTGGCCGTGTGCCTCAAGCGGTGGTCAACCGACTTATCCAAACCAGTGATACGCCCACGGGACATGCCCGTGACATGGGCCGTGTCACCAACACGCCTTCAGACACGCCCGTGTCTGTGGCCGTGTACCTGGGGAAAAAAAAATCCCAAATCATCCTGAGACTTCACACGGCCTGTGACACGCCCGTGTCCCAGGCCGTGTGCCCACACACGACATCAAGACACGCCCTGTCGAACTCATTTGGCGGGCTGAGTTCGTCGCCTGATTTGACACGCCCTGTGACACGCCCGTGTCACAGGCCGTGTTCAACACTCGACGCTCACTTCTCGACACTCGACGATCGTGGAACAAAAATCGTCGAGAATGCGACACGGCCTTGGACACGCCCGTGTCTTGGGCCGTGTGCCTCTCTCGACGAATCGTCGAGACCAAAAAAATCGTCGAGACAAAGCCCAATCGTCGACACAACCCGACACGCCCTGCGACACGCCCGTGTCGCAGGCCGTGTCACCTGACACGCCCTGGGACACGCCCGTGTCCCAGGCCGTGTCAACCAAATTTGCCTGTGTCAGAACTTTGGGCTGTTACAATCCTCCCCTCCTACAAGAAATTTCGTCCTCGAAATTCAGAGACAGGAAAGTAACAAAAAGCAGCAAGAAAAATGTAACAACATATAAACTATTTATGTTACAATATTCTCGCTCCAAATTACAGAAACAACTCAGGAAACTCTTCTCGCATGGTCTGCTCGCGCTCCCATGTCTGCTCTTCACGGCCGCAGTTGTCCCATCGGACTTTTACCATACCGACCGTCTTGTTCCGCAACTGTTTCTCGGCTCGGTCTTCGATCTGAATGGGTCTAACTCTCGTTGTTAGCCCATACTCCAACGGCGCACGATCATCCGCGATCACTTGAGCTGGATCTTTCACGGCTTTCCGCAGCACCGAGATGTGAAAGACATTATGTAACCCACCCAAGTCCGCCGACAGAGCTAGCCGATAAGCCGCTTCGCCAATTCGCTAAACCACTTCAAAAGGACCCAAATACCTTGGACTCAACTTTTTCAATCGTCGAATCCTGGAGACACCTTTGAATGGCTTGATCTTCAAGTAGACCCAATCGCCAACCGCAAATTCGACGTTCCGGTGCTTGGCGTTGTAGTACTTCGCTTGTCGATCTTGAGCAATCAGCAATCTCTCTCGAATAGTCCGAATGGTTGAGTTTGCGTCATCAAGCTCATTTGGTTTAACAACCCGGGCTTCACCCGCTTCTACCCAAGCCAAGGGAGTACGACACTTCCTTCCGTATAGGGCTTCATATGGTGCCATCCCAATACTTGCCTGGTAGCTGTTATTATAAGCAAACTCTACCATATAGAGATGATCTTCCCATCTCTTTCCGAAGTCAAGGGCGCACATTCGGAGCATGTCCTCCATTGTTCTGTTGGTACGTTCAGTTTGGCCATCTGTTTGGGGATGAAAGGCCGTACTGAAAGTCAACTTCGTGCCCAACAGTGGGTGAACTAGCCTCCAATCATTTGACATGAATCGCCCATCTCGATCACTTACGATGCTCCGAGGAACACCGTGAAGACGCACAATTTGATCAACATATAACTTTGCCAAACTTTCCACCGAATCATCCCGCCTGTTCGGGAGAAAATGTGCTACTTTTGTTAGCCGGTCAACTATCACCCAAATGGAATCATTTCCTCGCTGCGATCTTGGCAATCCATGCACAAAATCCATGGAAATATCATCAAATTTCCACAATGGGATCGGCAGTGACTTCAAATAACCGCCCGGCTTTTGGCATTCCGCCTTCACCATCGCACATGTTTGGCATTTGGCTACATACAGGGCAACATCTTTCTGAAGCCCTGGCCACCAGAAAAGCTTTTTCATATCGTTAAACATCTTTGTGCTCCCGGGGTGAATGGAATACTTCGTATAATGTGCTTCATACATCAGTTCTTCCCTCAGTTTCCTCACATTTGGGACGCACAATCGGCCTTCTTTTCGCAAAAGACCGTCAATCCAGGTGAATTTGCCCTCTGGCCCTTCATTCCCATAGCGCAAGAGATCTTCATCCAACTCCGTTGCCCGTCGAACTCGGTCCGCAAGGTCACATTGCACCTCGGTCCAGTTCAAACACGCAATGGCAGTGGAATTCTTGTCAACACAATAGATCTCCAATGCCTCCAATTCCTGGATCAGACGTTCATCATGCCTTTGTAACCAATTTGCTCTCGCCGGAACTCGCCGACTCAAAGCATCCGCGACAACATTCCCCTTCCCGGGTGTATAGTGAATCTCGAAAGTGTAGTCCCCAAGGAACTCCAACCACCTTCGTTGTCGCATGTTCAACTCTTTCTGCTCCAACAGATACTTAAGGCTCTTATGATCAGTATAGATCTCCACATTTACGCCATAAAGGTAGTGTCGCCACAGCTTCAGTGCAAAAATCACCGCTGCTAATTCCAAATCATGGACGGGATAGTTTCGCTCGTGCACCTTCAGCTGGCGTGAGCCATAAGCAATCACCTTTCCGCTTTGCAGAAGAACGCAGCCTAAGCCGCTCCCTGAGGCATCACTATATATTACAAACCCATCGGGTCCACATGGCGAAGACAACACCGGCGCCGTGGTCAACCGAACCTTCAGCTCTTCAAAAGCTCGTGCGCACTCTGGCGTCCAAACGAACTTCTGATCTTTTCGCGTCAGTGTGGTGAGCGGCAAAGCGATCCGCGAGAAGTTTTCAACAAATCTTCTATAGTAGCCCGCAAGTCCAAGGAAACTCCTGACCTCGGCCACGGAAGACAATATTCGCCAATCTTGTATGGCTCTTATCTTCGCTGGATCCACTGCAATGCCCGCTCCACTCACCACATGGCCCAAAAATGCCACTGACGATAGCCAAAACTCGCACTTCGAGAACTTGGCATAAAGTTGATTTTGCCTCAACGTATTCAACACTAACCGCAAATGAATATCATGCTCAGCTTTGGACTTTGAGTATACCAGGATATCATCAATAAACACGATCACAAACAGATCCAGGTACTCACGAAAAATACGGTGCATCAAATCCATGAACACCGAAGGCGCATTACACAATCCAAAGGGCATGACTGTGAACTCATAGTGCCCATAACGCGTTCCAAATGCGGTTTTGGGAATGTCACCTTCCCGAATTCTTAACTGGTAATAACCAGACTTCAGGTCCAACTTCGAATAGACGGTAGATCCCACCAGCTGATCAAATAATTCATCAATCCGAGGTATCAGATACTTATTCTTCTCGGTCAGCTTATTCAATTCACGGTAATCTATACACAACCGTAACCCACCATCTTTCTTCTTTACAAAAAGCACAGGCGCGCTCCAAGGTGACATACTTGGGCGGATATAGCCTTGCTCTAACATTTCTTGTAGTTGAACCTTCAACTCAGCCATCTCTTTAGGCGCAACGCGATATGGCGAACGGGCCACTGGTTTCGCACCTGGCACCAGCTCAATTGTGAAGTCAATCTCCCGCTGGGGTGGTAGCCTAGGGAGATCTGCGGGAAACATATCAGCAAATTCTGCCACAATCGGAACCTCGCACAAAGTGGCCTTAGGCTCAACAGCCTGAATTAGTGCAAAGTAACACTCTGCACCCTTCCGAACAGCTTTGACTACCTGGAGTGCAGACATCAACGTCCCGTTCACTCCTCGCATACCCGCGAACTTGGTCTCCTGTTCGGTATTCTGGCCCAACGTGAATTCTTTGGACTGGCAATCGATCATAGCATGCTGCTCCGCAAGCCAATCCATCCCAAAATCACATCGAATTCCGAAATTGGCAAAACAAATGCGGTTAAACAAAAATCCCGACTTCTTAACTGAACCGCCACATCGCAAGCTTGATCCGCAAGCATCCAACAACCATTCGGCAACACCACTCTGACGCTATCTGTCTTTGCACGACTGGGTATCCCAAGCCGCGTCATAAAGTCACGAGACAGAAAAGAATGCGATGCCCCTGTATCGAACAGTGCTCGCGCCAGCGTGTTCCGAATCATCACAAAGCCTATGACAAACATGTCACACACACAAACCACAAACGTAGGGGTACTAAGCTAAGCATACAAACATTAGCATAAGCAAAACTAAACTCATACCTGTGACGACGTCACTCTGCTTGATGGCCTCCTGCAGGCCAAGATTGTAGACCCAGGGTTGCGCTTGCGAGGCAGAAGACTCCACCACCGCTTTTCCTTTCTCCGCATAAGATGCTCCCGCCTTCTTTTCACTCTTTGGCGGCATCCGGCAATCTCGCGCAATGTGCCCCATCCTACCACAATTGAAGCAGGTACGAGTTTCTGGCTTGGAGGTTGCCCCTGATGTTGCTCCCGTTGCAACTGATGAAGGAGCTTGTCCACTCGGCTTGGACCTCTTACCCCATCTCTTCTTGTAAAATGATTTTCCAGAGCGGGGCGCCTTCCACTCCGGTTGCGTCATCACCAACGCTCTCTTCCCTTGCACCCTCTTCATATCCTTTTCCAACGCGGTCGCAGTGTCAACCAACGCTTGAAAACCTTGGTTCGCAGAACTGGACACAAAGAACCTCAACTCGTCCCTCAGTCCTTCATAGAACCGATTAGTCTTCCTCTGCTCATCAGCAAAAATCGAACCCGCATACCGCCCCAAGCGAGTAAACTCATGCAGGTACGCGTCAACACTGTCATCACCTTGAGTCAACCGTTGGAATTCATTTTCCATGGCTATCCGTTGAGCCACAGGAAGGTGCTTCGCTAGGAAGAGCCGGGAGAATTCTTCCATCGACACTTGGGTTAACGGACGACCCGCCAAATGATGCAACTCCATCTCATCCTACCATAAACGCGCTTCTCCTTCAAGCAAGAAGGTGGCTAAGGTAACTTTCTGATGCTCCGCCGTTCCTATCGCCGTCATCACTCGCTTGACGCGCGATAACCAATCCTCAGCCTGCGTCGGGGTTCCCGCTCCCGAGAACGTAGGCGGATGGAAACTCATAAACCGCGTTAGCTGCTTCTCAGCCGCTCGAGGTACCACATCCACGACAGGTTCCGGCCTTGCTGCCACCTGTTCTGGCCCCACAGCCGCTTGCTCCTGCCTAAGTGGCTGACCTTGGATCATGGTAAACAAGGCCTCCGCAACTAAACGGACATGTTCCGCAGACGGTGGAGGTGTAGGCACCACAGCTGGTGCCGTACTTTCATCAGAACGCTGGGGCTCAGACTGCCCAGCTCCACTCCGTGTCACCTAAAGGTGGACAAGACACACACATTAGCGGTCGTACCCAAGCAAACAACACAAAATAGGAACACGCAGGTTCCTCAAACATCGCAAATTGCATTCCTATCATGGACATTCAGGAGTTCAATCGTAGACTTTGGTGTGCACAACCACGTGCTCGCCACCCCACAAAAGAAGTCGACCACGACGTCGAGAGGGAAAGACCAAGACAACCGATACCAAAAATGTAACAACCCCATCCGTTCATATGATATATTCTAGAAGGTCCGGCCGGGGCCCCACAGGATATACCACAAAACAGTCGGTGAAGGTACATGATGATACCAGAGTAGCGCATCGCACCTATCACAAGCATTCTAGCGGAAGCATAAACTACTTGAACTCCTCATAAATGTATGTCCAAACATAAAACTCCACATTTTATATGAATGTCTACAACATGTCAAAAGCGTTGGCCTTATGGCCTTACAGGGCTTTCAATCAGTGGCCTAAAACAGGTTGGCGCGCAGGCCGGCCACAATAAAAGAAAACATGCAAAAGAACACAATAGCCTTCGAGGGCTAGCAGCTAACAGCAGCAGCAACACCAGCAGGAGCATCAACCTCTATGCGTCCCGCTCGGCTCTCCAGCACCTGTGCAAGGGACAATCCACCCAACGGTGGCAAACAAAAGCAACGGTCAGCGTTCAGCTGACCAAATTATAACGACCCTACCCCTCCTCTCGGGGCAGCGGTATTTTCCCTGCAGGCATATCATATCACAAGTATGGCAAGCTATATCATCAAAAAGTGCTTTCACGCACACAAGCCATCACAACCGTTCGCCACCCGGCTCAACGGTCCGTGCACTCAGGGCACATTCTTGGTGTTCTGGCAACCTCTTGCCCACCACCGTATTAGGGTTATCACCCAACGGTAAATCTCTTGAGCATTTACTCCATGGCGTGCAGCCGGAGTTAGTCCTCGGACACCGGGATGGCCCGTAGCCCCCCTTTGTGTCATGGCGCGCAGGCCGAAGACTCTTGCTATGCGCTCCAACAGACCTCACTTTTCGGTCTCAAGTCAGACGGACATAGCGCAGGTCGGATCCTCCACCCCCCCGTTGCTCAAATCGCCTTGCCCTTTCCGCGTGCAGCGTACTCATGGCTATATCAAAGGCGCGGGTCGGTCTCACCAATCCTGTTCCTAGCATTCAAGCCTGGGTATTTCACTATACCCATTTCCTCACAGCAACAGCGGGTCTTTCCTGGGCACACCAGTACTTCCTGTGACTCCCGTCACAGGTGGACACCGCAAATTACAAATGTCAGGGGTCTTTCCTGGGCACACCAGTACTTCCTGTTCCTCAATCACAGGTTGGACCCAAAACCAGCACAAGGCTATTTTCCTGGGCTACCACCCCAGTACTTCCTGCTACTCCTTTTCGCAGGTATAACCTGAGACTCCTTACACTACACGTTATCACGGAGTCTTCTCCGGTTCGTATGAAACATCACCAATCCAGACCAACCTGTCCAGATGGGCTTCACACAGCATGCCTATTCCGTACTCATTTACGGATCTATATGCAACACAAAGGGGATTTCAAGCCTCCACCCAAACGACTCCGAAAAACAGCCACCTCCTGGTGGAGGAATCAAAAGATATGCCAAAACAGAAGCCTTCACATGGCTAAGAAGAAAAGTCGTTACCCTTGACGATCGCTTCGGTGCCATGGCTTGAAAGCTTGCTTGCAAGACTCGCAAGAGCGTTTCCTCCGCAACGCTAGCTTCGGATCTCTTGCCGGTAAACCGCAGCACCACCAACAGCAGCCCCCTTCCCTTCTTCCTCCTCCTTTCTCTCTCTCTTTCTCTCTTCACTTGAAGAAAGGTTAAGGCTAAAGACTATGAGATATAAATCTCTGACTTCGGCCCTTAAGGAAAAAGAAGAAGAGCTTTCAGCCCTTGGATCCAGACTGAAGGAATGGACGGCCACGATTCTGCCAAAAACACACATATTGACCCGACACGGCTTCGAACACGGCCGTGTGCCTGGCCGTGTGCCTCAAGCAGTGGTCAACCGACTTATCCAAACCAGTGACATGCCCACGGGACACGCCCGTGACATGGGTCGTGTCACCAACACGCCTTCAGACACGCCCGTGTCTGTGGCCGTGTACCTGGGGAAAAAAAATCCCAAATCATCCCGAGACTTCACACGGCCTGTGACACGCCCGTGTCCCAGGCCGTGTGCCCACACACGGCATCAAGACACGCCCTGTCGAACTCATTCGGCGGGCTGAGTTCGTCGCTTGATTTGACACGCCCTGTGACACGCCCGTGTCACAGGCCGTGTTCAACACTCGACGCTCACTTCTCGACACTCGACGATCGTGGAGCAAAAATCGTCGAGAATGCGACACGGCCTTGGACACGCCCGTGTCCTGGGCCGTGTGCCTCTCTCGACGAATCGTCGAGACCAAAAAAATCGTCGAGACAAAGCCCAATCGTCGACACAACCCGACACGCCCTGCGACACGCCCGTGTCGCAGGCCGTGTCACCTAACACGCCCTGGGACACGCCCGTGTCCCAGGCCGTGTCAACCAAATTTGCCTGTGTCAGAACTTTGGGCTGTTACATCCTTTGTCCTTCCTTTTATACTTGTTGGAGGAGGGTCTGCTGCTTTGTTTTCTTCTGGAATCCTTGTCCCTGCCCTTGTCCTTTTTCTGATTTTCTGGGCATTCTGAAACATAGTGCCCTGGCTTTCTGCAACCAAAACACACAACCTCCTTAGTTGGTGTCTTGTCATATTTGGGTTTATCATCCTGCCTGGATGATTTTCTTCTAAAATTCTTTCTTGCCATTTCGTAGAATGTTTTGGCAAAGAGGCTCATTAACTCTTCATTGGAGGTAGATGTTTCACTGTCTTCAGAGGCTTTGAGGGCCAAGCTGTGCTCCTTCCTAATTGGTGTAGTTACCTTCTGTTCTGCTGCCTCTCTTGATTTGACAAGCTGCTCATATGACTTTAGCTTGCCTAGCAGAGATTCTGTTGAGATCTCATTGAGGCTTCTGGCTTCTTTGATTGGCCAGATTCTGGAGTCCCATGAACTGGGGAAACACATAAATATCTTATTATTCACCTCAGTTAAGGTGATGTACTTGTCAAGGGTCTTGAGTTCACTAATAATTGAACTTAATCTATTGCACATCTCAGCCACTGTTTCTGTCTCATCCTTTTTGAAATTCTCATAGAGAGAAATGAGACTGGATCTTCTATCCTTTCTTTCATCAGCTGAGCCTGCTACCATTTGATTGAGAGAGTCCCAAATGGCCTTGGCTGAGGTGCACTTAGCCACCTTCTGAAATATGTCATCTGACATTATTTGGGCCAGAATATTCATAACCTTTGCATCAGCCATCTTGGCTTTCTTGTAGGCTTCAGTATTGTCTGGAGGTGGTACTGCACTCAGATTAGTTGATGTGCTGGCAAATGTTGTAGGAGCTGGAGGAACACCTGTTGAGATGACAGAAAAAATATCCTCATCAATGGAGTTCATATATAATCTGATTCTTGCCTTCCAGATGGCAAACTTGTTAAGATTGCACACTGGAGGTCTGATGCTTATATAATCCTTATTTTGGGCCATGTCTATGAGAACAAAATCTAGTAACAGAATAAAAACAAAGAGATCTAACTAAGGGATCTTTGGGTTCAGTTGTTAGCCTGTACAACCAATCAGGTATGGTATGTTTTACCAACCTGGCTCTGATACCAATTGAAAGTGCAGTTAGATCTGATATACTCTAGAGGGGGGTGAATAGAGTATATGGTGATTTTAAAACTTTTACAACTGCTGTTGTATTTTAGGTGTGTGTGTGTGCAGCAAATACAATAAATCAGAAAGCAGCAAAAGACTAATCACAGCACAATCACAGAGCTAAGGCCAGAAAACAAAAAGGAAAAGAAAGCAACCAGACGACACAAGAATTTTATAGTGGTTCCCCAAATCTGGGTAGTCTACTCTTCTACCACCCTGGTAGGAATCCACTGCAGGAAGGGGTTGATCAGGTGTCCTGGCACCAATGGGGTTTTGATCAAGTTCCCAAAAACCAAACCCTCAAGTCTTTTGGTGGGAGACTTGCAACCAAAATAATTTTGAAGGGAATTAAAACCCTGTACAGAGGTGGAGTGAGAGGGTGATGAGGTCTTCTCTTTCTCAAGTCAACTGAGAAGACTTGTGGATGTTGTTTAGCAGCTTTGCTCCCCCTGAGATGTGGAATGGTTCAGGAAGAAAACTGGAGCACTGCTTCAGGTTGATAGGTCTTCAAAGACCTAGAATTCCAGGTCCAGAGAAATTCTTCAGGAACTTCTTGCAACTGATATGAATGTATTGTTTTGAAGTTCTCCTGAGTAAAAGCAGATGAAGAAGACTGTTGATATTGATGTAATGTTCTTCTTCTTCTAGATCAATTTCTCTCTGGGCCAAGAATGAAATCCTTTTTCTTGTGTTGTCTGAATCACTGTCTATGTTGTTCTAGATGTTCTGGTCTTGTGTGCTTGTTCTATATTTCTGGTTTCTGTATATCTCTCTTTTTTGTCAAGGAGAGCATTCGAATTTTTGAATGTCGAGCAGTAATGACAGACGACCTGGAAAGGAAGCAACAATTAATTATTTCCCCAACTGTTTCCATAGAAAAACGCCATGAAATAATCCAGAATTAACTGCGCATCCTAATGGTAGTATTCTGTTAAGAACTGCCATTAATTGTCCAGGAATC
Source organism: Platanthera guangdongensis (assembly GCA_039583875.1). NCBI lineage: Eukaryota > Viridiplantae > Streptophyta > Magnoliopsida > Asparagales > Orchidaceae > Platanthera > Platanthera guangdongensis. The sequence continues at coordinate 101,238,607 of CM077167.1, forward strand.
AGCGCAATGAAATGAGATGGGAACGGAAGAAGACCTATTCTGGAATCGTCGACCGAAGAACAAAATTCGTCGAACAGAGTCTTGAATTCGTCGAGTTGGGCTGAGTTCGTCGAGCTGGGCTGAGTTTGTCAAGCTGAGCTGAGTTCGTCGAGCTGACAGTCTTCATTCGTTGAATAGACAATCTTCAATATCAGATAAACATCATTCGTCGAGCAGAGAACCAAATTCGTCGAGCTGAGAATAAACTTCGTCGACCTTAGAAAAGTTCTGGACTTGGACAAAATACTCTGCATCTGCTGAACAACTGTGTCGACACAAAATGGTGTCGACAGATTGGTCTTGGTGTCGACACCAAACCTCTGGTGTCGACACAAAACCTCTGGTGTCGACACAAGCTGGTGTCGACTGAAATCCTGGGTGTTGACACAAATCGCCTGGTGTGGACACAAGCCCTAAGTGTCGACACAGATTCTCTGAGCACAACAATCGTCGAGTACAGATTTAGCATTCGTCGACCTGAGAGGCTGTGAACTTAAGGTCCAAGTTCGTCGAGCTCAGAAAATAATTCGTCGACCGAAGCATGAAGCTGGACTTAGAGAAATTTTGAAGTAGTCCTGAGATTGCTAGAAGTAGAACCTGGGGTTCGTCGAGCAAAGAACAAAGTTCGTTGAGCTCAGTACTGCGAATTGTCTCACGATCGTCGAGCACACAACTTCCTTCGTCGAGCTGAGTTCGACGAACGTCGAACTCATTTTACTTAGTCTGAAAATCTGATAGATCTGGAGTTCCTGAAGGTCTTGAAGAAGGCTGGTCCATCTGAAGTTGAGATAGAGGACTGTCCTAGACTCTAAGACACAAACTTGACCCAGACTATACATGATGGGTCACAACCTAAGTCAGTGAACCTAGCCCAAATCAACTAGGGATCCAACACCCATCTCCAAGCGTGCCGACCTGCGGGGCTGCTCCTCCATGCTGGGTTCCACGATCCCCTAAATGATGTAGTTCTGAAATCGTTAGTCTAAAAGACTAAGTCCTATCATCCCCCACCCCTTCCCCCATGGCCCCTAGGCACCGAGCGGAGAGGAAGAAAGGGGAGGACTTGAAGGTGGAGAGTAATCAAGAAACAGATGGCAGCGGACCTATACTAGCAATTTGTATAGTACATGTGGCTGTAAAGTAAAGTATGAAATGTAACCTTAACTTATACGGAAACATATAAGCAAGGGATCGTTTACAGGGTTCCCATCGTATTAAAAGTTCCATATCAATTTACGCGTTGGGGTGTCAGTTATTAACAGTAATATATATAAAGATTTTAACCTTATTTTATAAATTTGCCTACACAAGCTTATAGACCAAGGGGTCGTTTTGCAGGGCATATTGTATAAGCATCCCATACCACTTATACAATAGGTGACAGGGGTTTTATGCTATGATTATGCTATGACATGCTAGTGGGTTATGATGCGATCATGCAAGCGCAACTCACACACCCGACTCTGTGCACACAGACCTTTAGTTCCCCCTTTCTGGAGCCTCACATCCCAGGATACCTCCGTAGTGGCAGACAGAAGCGGTGGGTTGGGCCTCGCCCACCTCTAAACCAGTAAATAACTACCGGTCAAACCTATCGTATGCCTCAATGCTGGTGCACAAAGCGGAGCTCCTACGTACTCTTGTCGGCTGGCGCACCGGACTTCTGTTGGCGAAGTGCTAACCACACTTGCCGAGTCAGCGTATTGGCGTCGGTGCATCGACCCTCCAATAGCAAAGACCCACCACCTTAATTTTATTTCCTTTCATGCACATGCAAATTTATCGTATTCAAAACCGAGCTAAAGCTCCCCGGACCATCCCGTCCGTCACAAATATCAACCGAGCCAAAGCTCGCTGGGCCATTCTGCCCCTTTCCACAACCACCGAGCCTACCGCTCGGACATCCTAGTCAAACTAATTTCCCGAGACACCGGGGTGTGTGAAAGTGAACCCCTAATTATTCTAATTGCTCTTAAGATTTATTAATCCTACAGTTTACGTTAGCCCAGGACTGCCCAAGGTATACCCCGTGAAGGGCTCTCAAAGGCACTAGGAACTACGATGTGATTACACCCAAATCTCCCTTTCACAAGGCACTTATTATTATTATTGGTTGATTCCCTTACCCATTACCTTCTCATATTACAATAGGCTAATCCTAGGGTGATTTGACTCTACCTCACCTCGTGAAAGACGATCTTTCGTCGAACCCGAGTGCCTTTAAACTCTAGCCAAACCAATTTCTCACCACTCTTTCTATCCTTCTATGGGGAACTCATCCACATCCATCCAAAATGACTAACTCCTACTCTCATCGTATCTTATTGCAATTTACACATCTTGCCAAATGCAGACCATCATAGGCTATATGTCGGACCGGACATGAGATAATCTAAATTCTCATCCAAATGGCCTACCTTATTTATTGGAGACTTATCATGACACAAATAGACTAAATACAGGAAATTATAATATTCCTAATTTATCTGGCATTTAATTAATTTCCTTAAAGCTTCCAAAGGCTACCAGTTTGAACATGAACTACCCTAAGCACTCATGCAAGATGCCTAACAAAATTATGATAAATATTAGGTTATCTCATTATGGTAAATCCAAAGTATCACAATTTTTCTATCACCAAAAAGGCACTAAAACTATTTTAGCAATATTTACTATCTTCCGTTGTTTATGAATCAAGTACAAAAAATATCCATCCAGAAATTATAAATTAATTATAATATGCAGATACAACCTTAGAAGTAGTATTGGCCAAGTTTCATAATTTTTTAGCAAGTATTAATCTCTTAATAAATTAATTATCAAAAATCTCCATATTATGGACTTGTTAAGAAAGTATCGTAATAACCCCTCTAAAAATTATGAATAAATTCATACAAGAATATTTTGGCCTGAAATCATCAGTACCTAAGTCTCATGATTTTTCAACAGATATATAATCTATAAATAATTTTATACCACCAAAGCCCCTTTTTGAAACTAGTGAAGGAAGTACTAAATATCATCAATTAAAAATTGTAACAAAATTCAGGGATATTCAATTAGACCTAGATCATCTACTGACCAAGTTTCATCAGTTTCAAATGAACAGAATAATCAAATTAATTAAAACACCATTTTCGGCCTATTGATATTTAACAAATAAAGTACTAGAAATATAATTCATAAAATTCTAATAAAATTACTAGGAGCTGCAGATGGTCTAAAACTTACTCTAGCCAAGTTTCACAACCTTTAAATAAGGTTTAGTGGCTGTATTTACAAAATTGTGTTTCTACCCTAAAACTAGGGTTAGGGTTTTGCGATGTCTACCTTCCTCCAAGTCCTCTAAGATTCCTTCCAGAGATTTTAGGTTACACTACCTTCAATTCTACTGAGTTTGCAAGGTCATACAAAGGAATTAGCCCTCATGTCCTTCACTACCCCCAAAGGTCCTTCCTTAGGGTTTGAGGTTGAACCCTAGGGTAAATCAATCCTATATCACCCCATTTTCCTTAAGAGGGTAGCATTGGCCATACTAAGTCAGTGTCCAAATCCTCAGCCTCAGTTGAGGGTTGGTGGCCACCCTAAGCCCATGGTGCACTTTTAATCAAAAACAACTCCTTAAGGCCAAACTAGGGTTTGGTGATTCACTAACCAAAACCCATTCAAATGAGTTGACAATTTGTACAGAGCTAGGTATTGATGCCAGGGACCATGCGCCAAAATTTGGGAGGGTTTGGATGTCATTAGACCACTTAATTAAAATACCATAGCATTATTAAATAAAAGTAAAACGTTAGGCAAAGTTTCTCCACAAAATCCCAATTTTGGACAGACCCTAGATATAGTTAAGAATAATCCCCTGTCCAAATTGCAGCCCATTTGGACAAGGGATGAAGGGTGGGCATCCATTTGAATCTTAGGATAGCCCTAAGTATAGGTCCCACACAAATGTGTGCCCTGGTCCAACCATAGGGCCAAATTGGCCCAAATTAATTTTGGATTAAAGTAGACCCATAGTGCTACAACTTTCATATTGAAAGTTTTCTCACCAAGTGGACCTAAGTATTTTTAAATATTAAAAACAATAAATATAAAATCTGTGACAGAAATTGAAATAATCATGAAATTAAATCCTATAGTTTAATATTTGATGAAGCACGAATCTTGGCGCAACCAGTGGATGGCATCTGGTCATCTTCAAGCTTCAGCCGACGGCCTGGATCCATCCGACCTGGAGCTTCTTCCAGATGCTGCCGCCGGCGATCTGGCCACCTCCCCGGCCGGCCACCGCCGCCACCACCTCCGCTAAGGTGGTGGTTGTCGCCAGGCGGCGGCACAGCCTCCAGTGAGCCACATTATGGCGAACCCGAGCGTTGGATTTTTGTGGAAAATTCCAGAAATTTTGGGCTTGGATCGGGCTCAATTAAGCCCGAACCTTGGACGTAAGAAGTTCTATGATCTAACTATGAGACAAGGAGAGGAGGAGGACCTGAATCGCGGCCTGGGAGCGGGTGTTGTGCCTCCTCGCCATTGTCGGCCACCAAGCTTGAGCTCCTCTACAACTTCTACACCAACCCCTCTGGAACTGAGCTCTGATCGGGGGAAATGTTTCCCCTTGCCCTGGTGAAGGTGTCTAATAAAGGAAATGGGGAGAGGAGGTTTGTAACCCCCCAATTCTTCAAGACACCATTAAGGCCATTAATAGGGGATTTTCGGTTTCACTGAATTTGGATGGCTGAGCTCCTCCACTAGTCGGCCACCACTTGAGAACTCCTCCCCTACCTCCAAGGAGTTAAATCCCCATCAAAGGAGGGAGTTATGGAGCCTCCATGGCCATGATGGCCATTAAGCTCCTTCTTCTCTCTCTTCCAAATGTAGGTAACTCCCTCTTTCTCTCTCCTAGTCACACATTTCTGAATTTTATGGGCCCAAAATATGTCTCACCACCTCCTAGACCTATGATCCACACTTGCCTAAGCCTAGCCCACTTGAATTGGGCTTGAGTTACCCATTTAGGCTAGTTTGACCATCTTGACCCAAAAGTTGACTTTGGTCAAATTAGCCACTGGGGATGACCACAATGGATCCTTGGTGATCCATGGGACTCCCCTAAAGTCAGAAGCACTTGGGTAGGTCAACTTGCACACTGTAGGTTACTTGACCCTTGGTAAGGGCACTTTGACTACTTTGGGACTTGAATTGACTCGGGTCAACTTAGCTATTTGGGTTGACCCCAAGGAGTCCTTGGTGACCCATTGACACCATTTTAGGTCTAAGAAGACCTGGGCAAGGTTGGTTGGGCACATTAAAGGCCAACTTCCCTTTGTTAGGGCACCTTGCCTAATTTAGTCCTATGGTGGTCCTATGTCAAATTGGCCACTTTGGGTTGACTCCAATGGACCCTTAAGGCTCTAGTGGACCCTCTGATAGGTTAGTGATGTTGTGGTGGGGTCAAATAGTCAAGATGAGACCCTAAAATCAAACCCTAAGTTGGGTAATTGGAAATGTTTTTGTGCAAACCATGATGATCTCACATCCATTCCTAAGCTCACTTGGGCTCTGTTTGGGAGAGCACTGGCGGATTGAAAAGCTCTTTTCCAGCCGCTAGAGATGTTATTACCGTTGTTTGGGACAACTCTTTAATGAAATCGCGTTTCAAAGAACCTCTCCCAGAGCTCTTTTCCGGAAGCCCCTATCCCCCGCGTTCAGCGCTCTAGAAAATCGCTTCCCGATTTAGCGTGAAATTTCTTCCTGACTTTGCTCTAGCGCCTGCATTTTGCCGCTATCTTCTCCTCCCCGCTGTAAGATTTCTGAGTGCTGGTCATTGTTTCTTCTCGCCCACGCGACCTCCGGTGTTTCCCACCTCCTCGAAAGGGCTTTGGACTGCTGCAGACTGAAAGGGCTTTAGGCAAGTGGAGTCCTCTAACCGAAAGGTCTTTGACCTGCCGCCTTCATCGCAGGTAATTACTTCATCTACCTTCGTTTCTCACATCTTCTCCCCTCCTCGTCTCTCCCAAGCGGCATCCGGTGTTTCTCACCTCTTCGAAAGGGCTTTGTACTTACTTCACCGATGTATTCTGATAGGCCGTAACAGAGAAGATCATGAGCGGTGGTGTGTTGATGCTGATAGGGATCAGATTTGCTGCCGGAGGTCGAGTAGAGAAGGGATGCTTGGAGCAGGGTGGTTAGTGTCTTCCAGTGGGAAGAGGACCAGCAGGAGGATAATACAAACAGGGCATTTTATAAAGGAAGATATGTTTTTATTTGACTTTCTTGGATAGCTGGAACTTGAAATTTCAATATGAAAACCATTTTATAGAAAATCATTTTTCAAATCGCACTTCTGCACAGAACACTCAAACAATCTGCAGCTTTTCAAAACTGCTCCCCAGAAATCGATTTTAAAACAGCTCTATCCGGACAGCAACTTTTCAATCCTCCAGAGCTGTCCCAAACAGAACCTTGGTCTCTTGGGATGAAGATGATTTGGTTTGGAATTTGGTGAACCCTAGCTTAGGCCAAAAGGGTTAATTAGGTTAAGATGTCCCTTGTGGTATTGAGTGACCAAATCACCTCAACAGAGGTTGAAACTTTGGTCACTGATTTTTTATGACATTAAACACCCTCACATGAAGTTTGGAGTGGATTAAGGTGTATTTTCCCTAGGATCCTAGTTCAAATCCTAAGGTTGAACTTTCGGTGTTTGTGAAGGACATGGGGTGATATGTCCTTGTATGGACTTGGTGTTTAGTTCATGTGACCATAGGGTGGTTAAATGTCGTAGGATGGAATTTGGGGACATTTAGACTTAGACACACAACTTAAACCAATTAGGGATAGTTTTGGCCTATACTTTTTATTAAACTATTGAAGGGTTATATGACCTTGGATCCATATGATATTTTGGTAGAAGATTTTTTATAACAATATGAGTATCTGAAAATTATTATAGGATGATTAGAAAACAATAGCTCATACCTGTAGTTATAATCTCCACCTTTCCCTTTTCGATGATATTCAAGAAACCATGGTTATATTAACTTAAAATGATATGAAACTCTGGCAATGTTAATTAAATATCATTTAGAGGCGCTACTAAATTATTTGGATCATTTGGGCATTTCCACTTAGTACTTCATGTGTAAAGTGAACTAGTGCACCATATTTTGCTAAATAGATAATAATTATTATATCTTGCTGGAAAATTATATTACTTAGCCAGAGAACCTCTTAGGGCATAATAAAGTCTAGAAAATTATTACATGTCATCTGTATTAGTTAATAAGAATGTTTCTTCACAAAGTGCACTTTAATGAAATTGTTTGACGTATTTTCTTATATGGCCTACTGACCTTGAAATTGCATAAAACATAATTCGTAGTGTTCTATGATCATTATAAGGCTCTGGTAATTTTTATATAGTTTTTTGACTATGATTTATGGTACTCCCTTCATTAACTCTAATTATTTGAATTACCTTGAATTAATTATTTAGAGGTTATTACCTTTATAAAAGCCTTTGAAATTTGGAATTCACAGATATTTGGTTATCTTACACTGTTCATTATTTTTGGGTGGCCATAACCTAAGGAAATATAGTACTTCACATTCACAATTACCCATGGCCAAACATTTGGGAACATTTAATAAATGCCAAATTAATTAGGAAAATTACAAGTTTTTGGATTTAGGCTAAATGTGTTATGATATGCTCCCAATAATTATCTTAGGGCAGTTGGATGAAAATTTAAAGTACCACCTGTCATGTACATCATATAGCTTAGGTTGGTCTGCATTTAGTAAAACTGCAAGAGTACGTAGGAGCTCCGCTTAGTGTACCAGCGTTGAGCCATACGATAGGTCTGACCGGTAGTGATGATACCGGTTTAGAGGTGGGTGAGGACCAACTCACGACTTTTGTTTTCCACTACGGAGGTATCCTAGAAGGTTAGGCTCCAGAAAGGGGGAACTAAAGGTCTATGTGCATAGAGTCGGGTATGTGAGTTTCACTTGCATATTCATACCATAGCATACTTGAATGACATTTCATAATCATTGCATATAACCCTTGATACATATTGTATAAATTGGTATGGGACTTTTTATACAATAGGTGATTGATATTTTTCGTATCAAGTCCGAAAACTTAATGCGGTTAAAACTCCAAAAATAAGTGAGGATGTGCGGCGCCCCGGGAGATTTTATGTAAGTAGAAAAGCGGATTTGGTTTTTATTTAGAAAATGGGGCGCGCGTATTTACTTATTTGGATATAAAAACGTGTGATCGAGTTTTAACAAAAGGAGGCAAGTGCACATATCGTGAGTAGTACAGGATATTCCGGGTGGAATATCGAGGTCGTATTGTTCTCGGGGTCGGTTCGATTATTTCTACACTTCTCTGGAGGGGGCTATTATTTTACCGATAATTACTTATCGGATAATATATATAAACAAAAGGCAGAAAATAAAAGCATAATAAAGGGTGGAGCCGATGAAGAGCTTAGCTCGATGGCACCGAATGAAATTCGAACTAAAATAGACTTTTAATAAAAATAGATCCTTAGTTTCTAAATAATTAGGGCGGAGACTTGGTCGTGGAGGTTTCACTAAAATGAGCTCACCTATCTCTAGGACTATCGCTCACCTGAACATTAAGACTATTCGACCGGGCTCTCGTCCGACGAAGGATTCCTCTTAATGCACGCATTACGCTAAGAACCCCGCTATTGGGTGGGGAACCCAATCCGGTAGAGTTGGCGTGCCTCCTCTCTCAAGGGTTAGTGCGGAACTCTATTTACCAAGGGCTGATCGGTCCATATGTACGGCCTCTCGGCTAGCTAGCGTATGTACTATGAAAATATGGCCCACACATCGATTATGTGGTCCTACGCGTCATAAACCCACGACAAACCTTAAGTGATTTTAATTAATTAGAAAATAAGGACCTTTAATTATTTAAAGCTATTTTATCTGTCCCAATGCTCTTCGATACCGAGGGCTAAGAACGTTAGCCACTCATCGGAATGGGGACGGCAGCGGTGAAAAAGCAGAAAATTAAAGCAGGAAAATAAAGCAGGAAAATGAAAGCAGTAAATGGAAAGCAGTGAATTGCAAGTCCTACTCAAACAAGTAGGACTGAAATGAAAGCAGGAAAATTGCAAGTCCCGGCTCAAATGAGTGGGCGGGAAAACGAAAACAAGTCCAATTCAAACGAGTAGGAGAAAATAAATGCATTTACAAGTCAATTCCAATTATTACAATAAAGACCGGTCATTTAACTCAAGTGAGTAGGCGGTAAATAAAATCCAGCCATTTAACTCCTAGCGAGTAGGAGGAAAATAAAAGCTAACACTTACGCACTCGACATAAAATTAAAACACACCCACTCTACAGAGAGTAAACACACTCTACTGGAATTGAAATACGCACACACACGACAGAAATGAAAACGCACACGTACAAGTCCTACTCAAATGAGTAGGCGAGAAATAAAAGAACGGCATTTAACTCTTAACGAGTAGGCGAAAATAGATGCAACACACGCACGCACTCTATAGAATTGAAAGAAAGCAGTTTAAACTAACTCATACACGCATGCACACGTACAAAAAATAGGAAAAACTAAGTGACCGAAAAATTAAAACGACAACATTTCTACCGCTAGAATGCGGTAGAAATGAATAAAAAGTGAAAATAAGATTAAAAGGCGCAAAAGTTTTTGCAAATAAACGAAAAGTGCAAGTGCTCGAAAAATGGAAATGAATACATTTATACGATAGAATGCAGTAGAAATGCATAAAATGAACAAATAAAATTTAAAAGGGCGAAAGTTTTTTGAAAATAAAAGCAAAAACTAAGTGTTCGAAAAATTAAAACTACTATATATACATTCCTATAACTCCGTAAAAGTGCATACAAAGTGAAAATAAAGAAAAAAGTAACGAAAAGTTTTACGAGCTAAACACGCAAATCTAAGTTAGCGAAAATAAAAATCACTTTGAAAACGCTTTTTCAGATTTATAGGAGTGCATTAAAGGCTATAAAGAACTAAGTCTAAACAAAACTAACTAAAAATAACGAAGTATAAAAGCATAAAAAGAACTAATCTCATACACCCACACACCCATTTTAAAAGAATAAAAACAAAAGCAAAACAAGTAAAAATAAGATTGTATAAGGTTTTTTTGCTTAGATTCATTCCAACATCATGTAAAGAGACGAAAAAAAACATATATGATTAAGTAAAAACAGGGGTTACAAAAGAACGAAAACAAAAGCTAAAGAGTGGGGGAAAATATCCCTTACATAACATTTGGGATCATATCGGCAGCATAACCCTATACAAAATGGTTCAAGGAAAGGGAACAGCAGCTCAAACAGAAGGCTGCAATTTATAGACAAAATATTTCATCGGACATGCCCTCTGACACGGGCGTGTCAGGGGGCGTGTCGACACTGTATTTATGGCGTTGTTGACTTCAGGGGGTTGCCAGCGGCGGTTTGTCGGGCCAGGTGGAAGAGTCACGCCCTAGGTCACGGGCGTGACTCTCGGCGTGTCGGGGGTTCGACAATCGTCGAGCGGAAAATCGTCGAACGGAAAATCGTCGAGCGTGAGTATTCGTCGAGCTAAATGGAGTAGTCACGCCCCAGGTCACGGGCGTGATGCTAGGCGTGTCGCGGGTTTGACGATCATCGATCTAAAAAATCGTCGAGAGAGAAAATGGGTTCGTCGATCGAAAATCGGTATGGACACGGGCTTGGATCACGCCACGTATCGGGTGACACGGGCGTGCCGCCAGGTGTGTCAAGCTTTTCTCTTCAGAAATCGTTGATTCACTGGATTTTGACGTGTCACGCCATGGTTACGGGCGTGACCCAAGGAATATGGGCGTGACACATGCGAAAATTTTACTTTTCCAGAAATTTTTCAGAAAATCAAAACAAATTAGGTTAGCAAAATATTTACAAAATAAGAGCAATGAATTGAATAGATATAAGTAAAAATGATGAAAAGTAACTAAAAAGACTCATTTATTATACACAAAAATTTGTATATTTACAACTCATCAATAGGCCTTGCAAAATGACCCCTTGGTCTATAGGTTTGTATGGGCATTCCTATAGGTCATGATTACTTACTTTGTTTACCTTCTCGTACTTTACTTACCTACTATTTGCTAACTTATAATTACTGTGATTATGTGCTCATGTTAGACTAGTTCCGCCATCACCTACTTACTTTTATTACTCTCCACCTTAAATACCTTCCCTTTCCTTTTCCCCGCTCGGTGCCTTGGAGCCACGGGGGAGGGGTGGGTTATGACAGGACTTAATGTTTTAGATTAACGGTCGTCGACCAAATCATTTTAGGGGATCATGGAGCCAAATTAGTAGATGCACCCATAGAGGTCGGTGCGCTTGGAGATAGGACAGTCTAGCACGGGAGTTCAGGAAGCAGGGACAGTGAGTCCTAATTATTAGTACTTAATATAGATTTGCTTGCACATTGAGTGACTTGTAGTGAGGATCATGATGTATCGGGCAGGAGCCATTTTTATTAGTACATGATTTATTATTGCTGTGTACTCTCTCTTCGTGGAGATTTATTTATATTCAAGTGATTTTTGGTGGACCAACATTGAGTTTCATTTTACTCGTGTACTTATACTTTTACTCTTCTCTTCTATGATCGGTATGGTCGTCAGGATCGAAGTTTTTTAGTGATGACCTTCCCGGGCGTTTTGGTGTCACCACAAAGCGGCGGTTCTGGGCATAAGACCCTCATGGTTTTGCAAAAAAAGAGTGTCTTACATGCATGCCCTCGGTCAACCCTAGGGAGGAAGAAGAACCCACTATCATGGATAGAGACAGTGCTCTCAGGTGGTGTGGATACAATGATGCCAAATCTAAGTCTCTTAAGAGAAAATTCTTCAATAAGAAAGGCAAACTACTAGTAGATATTGTAGGGAAAGCCCTTATCTCCAAACTTAGATCACATGACACAATCTCCAGCTCTTTGTTTAATGTTATGACTAGAATAATCCTGAATAGAAAGACCTTTTCGTCTTCTCTCATCTACCAGACATTATTAGACTGTCTACCCACTCCAAACATGGGTAGGATTCTTTCCATATACCTAGTGAACACCTACCCTGACACATTCAAACAAGAACATGGAGTAAAGATTCACTACCTGAAAAGAATGGACTTAAAGACATTGGATAGATTCACTAGGTTCTTATCCAAAAGCCATCCTTCAAAAACAAAGGACTCCTCAAGTGATAAAAGAAAGCAAGCTGCTGAAGTAGACAGTTCGTCCATCTCTAAACCCGAGCTAGGAACTAACCCCCTACTGATGTTGGTTTGCAGACAGACAAAACCATGAGTCTGTCCCCAACAAACATTCAATTCCAAGATACTGTTGTGCATGTTGATAAAATCAATGCTAGTCCTAGGTCAGGACAAGTTTCAAAGAATTCCACTGAAGAAGAGGCTACTGTAGAAGATGACGCAGACATGGATGTCACTGATGGTGTTGCAACAATTGAAAATATACCTTCTACAATTGATAAATATGAGCTACTTGAGGCATTAGATACTTAGTTTGATAGGTCAAGCCCAGAGAAGGATGCTCAGTCTGAGGGGGAGCATAATGAGATGGATTTGACAACCCTGGACAAAGTTGTCAACGGATTAGTTGAGTCTGCACCCACTACAGGTAATACTAACAGCCTCTTAATTTTCACTGCTAATACAACATTAACAAAGTAAATGGCTCCTTCTACAGGTGCTTTAGTTAAGGGGGAGTCTTCATAGTTCCCTGCTCTGACAGAAGTCCCTCCTTCAGTAAGCCAACCACCCACTTCCCAAATCTATAATATCAAAGCACTCTTGGATGCTCAGACAACAACCCTCAAGGAGTATGTTGACCACTCAATTGCCAAGATAAGGGATGAATTGTTAACTGAAGTCAAGGAATGTAAAGAAGAGACCTCTCACTTAAAAAAACAGGTCACCGCCTGTTTTGATATGGCTGGAACAACCAGCATAAGGCTGACCACCCTCATGAAATCTTTGGAAACAAGTCCAAAATTCTCTGCAACTGACATAAGATATATCAAAAATATTGTGAGTACAACTGATGAGCTGATCAGGGGCATCAGATCATGTAAATCAGCATGTCACCAATGTTGATCTCCACTCTATGGAGCAGGCAATACTTCTGAAAAATGAGCTGCTCACTGACAATGAGAGAATATTCCAAGCTACATAAAGCAGAAATGAAACCAACACCTCCTTACTGCAAACAACCATTCTTGAATAAGGTAGAAAGCAGTCATGCTAAGACAGCAGGACTCATTGAAGATCAACCATTCAATGTAATTCAAGGCATTAGGGTGGCACTACACCTGTCCCCAAAGGATCTAGACTTCCCAGGACAAGCTAGAGTTGTACAGGACAGCCGTGTGGGGCCGTGTCCCCCATTCGAACACGGCCTGCGACACGCCCGCGTCTAGGGCCGTGTCCCCCATTCGTCGTCAAAAATCAACGCGCCTAGAACAACACACGGGTATCCCACACGCCCGTGTTCTACCCGACATGCCCGTGTTCTAACTAACACGGCCGTGTGGACGGCCTTGTGCCTCCATCGACACAGCCCCGAAAACAACCCGAGACTCACACGGGTACTGGACACGCTCGTGTCCTTGCCCGTGTCTAACTCAACAAGCCTGGGCTCCAGGTCGTGTTCACTGCCTCGACACTTCATCGAGCGAAGTTTGTCGACTGACTGACACGACCTTGGACACACCTGTGTCCTAGGCCGTGTGCCTTGTCTCGACACATCGTCGAGCGAAATTCGTCTACTGCCTGACATGGCTTTGGACATGCCCGTGTCCTAGGCCGTGTGCCTAATCTCGACACATCATCAAGAGAAATTCATCGACTCCCCGGACAGATCGTCGACATGGGCTCGACACGCCCTGAGACACGCCCGTGTCTCAGGCCGTGTTCTCTGCTCGACGATCGTCGACTCCAAAATCATCAACCTCACGACCAACACGTCGACTGGAGCCTGACACGCCCTCAGACACGCCCGTGTCCCAGGACGTGTGCTCCCTGCCATAAACCAATTTTCCTTCTACAAATTTTAGGGCGTTACAACTCTCTCCCCCTTAAAAGAATTTCATCCCGAAATTACAAAGCAAAAGGGAGCAAAACTTAAATGGTACCTGATTTGAAGAGCTGTGGATACTCTTCTAGCATGGCTTATTCTCGCTCCCAGGAGTGCTCCTCACGACCGTAGTTGTCCCATCGGACTTTCACGAGTTTAACCTTTTTATTCCGCAACTGCCGAGTCTCTGAATCCTCTATATCAATTGGACGGACTCGCATCCTCAAGTCTTCCTCTATCGGCACCGATGCCGGTTCGATCACCACACTAGCCTCCACCAAGGCTTTCCTCAAGAGGGAGATATGGAAGACGTCGTGCAATCCACTCAGCTCCGCGGACAACGCCAACCGATAGGCTGTTTCTCCCACCCATTCAACAACTTCAAAAGGCCCAAAAAACCATGGACTCAACTTCTTGAGTCGGCGAATCTGTGAGACGCCCTTGAACGGCTTGATCTTCAAATAGACCCAATCAGCTACCGCAAACTCCAACTTCCTGTGACGAGCATTAAAGTATTTTGCTTGCCGGTCTTGCGCCACCTTCATATGCTCTTGAATGGTCTGTACCAACTCACAAGCGTCAACTACCACCTCCTTTCCCAAAATTTTGGTGTCTCCCGCCTCTGTCCAAGACATCAGTGTTCGACACCGTCTCCCATACAAAGCTTCATATGGCGTCATTTTTATACTTGCTTGATAACTGTTATTGTACTCGAATTCTACCATGAAGAGGTGATCCTCGCACTTCTTACCGAAGTCAAGAATGCATATTCTCAGCATATCCTCCATAGTACGGTTCGTTCTTTCGGTTTGCCCGTCAGTTTGAGGATGGAATGTCGTACTGAACTTTGCTTTGTGCCCAAACTCTTCTAAACCAATCTCCAGTCCTTGGACGTAAACCGTCCATCTCGATCGCTGACTATGCTCTTAGTAATCTCATGCAGTCGCACGATGTCGCGAACATACAACTCCACCAGCTTCTCCACGCTATCCTCCTTACGATTTGGGATGAAGTGGGCCACCTTGGTTAAGCGATCCACGATCACCCAAATAGCATCATTACCCTGCTGCGATCTAGGCAAACCATATACAAAATCCTTGGAGATGTCATCAAATTTCCACTCAGGGATTGGAAGGGGCTTCAGGAACCAGCCCGGCTTCTGACATTCGGCCTTTACCAAGGCGCAAGTTTGGCAATGATTCACATACAAAGTTACGTCCCGCTTCAGCCCCCGCCACCAAAAGGATTTCTTCATATCCAGGTACATCTTTGTACTGCCTGGGTGAATGGAGTACTTTGTGAAGTGAGCCTCAAACATCAACTCCTCACGGAGTTTGCCGAACTGCGGTATACAAACCCTTCTGTTCTTCCTCAGAATTCCATCAATTATCTCCCAGGCGCTGCTCTCGCCCTTTTGAGCCTCCGACACATATGGTTGAAACTCCACATCCAACTGAGTCGCTTCCCGAATGCGATCGGACAAGTCGTTCTGCATTTCAATCCAGTTCAACCGAGCCACGCTGGACTCGCGTCTCGCCACACACTCCAAACCAAGGGACTCCCATTCCCGTACCAACTGCTCATCATGAGCTTCGATCCAATTTCGTTGCCCCGAGTACTTTCTACTCAAGGCATCCGCCACCACATTGGCTTTACCTGGCGTGTACTGAATCGCCACCTCGTAGTCTCCAAGAAACTCAACCCACCTGCGTTGTCGTATGTTCAAGTCCTTTTGATCCAAGAGATACTTCAGTCTTTTATGATTCGTGAAGATCTCCACCTTTGCACCATACACATAATTCCTCTCATGAGGCATCAGCTGTCTAGACCCAAAATCTATCATCTTGCCATGTTGCACCAAAACGCAACCCAAACCGCATCCCGATGCGTCACTGAAGATCTGAAATCCCTCGATCCCTTGCGGTATACTTAGGATTGGAGCCATCATCAGTCTCTCCTTCAGTGCCTCAAATGCTTGACTGCACTCTTGAGTCCACACAAACTTATGATCTTTACGAGTGAGTGAGGTGAGGGGTAGAGCTATCCGTGAAAAATTCTCCATGAATCTCCTATAATACCCGGCTAGTCCAAGAAAACTTCGAGACTGGCCAATCTCTGATGGCTTCCACTTTTGTTGGATCCACTGCCACCCCATCCCCACTAATCACGTGGCCCAAATATGCCACCTTCTCTAACCAGAACTCGTACTTTGAGAACTTTGCATACAACTGATTCTCCCTCAACACTAGCAAGACCACTCTCAAGTGGGTCTCATGCTCCACTTCCGATTTGGAATACACCAAGATTTCATTAATGAAGACAACCACAAAAGAGTCCAAGTATTCCTGAAATACTCGATTCATAAGGTCCATGAACACAGATGGCGCGTTCGTCAGCCCGAACGACATCACCGTAAACTCAAAGTGTCTGTACCTCGTGCCAAAGGCAGTCTTGGGTATGTCCTTGTCCCGAATTCACAACTGATAATAGCCTGACTTCAAGTATAATTTAGAGTACATCACCGACCCCACCAACTGGTCGAACAAGTCGTCTATCCGAGGAATCAAATACTTATTCTTAACAGATAGTTTATTCAGCTCTCGGTATATGCACAACCGCATACTACCTTCTTTCTTCTTTACAAACAACACCGGAGCGCTCCACGACGAAGAACTGGGTCTGATATACCCTTGCTCCAACAGTTCCTGTAACTGTACTTTGAGTTCAGCCAACTTCTTTGGTGCCATCCTAAACGGAGGACGTGACACCGGCCTAGCCTCCGGCACTAACTCGATCGAGAAGTCGATCTCCCGCCGAGGAGACGCTCCAGGAAGTTCATCCGGAAACACATCCTTGAACTCTACCACTACGGGCACATCCTCAATATACAACTGGGAGAGGCGAACCTCCAATAACACTACCAGCGCTACACCACCGTGGTTAACTGCCCGCATCAACTGCATGTCCGAAATCAGGGAATAGGCCACCCCACAAAGGCCCTCAAACTTGACTTCCGCCTGCCCTTTGCTCCTTAGGGTCACTTACTTAGATAGGCAATCAATACTGGCGCGCTGCTCTGTAAGCCAGTCCATGCCCAAAATGACATAGAACTCAACCAATGGTAGAACCGCTGATACCAAAACAAAGTCTACTTCATCCAGCTCCCAACAGATGCGCCCTTTGTCCCTGGTGGTCATGTATGACCCATTAGGCATGTATATTTTCAGTTCTGCGTCCGCCGAAAAAGACTCAACTCCTATTCTCCGGATGAAGCTCTCCGCAAGAAAGCAGTGCGATGCTCCCGTATCGAACAATACCCTAGCGGGGTATCTGGAAACTAATACGAAGCCTACAACATAGACATCACACATAAAAGTCTAAAAGTATGAAGCACAAAATTAAAATTAAATTTCCTCATACCTGTCACCACATCGGTTTGGTAGATAGCTTCCTGCTGTCAAAGGTTGTAGGCCCTTGGTTGCACCAGTTGGAACCGAGAAGCGCTTGACTCCTCCATCTTCCCTTTCTCTGCGACACTGGGGCCGGAGCGCACAGTCTGCTCCTGCCTTTCCTCTTGCTTCGCTCCTCCTTGAGGACAAACACAAGCTATGTGCCCCACCTTACCTCATTTGTAGAACGTTGGCGGTCCCCTAGAGTGAGAACCTCCAGGCATCCACTTGCTCTTCTCACCGGACCTGGAAGTGTGAGGCTTTTTCCTCCACCTACTCCCTTCAGACTTTCCCTGGGATTGGGGAGGCTTCCCTTCCCCTTGCTTGGGAGTGAAACCCTTACGACGTTGGGTTCGCTTCAGATCACTCTCCAATATCCAGGCGGCCCCAACTAACTCATTAAAACCAGCTCTCTTCATGGAAATGAGGGGTTGCCTCAGATTCTCCCTCAGCCCCTGGTAGAAGAGTTTATCCCTCTCTACATCATCTGCCATCGTCGTTCCAGCGTAACGACCCAAACGGGTGAACTCCTGCACATACTCGTCCACCGTCTTGTCTCGCTGCATTAAGTGCAGAAACTGCCTCTGAAGAGCCAACCGTGTAGAAGTAGGAATGTACCTATTTAGAAAAGCAGCCCAAAATTCCTCCATCGACGGGGTGCGTCCAGGGAACAGGCGGCCGCTATGGCTCACCCACCACAACTTGGCATCTCCTTCCAACATGAACGTCGCATACCCAGATTTCTTTTCTTCTGGCATCTCTACCTCCCTCAAAAGCTCTTGAATTCGAACCCACCAATCCCCCGCATCCGTTGGCGTACCAACTACCTTGAACGACGGGGGATGGAAGCTCAGGAAATACTTCATGTACCGGTCTCCATGTCCGACAACCACCCTTTCCGCCAAAGGCTCCACTCGCTTGGCTTCTCCTCCTAGCACGGCCGTCGCCGTGTCCGGTGTAGCAGGGGTTGCTACCTGAGCTGCCGCTGCAGCTTGGGCCGCTACCATCACCTCTGCAAGCATGCGACAGAAGTAGGCCGGGTTTACAGCCGTGCCCAAAAGACCTGGAGCAGTGGTATTGCTCGCCGAAAGTTCTTCTCTTGCTCTCGACGTACCTGCCTCGATGCTTGCACTCTTCAAGAAAACAAGAAACAAGGGATCAATCTCTAATCTCAAGACTTAAACATGAGGACACTCATGGTCCCGCGTTACTCTTATGTGGATAACTTCTCTACGTACTGACCTTGAATCTAACCTCGCTCTAATACCAAATTGTAACACCTCCCCTGTAATGACCGTATAATATGCGTCCGGCTGGGGCCCCACAACATACAGACGTCACAGCTTCAGTATTATAAAATGATATAGCTACCCAAACTCAAAACTCAAAACACATCACAGCGGAAACGACCAAAGAGACTAGAAGTTATCCACGCCTACAAGAGTAACAAAATGGCCTTAAGGCCTTACAACAAGAGTAAATCCAAACTCAAAATAATACATCAGTCCTGAAAGTGCATAAGCACACCTAGTCTACCTTGGCATGCAAGCCGGTCACCAAGGGCATCAAATCATACAATGTCATAAAGAGTAGAGCTACAACAAAAGTTAACACTTCATGAGGCTTAGGCCTTTCTGGCCAGCGAGCTAGCTCCTGCTTGCGATCCTTGCCCTGTAAAAATTATTAGTAACGTGGGTCAGCAAAGGCTGACCTCAAACTGTGTAACAAACACATCTCCTCCCGGCCGCCCCTAACGGACCCTGAGGTACTCCTCCAACCTGCGAGTTAGCACTACGTATGCAATAATCATAATCAAGAAAGAAGCTAAGGAAACAGGCTCAGATGTCTCAAACATCATACATGTTCTCTAGTGTTGAGCATATAAAAATAGGGCCTACTATACAACATGAATGCTGAAAGTCCACCTAGTGTCAACAAAGTTCACCTATGGGGGGGGGGGGGAATAGGTGACGAGCAATGCTTTTGCGGAATTTACGAATGTACCTGCACAATAAAAATAAAAAACACAGCACACAGAATACACAGGCAATTTATAGTGGTTCCCCGACTTGGGTACATTCACTTTCCCCCTTCGACCTATCTCCCAACAAGGGACGACTCGGTCACTTCTCCAACAGGATTGAAATCCAATCCTTGCACTAACGGAAGGAACCCTTCCACACGTAGGAGTCAACACTCCCACAAACCGGGTTGCACCCAACCCTTACAACACGGAACAATCGTTCCTTTACAACAAAAGTAAAATAGAATGTACACGAGATACAATCTTCGTTTGGAGACTACGGTGTTCCGCTTCGTTCGACGACGTGTTCGTGAAGTCAACGAAGAGTCTACAACCTTGGTCTCTCTTGTAAATGATCTCCCCGGAACCGGCGGCGGCAATACAAACGGCGGCTTGGTTCGGGATCGGCGGCGACGACGATGTGCGGCTGCACTTCTTTAGAGATCCAAACTTCGTAGCGAAGCTAGCTAGGTCTACCAACGGTAACACTAGGATCAATCGTCTCGATCGATTCGGATGGGGAAGACTTTCCCGATCTACAAATCGAGAGACAAGAGATCTCCGGTTAGACACGTGAGACGCTGAGCTTAGCTAGGCTTCTATCGACCGGAGATCTGGAAGAAAACACGATCACGACCGGCGATCTACACTCTCACGCGGCGACGGAGGCGGCGGCGGAAAATCGCGAACTAGGTCAAGTCGCGGCTCTGCTTTGTATATCTTTTTCCGTGATTCTACTGTTAAATAATACCCGTGTATTTATACACTGTAGATACTAACAATATGACCGTTGTGGGTCCCACAAGTAGAAACCCGAAATCCGGTTCAAAATAGTCCAACGGCAGAATCCGGTCCAGCAGCATCCAGAGATAACGCCAAGTAAAATTCGTCGAGAATCATTGGTGATTCTCGACGAATCGGCGAGAATCAGTTAACGATTCTCGACGATTCGTCGAGAATCACTAGTGATTCTCGACGATTCCCTTGTTGATTCTCAACGATTTTCACTTGGTATTCATGACCTGCTCAGTGACGGGTTCGTCGAGAATCATTAGTGATTCTCGCCGAATCTTACTTCGCACCATTTTGAGGTAGCCGGAAGGAGTCGGTGAGAATCACTAATGATTCTCGACGATTCGACGAGAATCACTAGTGATTCTCGCCGAATCGGCGAGAATCACTTGGTGATTCTCGTCGACTTTTACTTAGATGAATTTTCGTCTTTCCACCCAAGAGCTGCCCCGTGACCCATCCTTACTCCTTGTCTTCTCTTGCATAAAGACGGCCCTGTACTTCAAAGTAAGTGCACTCCAATAGAGAGAGTACACGTAGGCCAACACACTGATCTGCTCAACGAGGGATTACGTCGTGCAGACCCGTGTATATTGACCTACTACACCCTGACATTGGTGTGCACTTAGCGTGGAAGAACTGCAAGCACAACTTAAGAAGTTTCATCAAATACATTATGAATTCATCTTAGCCTGACAGGTGGCTTCCTCAAATCCAAGTGATTGTGGATACAATACCCAACAATCTCCCCCTATTTGACGAAGCCAAAACCCTACTAGCTAAGATGAATAACACTAATCAAATAATAAAAAACAGCATTCAGAAGTTAAACATGCAGTACAAGAGAATATAAACAACCAGATCAGAACTTGAGTCATTCACATATTCAAATACGAATGTATATATATATATATATATATATATATATATATATATATATATATATATATATATATATATATATATATATATATATATATATATATATATATAATCTTAGAATTGTTCATATCATAACAACAAGCATTAAATGTTCTTAGGAGAGAATGACAAGCTACAAGTTGTTGACTATCTTTCCTTAGCTAAGTCATCCTTGAGTTTTTGCGCCAAAAACTTCTTCCTTTGTCTCTACATGTACTCTTTAGGCTTCGGGTAATATCTGGGAGGAAGAACTTTATCTGCATCCCTGTTGTTTCTGAAGAAGATGTTTCGTTTTGCTTCATACGTCTTATGCATCTCCCATTCATACTGGTTGTATACCTCCTTTCGATTGATTTCCCCATGTTCCTGTAGCCAGAAGGTGTCCAAGATGATATTCTTTGAAACTGGACTCCACTTTTCATTTCTTACTTCCTCCTCACTCAGTCGAGTTCTCTTTTCAGCCTGTGTCTCCTTGGAGGTCCCTTCTTGAGCTTTTCGCTTTCCCCTGGCTTTTGCTAGGGCCTCTTGGTCAAACATGCTCATCAGTTTAGCTTTGGAAATAGCCCTAGCATCAGCTTCACTTATGGCAACATCTGCAGCACTTGCACCTATTCCCTCAGCAGCACTTACTCCCGCAGCAGCCATAGAAGTCTCAGGAGCATGAATACCTGCAGGATTGTCAGGCAAAACGACGCCTAACGCTCCTAACGCCTATTGGATCATCCACCAGCAGCTCTCATAGACGTACTTGTTTGATTGTTCGAAGTTATTGATCATGACTTCTCGGAGTTCAGCCATCTTAGTAATGTAGTCCTTCTCCCCCTTTTTGGCTTCGACAGCGATGAAGTTTGCATAGGAGTGCAGAGAGTCATCAATATGCTTGGTGGTCCGGGAGAATTCAGTGACCAAGGCCTGCTGATTGGCATTGAGAGTGACCATATTACCGTCAAACTTTTGAATGTTGTTAGCTACAACATGTGCATTCTGATTTACTACAGCAAGAGTATCAGTGTTCGTTTTCAATCCGGCCATGAGAAGTGTGACAGCTTGGCCGGCCTCAGTGTACTTTTCTTCAAATTTCTTCTCCATCTCATCCAGTTTATGGTTGATCTCCACCATATTCTTGAGCATGAGATTTTCAAATGTCTTAATCCTTTTCAGCAGTTTATTCTGAGCTTCATCAAAGGAGGCTTTGAGTTCATTCACAATGCCCTGAATGACATTTATAGTGTGAGTGGCTAGCTCATCTCGTAATGGAAGAGCCGGAGGCACTTGTGGGCCTTGCCCTTCAGCAGACGCATCTGTAGAGCTGGATACAAGCACAGTCTCTAATGGAGGAATGCTGGCGGCCTCTGTAGATTTATCTGACTCCCCCTCCACTGGTGCATGCATGTCAGATGGAGGTTCAAAAAGATCCGGAGCCTCCAATACTTCATGTCCCTCATTCCCGTCTTCCTCTCCGTCATCATCCAAGAAATCATCTATATCAGCAGCATCTTCCAACTCGTTGTCAGCAGTCTCCAGTCCAGTAGCTTTGGCTCCTTGCTCGTTTCGGTTCGGGGCCCTCCCATTCTCCAGCTCAGGTTCACTTCCTTCGTGTAGATCTGCCACAACATCTCTGGCCAGCTGGGAGATGTCAGATACTACATCAGTATGAGGGGGTAGAGGCTCCCCCTCGATTCCTGCAGTCAAGGTATCAGGAACTTCATTGGGGGTGACTGCTGGAGATACTCCCTGTTGTTCTTCTACGGCAGTCTGCCCAATATGCCTCTCCCTTCGGTCAAACACACTTGAGTCCATCTTCTTCAAGTAGTGTAGAGGAACACCCTTGCTCATGTCAAACCTGTCTCCATTTAGCTGATTAAGATACAGACTTATGATACGGCCAAAACTCGGAGAGCCCAAGGTGTCCTTGATCTTCTCGAACAGCAACTCCCCCCAGTTGAACCTTTTACGGCAGACAACAGCTATCAGGATCTTGAACATATCCGCTGAGATATGGTCATGAGAGCCCGGCTTGCAGATGAGCACCTTTCCAATAATGTCAGACAGGAGCTTCCCTTCTTCATTCATATCCTTTCTCTTTATTGACCGAGTTCCTCGTGGGAGACCGCAGAATAAGAGAGTTCTGGTTTTGTCATCGTCCTCCAGATAGTACTCATGCTCCGAGCTAGAAAGCTGCAGGAAGCGAGTGAGCTTGCTGGCAGACAGCTTGACCTTTGCCCAAACCACCTTAATTTTGATGAGTGAGTCGCCATTTCGGAGTCTTGCGGTAGCGAAGAACTCCAGTATCTCTTTGTCCAAGATTTTACAAGGGTGCTCCAGGACGAATGTTAGCCCAGTCTCTTCCAGCATCAGAATGATGTTGCGGAATTCGTCCGAGGCGTGAGAGAACCTAGTTCGAACAAGCTCGCAACCAGTGACCAACCCAGCAGTTGTCCTTGGAGCCATTGCAGATCTAAGGAGAGAAGCCCTATTCTATGCTTAATCAAAAATCAAAAAGGATGCGACACTAGCGATCAAGTCCATGTAAGGGTGAGGGAGGGTTACCTAAAGGTGTAGACGGTGGGTTAGTGCGATGAAGACGAGGGACACCCGATGAGTGTACGCCGAGAAATTCCTGGTGGCAAGACTCGAAACCGGAAGAGCTTCCAAGAGCAAGGTGAGCGTCCTGCGGGAAACTTGCGGTGAGCAACGATGAAAGGGGAAGACGATTAGGAGATCGGCGGGAATCGGCAGGAGACCTTCGATGGAGATCGGTTCGCCGAGATGTTTGCAGGAGTCGGCGAGAGACCGGGGGAGGAGGCGGCTTTCCTGCGGGTTTCGGCGAGTCGGCGGGTAAGGGAAGAGGCGGCGGAGGAACTCTTGCGGGATTTGGCGAGCTTTGGCGAGCTTTCCTGCGGGATTCGGCGAGCTTTCCTGTGAAGTGCGGCGGGATTTTCTCCTTCGGCGAGATTCTTATGGAAGGCGAAGGGTCGGCGGGGTTCTAAGTATATAAAGGGTCGGCGGGATTTCAGCTCAATCGACGAGTATGCTGCGGTAGGTTTCCCGGGGAAACGAAAGGTCGGCGGGATTTGTCTAAGTCGAAATCGAAAGGTTTCTTTACTAGGAATCTTCAAGTTAAGAGGCATTGCAACATTTTCGAATTCTTCTGATGTCAAGTCAATTTAAAAATGATAAATATATATATTTTAAAGCCAATCTAGTTGGGTTTGAACGAGGCTTTTCCAAACACTTTTTGATGTCAATTGTGAGTTGTCGAGATTCACAATGACATATCTTTGTTAACTCTTCATTGATGTGCAAAAGGTTTGTATGTATCGAGTTAACCTATCCTTAGATGTGCACACATACATGTATAAGGATAAGTATAAATATACATATAGATAGAGATATATGTGTAAATGTGGATGCAATATGACGCAAGTCCTTGAACTGATCAAAAGTACCTGAGATTATGAGAATTAACATTTAGTCTCTCTGACTATAATATACCAGGTGCTCGATGTTAGAATGCCTATGGAGATATCACTTCTGTTATTCCAGATGCATGTTCCAATTAAGTCTTGGAACACCTACTGTCTAGTTCCCCTCATATTTACGGGAACCTAGACTACCCTGCAAAAAAGAATTATCTTACCTTAGGAACCCAAATCATATTGGGTCCTAGGTTCCTGTTAGCATAAGCACTCGACTGCCTTCCCCCAGAAAACCTGTCAGGAAGACTACCTCTGTCCCGTGAATGTGGATAAGCCCTTGCCTTTGGCACAGAGGGGTTGTGCCAACAGTCGATGGCAAAGTGTCCCACTTTTCCACAGCACCAACATGGGTGAATGTTGTATCGCCGTTTCCGACCTGATCTAGTGACTGAGGTAGTCACGGTCCTAGGTCTAAACGGGATAGAGCATGATCTCCTCACAAAATTTCCTCTTCCATCGTGACACGTGGAAGGGTGGGAGGAATGCATGTTGTGAGCGTCATGAGGCCGGGAAGGTGGTGCCCTCCTTTCAGGCATCCCC
The DNA here is from genome assembly GCA_039583875.1 of Platanthera guangdongensis. Taxonomy (NCBI): domain Eukaryota; kingdom Viridiplantae; phylum Streptophyta; class Magnoliopsida; order Asparagales; family Orchidaceae; genus Platanthera; species Platanthera guangdongensis. Next base: position 101,264,026 of record CM077167.1, read on the forward strand.
CTTTCAGAGGCCCCATGAAAACTTACACCATGACTTCTAACCTCCCTATCTTGTGTCCTCGGGTGGTGAGAAGTGTTCTGTGAGCTAGGACATGCAGATTCACACCGAGTTGAGGCAGTGGCAGTGAATACAAAGGGCTCAGAATGAGCCTTTGGTATTCTCTCATGAGTGGCCACGACGGCCCTTGCACTCTGGGTGTCTCCACATGGGGACAGATCACCCTTGCAGTGACCACGACTATTCTTGTGGTCATACCTGAAGGCATGATGAGTTGCCTTCCTGCTTGGAGTGGGGGGTCGGAATACCGTTTCCCCATTTCTCCACGAATTGATAATCCGGGAGATCCACCTGTTTTCCTGCTTTCTCTTTATAGTATCAACTTTGGAAAAGTTTGATACTATTCGTTTCTCATTATCTAGACTACTCTCTAGAGCTGAGATCTTAGAGTCTTTGACCTTATTGGACGCCAATTGGAGAACCAACAAGATCTTCAGTCGAGCAATCTCTTGAGCTTGCTCCTCAGCAAGTAGGTTGCTTGACTGAAGGGCTCTCTTCAGAGAATCAGAATCTTCTGGAGGAAAGCAGTTCCTGTCTTCAGAAGGTTCAAAAGAGATGGGGCGGGATGAGGAAGTTACCTGCTCTTCAGTGTTATTGTCATTCAAGCCAGTGACCATTGCATCATCCTCATCAGAGCTGCTTTCCTCACTGGTCTCATCAGTCTCAGATACGGACACTGGAGCTCTGATGCTGTCCGAGAGATGCTTGTCTTCATCTTCAGAGGTGAGGACCCCCACATAGGCTTCATCCTCTGGTTGACAGCAAATTCCACCTTTCTCTGACTCCCCCATCAACTCGGAGATCATCACCCACATGGATTTAGCCGTCCTGCATTTTTCTAATCTAGAGCGAGAAGCTCCAGTCCAGATATCCAAGATAATTTGACGAATCCTCTCGTCCAAGTTAAATAGTGACAGTTCCGTCTCTGACATCTCAGCAATGCACATGGGCACTTGGATCCCAGAGTCGGAGGTCTTCATGGGAATAAATGGACCCTCTTCCAGGATGAAGGATGCTCGAGGATCGATAGCATCCAAGTGAAACGACACTCTCATCCTCCAGATGGGATAATAATTCTTTGTGCAAGCGGGGAGTTTGAGTGGCGATATCTCATAATCCAGCTCCATGCTTTTGACACTGGTGGCAGGATTCTACTCAAGGTGTTAACCTTTTTGATGAGCAACCTGGCTCTGATACCACTTGAAAGTCCACCTAGTGTCAACAAAGTTCACCTATGGGGGGGGAATAGGTGACGAGCAATGCTTTTGCGGAATTTACGAATGTACCTACACAATAAAAATAAAAAGCACAGCATACAGAATACACAGGCAATTTATAGTGGTTCCCCGACTTGGGTACATCCACTTTCCCCCTTCGACCTATCTCCCAACAAGGGACGACTCGGTCACTTCTCCAACAGGATTGAAATCCAATCCTTGCACTAACGGAAGGAACCCTTCCACACGTAGGAGTCAACACTCCCACAAACCGGGTTGCACCCAACCCTTACAACACGGAACAATCGTTCCTTTACAACAAAAGTAAAATAGAATGTACACGAGATACAAACTTCGTTTGGAGATTACGGTGTTCCTCTTCATTCGACGACGTGTTCGTGAAGTCAACGAAGAGTCTACAACCATGGTCTCTCTTGGAAAGGATCTCCCCGGAACTGGCGGCGGCAATACAAATGGCGGCTTGGTTCGGGATCGGCGGCGACGACGATGTGCGGCTGCACTTCTTTAGAGATCGAAACTTCGTAGCGAAGCTAGCTAGGTCTACCAACGGTCACACTAGGATCAATCGTCTCGATCGATTCGGATGGGGAAGTCTTTCCCGATCTACAAATCGAGAGACAAGAGATCTCCGGTTAGACACGTGAGACGCTGAGCTTAGCTAGGCTTCTATCGACTGGAGATCTTGAAGAAAACACGATCACGACCGGCGATCTACACTCTCGCGCGGCGACGGAGGCGGCGACGGAAAATCGCGAACTAGGTCAAGTCGCGGCTCTGCTTTGTATATCTTTTTCTGTGATTCTACTGTTCAATAATACCCGTGTATTTATACACTGTAGATACTAACAATATGACCGTTGTGGGTCCCACAAGTAGAAACCCGAAATCCAGTTCAAAATAGTCGAGCGGCAGAATCCGGTCCAGCAGCATCCAGAGAAAACGCCAAGTAAAATTCGTCGAGAATCATTGGTGATTCTCGACGAATCGTCGAGAATCAGTTAACAATTCTCGACGATTCGTCGAGAATCACTAGTGATTCTCGACGATTCCCTTGTTGATTCTCAACGATTTTCACTTGGTATTCATGACCTGCTCAGCGACGGGTTCGGCGAGAATCATTAGTGATTATCGCCGAATCTTACTTGGCACCATTTTGAGGTAGCCTGAAGGAGTCGGCGAGAATCACTAATGATTCTCGACGATTCGGCGAGAATCACTTGGTGATTCTCGTCGACTTTTACTTAGACGAATTTTCGTCTTTCCACCCAAGAGCTGCCCCTTGACCCATCCTTGCTCCTTGTCTTCTCTTGCATAAACACGGCCCTGTACTTGAAAGTAAGTGCACTCCAATAGAGAGAGTACACATAGGCCAACACACTGATCTGCTCAACGAGGGATTACGTCGTGCAGACCCGTGTATATTGACCTACTACACCCTGACATTGGTGTGCACTTAGCGTGGAAGAACTGCAAGCACAACTTAAGAAGTTTCATCAAATACATTGTGAATTCATCTTAGCCTGACAGGTGGCTTCCTCAAATCCAAGTGATTGTGGATACAATACCCAACAAATGCAACACCCGGCCTTCACCCATGGCACCCTAAAGCGTATGAATCTAGCACAACATCACATCATTTGGGTATTCATCATTTCCCCATTGGCATAAAGCCGCAAACAAAAGGGGAACCACAATCCCCCAATGGTATGCAAGCCACCACACGGAACTCTTGCCAAGGACACACCCGCTCACGGTCGCAGACCCGAGCTTGCTGGCAAACTCTGACTTCTCATGTCAGGATTCCATCCAACACACTGACCGATTCTAAGAACCCTTGCTGGACCCCACCCGCTCATGGCCTCATTGCCTGGGCTTGTCCCATGCTCGGCGTTCTCGTTAGTCTCACATAAAGGGGACTAGTCTCGCCGGGACACTTTCCACACATGACTTGCACGTCACGGGATAGCCAGCCGACCACGGAGACACAACCACGCCTTGGCACATCACAAACCAAGACATTTCTCCAAAATCCCTCATTCGTACTGCAGCGTTCCCGCGCATCAAGGAAACCGTCTACCACTCATGCGGAGCTAACCTTGTTCACCAAGGAAACCATCTACCTCCAATGAGGAGCTAACCTTGTCCACCAAGGAAACCATCTACCGCCGATGAGGAGCTAACCTTGTTCAGTACCGGCCACACGTACTGACGCAAGATAAATGGAAGAACATCACAAACAACACGAACATCACAAACAGCATCTTGCCGCAACAGATCTCTACGAATCCTTAATGCTCGTATGCAACATCACCGAGTCGGACTAACGGTCGCGACTACGGCTTCACACACCATGCCTAATCCACTAACGGAGCGGATATCTAATGCAAAAATATGCCGGGGAAGGACTCAATCGACCCGTAGGTTCCTCTTGAACCTTGGCGACCCAAACCCCTCTCATTTGAGTGTTTGGTGCCCAAAAATACTAGAAAAGAAGAGATGCTAAAACATGCATCCTAAAACTGAGAGGAGAAGTGTCATTATCTTCCGAGTCCTCTTCCTAGCCATGGAAAAATAGCCGGATGAAAACATTCGCAACGATCTAGCCTCCACGGATCTGGACTCGGCTCGCGATTTGGAGCACCGAAGCCTCTCCAATAGCCGGATCTCTACTTCAACTTCTTCCTTGCTCTCCCCTCTCTCTAGAACTTAGAAAGAGAACCACTCCAAGAAAAATGAGGGTTTATAAGGGTCAAATCCCATGTATATCCCATAAGGAACAACCCCCAGCCGTTGGATCCCAAATTAGAGAAACGAACAGCCTTGATTCGGGCATGAAATGTTAAAACCGGGTCGAACACGGCCTGCGACACGCCCGTGTCCAGGGCTGTGTCCCCCATTCGCCGTCAAAAATCGACGCGCCTGGAACGACACACGGGTATCCGACACGCCCGTGTTCGACCCGACACGCCCGTGTTCCAACTGACACGGCCGTGTGGTCGGCCGTGTGCCTCCATCGACACAGCCTCGAAAATAACCCGAGACTCACACGGGTACTGGACACGCCTGTGTCCTTGCCCGTGTCTAACTCAACACGCCTGGGATCCTTGATGTGTTCACTGCCTCGACACTTCGTCGAGCGAAGTTCGTCGACTGACTGACACGGCCTTGGACACGCCCGTGTCCTAGGCCGTGTGCCTTGTCTCGACACATCGTCGAGTGAAATTCGTCGACTGCCTGACACGGACTTGGACACGCCCGTGTCCTAGGCCGTGTGCCTTGTCTCGACACATCGTCGAGCGAAATTCGTCGACTCCCCGGGCCGATCGTCGACACGGGCTCGACACGCCCTGAGACACGCCCGTGTCTCAGGCCGTGTTCTCTGCTCGACGATCATCGACTCCAAAATCGTCGACCTCACGACCAACACATTGAATGGAGCCTAAGACGCCCTGGGACACGCCCGTATCCCAGGCCATGTGCTCCTTGCCAGAAACCAACTTTCCTTCTACAAATTTTAGGGCGTTACAAGGAGTACCTAGCATCAATGAGTACCACAAAAGACATCTGGGACCGCATCTTGGATGTGCAGTGGCTGGATGTGAGGATGGAGCCGATGTTTAGGGACTTGGAGGAAGACACGACAGGGGATTGCTCTCCGATAGATGGGCTATTATGCTTTAGAGGCTGAGTTTATATACTAGCAGGAGGCCAAATTTGGGAAGATATCATGACAGAGTCCCATTGCAGCAGATATTCAGTGCACCCGTGGATCACGAAGATGGCAACGGATCTAAAGAGGATGATGTATTGGATGGGAATGAATAAGGATATTACAAACTTCGTGACATATTGCAGGTCTTGCCAGCCCGTAAAGGTGGAGTGCAAGAGTCCGATCGGATTATTGTAGCCACTCCCGTTGCCGGAGTGGAAGTATGTGGACATAGCTATGGATTTTATACATGGGCTTCCCCAATCCTATGTGGGGAATGATTTGATTTGGGTGATCGTCGATAGATTGATTAAGGTGGCTAGGTTTATTCCTATCAAGAAGGATGCTCCGGTCGGTGATCTGGTGCGGATATTTGTGGAGCAGTTTGTCCGCTACCATGGAGTGCCCAGGACGATCGTGTCAGATCAGGATGGACGGTTTATGCCCAAGAAGTGGATATTAGTTCAGGCCTACCTAGGCTCTCGTTTGACTTTTAGCATGGCCTTCCACTCTTAGACAGACGGCAGACACATCGCACCAACCAGACATTGGAGGATCTTTGGGCCTATGCATTTTGGACCGCGAAGAGCCCTGGAAGAGACTGTATCCATTGATTGAGTTCTACTACAACAACAATCATCAGTCCAACACAAGAATGGCCCCTTACGAGGCATTATACGGATGGAGATGCAGTTCCTCAATATCTTAAATCCGGGATGAGGATACGAAGGCACTCGTCTCGGAGTTTTTGGAGGACATAGATGCTCCGAAGATATTGATTTGGGATAGGATGCTGGAGGCCCAGAGCAGATAGGAAAAATACTACGATGCGCGGCATTATTAGGTGGAGTTTCAGGTGGCCGACCAGGTATTCTTGAAGATATGGCCGATGCATGGAGTCTCGCCAGTTCGCGGGCGGAAGAATCTCATTCCGAGATACATGGGACCTTACAGGATCCTGCAGCGGATCTGCCCCTTTGCTTACAGACTGGAGCTGCGGCTTGAGTTAACGGGATTGTACGACGTCTTCCATGTCTCTTCACTTTGGAGGGTTCTACTATGACCAAAGCAGCTGATCTCCACTATAGATGGACCAGTGGCTTCGGATTGATCAGTTAGCATGGAGCCGATCAGGCTCGATGATACAGCAGTGTGTGTCTTACTGCGCAAGAAGGTCCCGCTATTCAAGGTCTTGTAGAGGAATCATGGGCAGGAGGAGAACACTTAGGAGCCACGGGACCTGACACAGCGGAGGTACCCGGATCTCTTCGAGTCAGGTATACCTACAAAGTCTTAGGGATGTTACATACTTTTATTTTAATAGAAACCTGATGAGTCCAAGTTATATACATATTTTTGGACTCATCTGGGCTAGTTTTCTCGTTAATACACTACACTTGAGAGCCACAATTGTTCATATTCATTTCTCTATCCATTTCATGTTAAGTGCACTTTAGGCCTGTTTTCAATGTGATTTCATAGTTTTTGTACTTTTGCCATACTTTGTGTTTTCTATGCCTGGAGAATGTGGTGTGCCCTTTCTGGTGGCTCTTCTGCTTCTACTATAGGTCTAAGGGTCGTGTGCGTGTTCTGGGATTGTTCGGGAAATCCTAAATGGTACAGGAACACTGCGCACGATCAGTGGATCTATTACGCACGACCACTAGCCGTGCGCCACTGATCATGTGCACCATATTCTCCATTTTCCAACTTCTGCCTGGGGCAACCGCACGACTGATTGGCCCGCGAACAGACTCTTACTGTGGTTGGTTCGGTGAGTCGATCGCCGCGTACTTGCTAGGGGAGGCAAGTGCACCTATCGCAAGTAGTACTCAATATTCGGGAGAATACCGAGGTCGTATTATTCCCGGGAACGGGTTGATTACCCCTACTGCTCCGAAAACACTATTATTTTACCGAAATAGTAAGTTGAGTGTTTTAATTAAAATAGGATGAAAATAGATTTAAGAATATTGTCGATGAAGAGATAACTCCCGGTATCGAATTACGTTAGGATTAAAAATAGATTTGAATAACTAGAGATCTATAGTTTCAATTTAATTAAAGCGGAAACTTGGCCGTGGAGGTTCAAAATAATGAGCTCACCTATCTATAGGAATATCACTCACATGGACATTAAGGCTATTCGATCGGGCTCTCGTCCGACGAAGTATTCCCCTTAATGCCTGCAGTACGCTAAGAACCCCGCTATTGGGTGGGGAACCCAATCCGGTAGAGTTAGGGCGCCTCCTCTCTTGAGGGTTAGTGCGGAAATCTATTTACCCAGCGGTGATCTGTTCATACGCACGGCCTCTCGGCTAGCTAGCGTATTGATAATAGAAATAGAGCCCACACATCGATATGTGGTTCTACGCGTCGTTAACTCGGGGTAAACCTTAAGTTTTTTAATTAAATAGAAAAATTAGACATTTGGTTATTTAAAACATTTTATATCCCAAAGCTCTTCGATACCGAGGGCTAAAAGCAATTAGCCACTCATCGGAATGGGGATAGCTTATATGTTTGATTAAGCGAGCGTCCTAAACTATTCGCTGAATGGTTATAAAGAAAATAAGAAAAAAAGTAAAATACCATAATATTAGAAAAGTTATTACAAATAAACACACCCGCACTCATTCAAACATATAACAGGAGACAGAAATAAAACTATGTTACACATAAGAGAAAATTGCATAATTGAAATTTGCAGGTCCCACTCAAACGAGTGGGGGCGGGAAATAAACGCTGAAAATTGCAAGTCCTACTCAAACGAGTACGACTGAAATGAAAGCGAGTCCTACTCTTAACGAGTAGGAGGAAATAAATGCAGATTACAAGGCTTTCTCAAATATTTACATCAATATAAAGTCCGACCATTTAACTCCTAGCGAGTAGGCGAAAAATCAAATCCAGCCATTTAACTCAAGTGAGTAGGCGGAAAAATAAAGAATGAAAATTACAAGTCCTACTCAAACGAGTAGGCGGGAAATGAAGACCGGCCATTTAACTCAAGTGAGTAGGCGGAAAAATAAAATCTACACACACTTGCTTGAATAAAATCCAGTCATTTAACTCAAATGAGTAGGCAGAAAATAAAAATACACACACTTGCTTGAATAAAATCCAACCATTTAACTCAAATGAGTAGGCGAAAAAATAAAAATAACACACGCACTCTACTTGAAAGAAACTACTCACGCACTCGACATAAATAAACACACACACACACACACACACACACACACACACACACTTGCATAAATTAAATAAGATGATAAAGATTATCTCATACACTCACACACTCTGGCGTAAAATAAGAAAAACAAAGTTATTGAACAATTAAAATGACTGCATTTCTACCGCTGGAATGCAGTAGAAATGCATAAAAAGGCAAAATAAAAATTATTTGGGCAAAAAGTTTTGAAATTAAAGTGAACAAAGAAAGTGCCCGAAAAATTAAAACGTTTGCATTTTTACCGTTAGATTTTGACAGAAATGAATAAAAAGTGGAAATAAAAGTTGTTTGAGCAAACATATTTTTAAAGTAGCAGAAAATGAAAATAAAAATCCTAAGTCTAACCAATTTTGATAAGAAAAACGACTATAGTAACGGCTAGAAATTTTGATAAAAATGAAAATAAAGCAAGTTGTTTTTCATTTTAAAGTATAAATTTTGCAATTTTAAGCTCATACACGCACACACGCATTATGAAAATGAAAACAAAAGTACTTAGGATTGATGAAAAGGAGGCCTTCAGAGTTTTTTCAAAGCATTATAAGGATGAAAAGAAAAGATTTTATTAACAAAAAAGGTTGATTACAATGCTTAAACAAACTTGAACAGGAGGGGGTAAGATCCTTATATAGCCCCAAAACTAGCTCCAAACGGCAGCCCTTAGCATCAAAACGGTTCAAAAATTTGGAACAACAACTCAAAACAGAAGGGGTCAATTTATAGGAAAAATTTCATGGTACACGCCCTAAGTTACGGGCGTGTACCATATGCGTGTCAGCACTATTTAACAACTGAATTCAGTGAAGTGACGAATTTGACAGCGATTTGACTTTGCGGCCGAAAATGCGGCGGTCACGCCCTGGTCACGGGCGTGACGGTGGGCGTATCGACATTATTGAGCAGCAGATTTTGGTGACTTGATGGCGATTTGACGTTGCGGCAGAAATCGCGGCGGTCACGCCCCAGGTCACAAGCGTGACGATGGGCGTGTCGGGGAGGTTGAAATGGGCGTCGTTTGTGTCGAAAGTCATCGGCGGAGGTTTGTCGGGCCGGGTGGAGGAGTCACGCCCCAGGTTATGGCGTGACTCTGGGCGTGTCAGGTGTTCGACGATCGTCGAGCGGAATGGACACGGGCTTGGGTCACGCCCCGTGTCGGGTTGACACAGGCGTGATGCCAGGCGTGTCAAGCTTTTCACTTCAAAAATCGTTGATTTCGCTGGAATTTGACGGGTCACGCACTGGTCACGGGTGTGACCCAAGGAACACGAGCGTGACCAATGCAAAAATTTGACTTTTCCTGGAATTTTTCAGAAAATCAAATCAAAGTAGGTTAGCAAAATATTTACAAAATAAGTGCAATTTATTGAAGAGATATAAGTAAAAATGACGAAAAGTAACTAAAACGACTTATTTATTATACACAAAAATACGTATATGTATAACTCATCAAATACCGCCATACTTAAGCTTTTGCTATTCCAGAGCAAAAGTTGGAGATGAACTGATAAGGAATAAAAGAAATCCTAAGTTTAACTACCGCTTGACCTAATTGAAAGAAAGATCAAAATGAATTTCCGGGGTATACGAGTTAAATCCTAAATTATACCAAAAAACTAAATAAAAGAAGAGTTTTAGCAAAAGACTTCTCGTTATAAGCAAATAGATAGCAAAAATTTTATTTGTAAGTCTAACAAAAATAGATTGGATTTATGAAACTATAGCTTGGAAAAATTAAAGAAAATAATTTAATTTACAAATTATGCTCTCAAACAGATTTTAAAAATAAATCTAGAATTTTTTTGAATTTGGCGGAGGGAGATATAGTGGTATATGAAGAAGGCTTAGAATATTTAGAGGCAAGGGTATATTTTTTTCGCTCGAACCTCTAATGATTTTTTTTTTCGAATATGAATGTTAGGAAAATGAAATCTTATTTTCCATAACAATTTTTTTTTACAATCTTCATAATAATCCAATGTATATGTATAAGAGTAATGAATTTCATTCATTACTCCGTAACATATAATCTTTTCAAATATTGGATGTCTATGTTTATGAAACGAAATCTTATTCCCATTGACATAGGATATTTTAGAAATCGAAATCATGCCAAGTATGACATGAAAAAAAATGATAGAGTTTTTCAAAAATAAAACTAGATTTAATAAAAAAACTTTTGAGAGCAACCTTTATAAATTAAACATTCCTAAATTTCAAAAAAAGCTTGGAGTTATCATAACTTGAAATCTAAAATTGTTATTTCTAACAAAATAAATATGCAACAATTTAGATAAGTTAGAAGTAGTGCTGAAAACAGGTACCTTATATAAATAAAAAAAAGCATACAAAAATTTTTAAAACTTAACCCCAGATATTTAATTTTGTCAATCTATAATTCACAAACGAATAACAAATAGAGAATTAATAAAATTCACATATAAATAAACTCAAAACAAAATTTTTGGATAGCAAGAAAATTAAGTATGGTATATTTGATTTATTTGTTTCAAAATATATATATATTTTGGTTTTTTAAAGTTTTTATCATTTTTTGTGTTTTTTTATCTATTATCTTTTTTTTGGATTTTTGTTTAGTTTTCCTCTTTTTCTTTTTGAATTTTTGTAACTTATTATCTTTTTTTGGTAGATTTTTAATTTTTTGCGAAAAGTGCGAAAAAGTTTTTTTTTTATTTTTAAGTTTTTGCGAAAAAAGTGCGAGAAAAAGAGACGTTATTTACAAGAATGTTGCTGAAAAGGAAGGGGAAGAGAGAAAAGATTATTTACAAAAAAATTTACAAAGTTTTTTACAAAATGAAACTAAATATTTTTGGAATATTTGTTTTATAATTTTTTTGGAATTTTTGTTTTACAATTATTTTTGGAATTTTTGATTTAAAAAGAAAGACAAAAACAAGACCTTAAGTTTTTGGGATTTTTTTTTCATTTTCAAATTTTTTTTGTTTGTTATATAGTTTTTTTCATATATTTTTTGGAAGTGCAGAAAATAGATATACAGTGAAAAAATAGAAGTGCGAAAAAGAAAGCGAGAAAACACCCTCATACTTAAGTCCAACATTGTCCCCAATGTTGTAACGTAAGTATGCGGAACAAAAAAGGTATGATAATATATACAAAGAAAAAAAGAGGGGGGGAAAGAAGCTTCCCTGACAGGAGGTAGGGAAGGCGCAGTTTAGGAACCCTGAGGATCGGTCCGTTTTGTATTGATCACCTCCTTTCCGCTACGAAGGTTTATAACATTGATATTCTCCCGCGGATTGGGCTCCGTATTTCCCGGCAGTGCCCCGAGCGCGCACTCGGACATCATTCGCGCAAGCTGTCCAACTTGGAGTTCTAAGTTTTTTAGCGATCCGGTGATGTTCCAGATATTTGACTCGTTGGAAGCGATATATTTAGAAAAATTCTCCTCATCGGGAGGGTTTTGGAAGAGGGGAGGTGGCAGAAATCATGTGCCAAAAGAATTGGGGGGGGGGGGGGGGGGGCACTACGCATTATTCGCATTGCTCCATGAGAAGTTGGGGTGGTTCCTCCACCCGGATTATAGTTATTGCTATAAGGGTTGTTGTTGGGGTTTGAAGGAGGTCGCCAGCATTTCCCACGTAGTCTACGAATTGATTGACCAGTCGGCATTAGGGGGAATCGCCCAAGGAGGAGTGGTGGAGACAGCAGATATCTCCGCCACTTGCTTCGTCAGCCTTTCAACTTGAACGGCTAAGTGGGCAGTGCATCCACTTCGCAGAGGACGCCAGCTTGGGAAGTTCCCCGCTACGTTCCTGGTAGGCGTTCATTCCATAATTTTAATAAGGGCTTTGGGCCTTTTTTCTTAGCCTATTCAAGGTACCCCCAGCAGCCGCATCAAACATTTGAGCGTCTGATAGTTAAGCCCATTGTAGAAGATTTGGACCTGCAACCACGCAGTCAGCGCGTGGTGCGCACACTTTCGGAGGAATTCCTTAAAGCACTCCCAAGTCTCAAAAAGAGACTCGGAATCGTTCTACACGAACGAAGAAATGTCCGCCCGTTAACTTTGCAGTTTTGGCTGGTGCGAAAAATACTTCATAAGAATGCTCCGCAATCTCGGCCTAAAGTGGTGTATAAATCTCGGGGGTGGAATTCAACCACACTTAGCTTTGGATCTGAGAGAGATGGAAAAACGGTTGCAAATGAATGGACGTCTTCGAGTGAACCATTGATCTTAAAAGTATCGCAAATCAACAAAAAACTAGACAAATGAACGTTGGGTCCTCATCCGGCAGTCCGTCGAACTGCACGACATTTTGGATCATTTGGATAACGCTCGATTTGATCTCAAAATATATTGTTCGCCACCGTCGGGCGAACAATACTGGACCGAGTATCGTCCAAATTCGGTCGGGCGTAATATGACATTGTACGCTCGACGGCCACGTTCGGATTGGGGTCGGCCATAGCAACGACAGAGGGTTCTCTAATGGATTCTTCGGTATCCAAAGAGGGATTTCGGCGTTGACACCGAATACGTGCAAGCGAGCGTTCGATCTCACGATCAAAATCCAAATTTTCAGACTCCGAAGGCTGTCCACGGGTCATACACCCTAAAATAGAAAGTAGAAAATTAACTACATTTTTGGTTGGAAGAAAAGTTTTAAGATTTTTTTTGTTTTAGAAATAAGGTAAAAGTAATAGACTTCGGATTCGGAATAACAAATCAAAGAGATTCCACAGCAATGGGCCCAAAAACTTGATTGGCCCGCGAACAGACTCTTACTGTGGTTGGTTCGGTGAGTCTATCGTCGCGGGCTTGCTAGGGGAGGCAAATGCACTATCGCAAGTAGTACTCGATATTCGGGAGAATACCGAGGTCGTATTATTCCGAAACGCGTTGATTACCCATACTGCTCCGAAAAAACACTATTATTACCGAAATAATAAGTTGAGGGTTTTAATTAAAATAGGACGGAAAATAGATATTAGAATATAATCGATGAAGAGATAACTCCCGGTATCGAATTACGTTAGGATTAAAAATAGATTTGAATAACTAGAGATCTAAACTTTCAATTTAATTAAAGCAGAAACTTGGCCGTGGAGGTTCAAATAATAAGCTCACCTATCTCTAGGAATATCGCTCCATGGACATTAAGGCTATTCGACCGGCTCTCGTCCGATGAAAGGATTCCCCTTAATGCCCGCAGTACGCTAAGAACCCCGTATTTTGTGGGGAACCCAATCCGGGTAGAGTTAGCGCGCCTCCTCTCTCGAGGGTTAGTGCGGAACTCTATTTACCCAGGGGTGATCTGTCCATACGCACGGCCTCTCGGCTACTAGCGTATGGATAACGGAAATAGAGCCCACACATCGATATGTGGTTCTACGCGTCGTTAACCCGGGATAAACTTATGTTTTTTAATTAAATAGAAAAATTAGACATTTGGTTATTTAAAACATTTTATATCGCAAAGCTCTTCGATATCGAGGGCTAAAAGCAATTAGCCACTCATCTGAATGGGGATAGCTTATATGTTTGGTTAAGCGAGTGTCCTAAACTATTCGCTGAAGGGTTATAAAGAAAATAAGAAGAAAAGTAAAATACCGTAAATTAGAAAAGTTATTACAAATAAAAACACCCGCACTCATTCAACATATAACAAGAGACATAAATAAAACTAAGTTACACATAAGAGAAAATTGCATAATTGAAATTTGCAAGTCCCACTCAAACGAGTGGGGGTGGGAAATAAAAGCTGAAAATTGCAAGTCCTACTCAACGAGTAGGACTGAAATGAAAGCGAGTCCTACTCTTAACGAGTAGGCAGAAATAAATGCTGATACAAGGCTTTCTCAAATATTTACATCAAAATAAAGTCCAGCCATTTAACTCCTAGCGAGTAAGCGGAAAATCAAATCCAGCCATTTAACTCAAGTGACTAGGCGGAAAAATAAAGAATGAAAATTACAAGTCCTACTCAAACGAGTAGGAGGGAAATGAAGTCCGACCATTTAACTCAAGTGAGTAGGCGGAAAAATAAAAGCTACACACACTGCTTGAATAAAATCCAGTCATTAACTCAAATGAGTAGGCGGAAAATAAAAATACACACACTTGCTTGAATAAAATCCAGCCATTTAACTCAAATGATTAGGCGGAAAAATAAAAACAACACACGCACTCTACTTGAAAGTAACTACTCACGCACTCGACATAAATAAAACAACACACAGACACACTTGATAAATTAAATAAGATGATAAAGATTATCTCATAAAACTCACGCACTCGAGCGTAAAATAAGAAAAACAAAGTTATTAACAATTAAAATGACTGCATTTCTACCGCTGGAATGCAGTAGAAATGCATAAAAGGCAAAATAAAAATTGTTTGAGCAAAAAGTTTTGAAATTAAAGTGGACAAAGAAAGTGCCCGAAAAATTAAAAGTTTGCGTTTTTACCGTTAGATTTTGACAGAAGTGAATAAAAAGTGGAAATAAAAATTGTTGAGCCAAACATATTTTTAAAGTAGCAGAAAATGAAATAAAATCCTAAGTCTAACCATTTTGATTAAGAAAAATGACTATAGTAATGACTATAAATTTTGATTAAAAATGAAAATAAAGCAAGTTTTTTTCATTTTAAGGTATAAATTTTGCAATTTTAAGCTCATACACGCACACAACGCATTATGAAAATGAAAAAAAAAAAAAGTACTTAGGATTTGATGAAAAGGATGGCATTCAGAGTTTTTTCAAAGCATATAAGGATGAAAAGAAAATGATTTATATAAAAAAAAAGTTGATTAAATGCTAAAACAAAACTTGAAAAAGGAGGGGAAAAGATCCCTTCA